>CAXAMN010007113.1:778504-817715 GCA_963970005.1 Durusdinium trenchii
GTGGGTGAGTGGGTGTGAGAGTGAGTGAGTGTGAGAGTGAGAGTGAGTGTGAGAGTGAGAGTGAGAGTGAGAGTAGGAGTGGGAGTGAGAGTGAGAGTGAGAGTGTGAGAGTGAGAGTGAGAGTGAGAGTGAGTGAATGAGAGTGAGAGTGTGAGTGTGAGTGAGTGAGAGTGAAGGTTGGCGCGAGTGAGTGTGGGTCCGAGTGAGTGAGCGAGTATGAGTGCGAGTGAGTGTGAGTGTGGGTGAGTGAGTGAGAGCGAGTGAGAGTCTGCGAGTGTGAGTGTGAGTGAGTGTGGGTGAGAGTGAGTGTGAGGGAGAGTGAGAGTGACTGTGAGTATGAGTGAGACTGAAGGTGAGTGAGAGTGAGAGTGAGAGTGAGAGTGAGAGTTGGCGCGAGTGAGTGTGGGCGAGGGTGAATGAGCGAGTGTGAGTGAGAGTGAGTGTGAGAGTGAGTGTGGGTGAGTGAGTGAGAGCGAGTGAGAGTCTGCGTGGGTGTGAGTGTGAGGAGTGTGGCTGTGAGTGGGAGTGACAGAGTGAGTGTGAGTGCGAGTGTGTGAGAGTGAGAGTGTGAGGTGAGAGAGTGACCATCTGAGAGCACAAAGTACTTCGCCTGCCACGAAATCTGCACTTCGAAGTTCACCAAGCGCTGTGCCTGCCACAAAATCTGCACTTCGAGGTTCACCATGCGCTGTGCTTGCCAGGAAATATGCACTTCGAGGTTCACAAAGTGCTGTGCCTGCCACGAAATCTGCACTTCGAGGTTCGCCAAGTGCTGCACCTGAAGTTCCCAAAGTGCTGTGCCTGCCACGAAATCTGCACTTCGAGGTTCACATGCTGTACCTGTCACGAAATCTGCACTTCGAGGTCCACCAAGTGCTGCACCTGCCGCGAAATCTGCACTTGTAGGTTCACCAAGTGCTGCGCCTGCCACGAAATCTGCACTTCGAGGTTCACAAAGTGCTGTACCTGTCACGAAATCTGCTATTCGAGGTTCACCAAGTGCTGCGCCTGCCACGAAATCTGCACTTCGATGTTCACCAAGTGCTGTGCCTGCCACGAAATCTGCTAACGAGCCACATGTCCAAAAGTCACGATTCACTGCACCTGTCACGAAATCTGAGCTCCTCGACGATCACCACCATGTCCAAAGTGCTGCGCCTGCCACGAAAACTGCATTTCCAAGCGAAACACCTCCGATCCCTTGCACCTGTCACGAAAAGTCGACTTTGGAGCACCAAAACACGAGGATTCCTTTGCGCCTGCCACGAAAAGTGACCACCATGTGCGAAAATGTGCATGGCACCACAATGAGAGCGCAGTCGCCTGAAGCACCCGCCGCGGACACCCAGATTCAGCGAGCCTGTGCAGTCGAAGTGCACATGTACGACGTCGAGAGTCATCAATGTATTGTAAATAGCAGCGAATTGGCCGGACACGCCCACGCGGAACAGCGATCTAAGCACACCTTCCTTTCACCTACCGTAAGAACCCCTGAGTGTGTCCACACTGTTTGGGGAAAAAAACTTTTGATTTTCAAAAAGTTGCACAACTTTTCATACAGACCAAGAAGATTCCAACAACCATTGATTTGATGGTCTTTACCGAACAACCCTCCCTTTCCTAAGCATTTTAGACTGCAACGCCATGTCAACCATGGTTTTCATGGTTTTCATAGTCTTTGAAGACTAGGGGGGCTGAACCATCGTTCCGTTGTCCGGGCAGGCCGCGGTGGGGAACCCGAGCTAAAGGCCGAGGGCCCTCCGCGGCCAAGGCCCTGCGGACGGAACTTGTGTTCCTCTAGCTCCGGAGGGGCCCAGTCCTTCGTCACCCGGCGGAACGGATGTGCATGCGAACGCTTCAGTACAGCTTGAAGCTAGCCTTCGGATCGTGCGAGAGCTCCGGGACTGGTTGAGCCAAAAAGCAGCCGCACAGTAGTCTGAGGGCACTGGACTGGTTTGGTCTTCAATTCAAGTTGACTCACCGGTCCGAGGAGCTTTCCGCGCAGATGTTGCCAGGTTGCGAAGAAATGAGGCCATGCACTTCCGAGCGCACCTTTGGTAGATGTCCCTTCCGAAGTGTGCGACAGAGAATGCAGAGAGTTTAGGGGCCGACCTACCAGAACGAGTGGTTCGTGATTCGGCAAGAGCTAGGAGAGCTGTGCGTCGCCACATCTTCCCGCCGACTCAAACAGGAATGCACTGGCTGAGTCGACCGTGTAGCAACGAGCCATGGTTCCTTCGGGTGACGTACCTGTGAGGCTTGAGACCCGTTTGCGTCATCGACCTCGATCGGTGTCTCACCTCTTGGGACTGGTGCCTTCCAGTGCGAAAGCGAGGGGCTGGCGGTTTCCTACGTGTTCACACGTTTCGCTTGGCCTCAAAAACCCATGGAAATCGAGGCCCATCCTTGAGCAGTTCGACCCCTCTCTGCCGATCAAGGCGCGAAAAGCCTGGAGGGATTAGTTCTTTTTCTTCAAAGGAAGATTGCTTGAGCCAGTGACGAAGAGACTGAAACCGGTTTCTTGCAGGATTTGGAGGGAATTACCCGCTATTTCGAGTCTGTGAAAGGCCTCGAGGCCTTTGCAGACCAGCCAAAGATAGAAACACATACCGCTAGAAGCCCAACGACGATATATTTCCCAGCAGTAGTAGTAAAGGAAGTTTCGAATTAGGTCCCCTACAGACAATTCCTCTTAGAGTCTTTGACCGGTACTTGAGGGGAAGTCGATTCGCTTCACCCCAACGTTGATCAGCGCCCAATGTCCCAACGTCAACTGAAATGAAACTCCACCTGGAATTTCGTGTCGTACTGCAATTCGGGTGGGTCAGACGAAGGAGATTCGGTGGTCGTGTCAGACTTCCAAAAGCGGCTGTCTGCAGATGCCCGCTTATTCCAGCAGCCTCCAGGTCAAAGAGGTCGAACCTGTAAGCCTTTGACATTTTTGACCATCAAACAAGACCTGGACTTTTAGGCTTCCGAAACATCGTCTTTCGTAAGAGGAAGCATCGGTGCTTCGTAAGCCGGAGGAGATTTTGGAAGTTGATCCTCTCCCAGAGAGGAAGGGCGAAGCTGACGAGGAGACAATCATGCGGCACCTGTTTGGAAGACTGGGTGTTTCATGCATTTTCAAGCCAATTTTTCCAGATTGCATGTCCTTCTCCAGAAGCGCGCCCGGGTCCGACCCGTCCTGGCGGCCAGGAGGTCTTTTCACCGGAGCCGCCCATGGTCCATTTCAGATTTACTTTCTATGACACCCCGGCTCCGCTCGTCCCGGTCCGCGTGACCGAGTGCCAAAGCATTCCAGGCATCAAAGAGTGGTTGCTCATGGTAGGCTACGTGATGATGGTAGGGTGTTGGAGGAACCCGGGCTGCGAGATCGAACACGAGGACAGACGTGTGTAGAAGTCTACAGTAACTGGTTGTTCCAATGGTCCATCATCAATTGAGATGCTTTAGCATCGCTGGCTGTTCTGCCAGCTTTTCTGACTGAATTCACTTTTGTTTTCTTTGTGCGTGCCCACCCATTCCTGGTTGATGTTGCACTTCTCTGGTGGCGCTGCTCCAGGGCCTTGAACGGCGTGAACCTGGCGACGGCCTTCCATCGGCTCGCGCGGGAGGCGGATGCGAAGCAGGTCGTGGAAGCCCCAGACTTCGTCCTGATGCTGGACCCGAGAAATCCAACGCCAGGAGCGCCTTTCTTTCCTTCCTAAATGCATGTGCTGCATGTTTATGCCCCAAGCAGTGTGTCCACACTAGGGGTTCTTACGGCAGGTGTTTAGGACGCTAAGTCGCTGCTATTTACAGTACATTCATTGACCTCGAGATCTTGGAAGTCAATTTTCAACTGCGGGTGCTGTTCGAGACAGCGCTCTCGACGTGGTGCCGTGCGCATTTTTGGACTTGGTGCTCACTTTTCGTGGCAGGTGCAGGGAACCCCATGCGTGTTTTGGTCCAAGGCGGACTTGTCGTGACAGTTCCAGGAGATCGGAGCGGTTTTACGTCGATGTGCAGATTTCGTGGCAGACGCAGTGCTGCGGACATGGTGGTGGTCTCTGATTTCGTGACGGGCGCAGTGCAGTGAACCGTGGCCGGGGGAGGTCTCGAGGGAAAGCTGCGTTATGGCATTTTGGTGTTGTGTTTGGAAGAGCTCTTGCTGCGAAACGCCTTGGCAGGGCTGCGCGCGTGAATCTTGATGCGCAGATTTCGTGGCAGGCGCAGCACTTTGTGGCAGACTTGGTGGCAGGCGCAGCAGGCGAACGAAGTGAGTTTCAGGGGGGCAGTCCAAAAAAAGCTCGGTTGTGGAAGGGTGAGCCCAGAGCCTGCTGAGGGAGAGCGAAGCAATCAAAACTGAGGGCCATGACGATGTTGGTGATGCGAGTGATGCTGCGACGGTTGATGTTGGTGTGTTTTTGCATCATCAACTGGGAGGGATGGCATTTTTTCTTTGGAGTGTTTTGGAAAAAGTGGGTAGCACCAAGGTTCTATGGCCGAGCAAGAAGATTGGGTTCTTGCGAGGGGCCCCTGACAAAGAGGGGGGCAGCAACAATGGCCTTTGCCGATGCAGGAAGCCGCTTTTCTGGGTTGGTGTCCTTTTGTGGTGTGCTTGAGGGCCGTCTCGAGGCAAAAAGGGCAAGCTTGTGCCAGCCTCCCAATCGGAGCAGACCTGAAAAAGAGGAGGGCCATTTTGGTGCAAAAAAGAGTACTTCCGAAAAGCGGGTTCTAGTAAGAAGGCCTTTGGCAAACAGCAGCGCGTGGCCTGGCTAGAACGAATTGTCGGTGCAGGTATGTAAAGACATTTTACAGAGATCAGATGCAGAGCCGAAGAAGAGCACTGAAGCCCCATTTCTTGGTTGGTGCGTCGGTGTTGTGTTTGAACGCCGCCTCGGGGCAAAAAAGGGCACATCTGAGAAAGATGCCCTTGTGCGCTTTGTTTGACGGCTGTTTGGGGTAGAGCAGGCCACTCCCAACAAGCAAGCTCTAGCGACAAGACCTTGGACAAAGCAGGCCATGGCAGGTGCACTGCGGAGTTTTTGTCAGGAAGTCTCTGGTTGAATGCGCTCAACTTTCTGTGTGCTGCAGGATGGCAGCCTGCCTCCCAACTGCTGCACTGTAATCTGTTGGTCCGCCACGTTGGGAGCCTTTCGTGAAGCCTTGTTCTCCAGCTTGGCCCACATTGCCGCGGGACATTTGGACGCCTGTCAGGGCTATGAGGTAGGGAGCTCAGCTTGGTGAGGGTGCATGAAAGAGCCGTTGGATGATGCATGATGTCAAGAAACAGTGGTTTATTCCTCCTTAAGACCCCACCAGCAGGTGTTCCAGGACCTCTCAAAGTTTGTGTAGCTGGACCCACCTTCAGGTCACCAACATGCTGTGGGCCTTCTCACAGCTACACAAGTTTCAGCCGCAGATGGCCATCAACTTGCCGCCTGCCAAGCGCAACAGCATGGTGAGTCATGTGCGGGATGTGGGACGGAGGTGTCGGGAATTTGCCTGAATAGGTGTACCGTATACGTACATACCTACATACTCACATATATGCATACATACATACGTACGTACGTACGTATACTTACATACATACAGACAGACAGACATACATACATACATGCGTATTTGGGAACCTCCCAGTGAGTTTGTTTCCAATGACATGTGGGTGGAGGTTGGGGGACGATGGACGGTGTCGTTTGTGTCAGAATTTGTGAAGCATTTGACGTGCTTGGAGGGAACGGGCAGAAGAACTTATTTTAGTGATTCCGAAGTTCCATGTTAGGATCAGGTTCATGCTGTTTTCAGTGCCCACCCTCCCAACCCCCCTGGTCTCCTTCCATGTACCCATGTGCAAGATGACTTTGCTTTGCTTTCCACAATGCCGCCCACGCGCTAGATATTTTGCATCATGGCCTGCTGCTGCGGCCGCTTGTTAAGACATTGTTATCCACGAAGTCAGAGAACCCGGCAGCCGGCAGAAGTTGTTTTATACCTATTGTTCCTTTGCCTCTTTGGGCACGATGGCTCTTGCCATTGCTTCCAGTGCGGCAGGATTGGTCAAGACGGAAGTCGCTGAACCGACCCCAAAAGGCTGTAGGCTTCACGCTTTTCTACTGCGCTCACTACTGACCATGATCGAGAACACTGCGACTGATGTTTGGTCGCCTTGGCGGCTGCAATGGATGATGATAGTACTCCAGAACGCCGCGAGTTGATGGAGTGTGACACAAGATGTCATAAACCAGCCAATCTCGTAATAAGGAGAACATCTTTAGCTCGCTTGGTGAGATTTCGTGAGTTCATTGTTGATTGACATAATTAGATGGAAGACCAAAATCAAAACAAGCAAACAAAAACAACCAACCAACCACACAGACAAACAAACGTGCATACATACATAGATAGACACATACGTACATACATACGTACATACATACATACATACACACGTACATACATAAATCCAGACAGGCGCGCGCATACATACATGCATACTTACACAAAAGCCTGCGCGCATACATCCATACTTGCATACAGAGAGACATACATACATGCATGCATGCGTGCATGCATACATACATACATACATACATACATGGCCCAAGCCGTTTGAGGTCTCATCAAATCCAGGCACAGGACCGTTTTTGCCTAGCCTGGAGGTCATCCTTGGCACTGGACGATCTTTGCTCGCTATCCAGGTCTACAGCTCTACGGCGCCTGGCAGTGCTCGCTTGGCTATAAGCTGGAGAACCTCACAGTCACTGGACCTATCTCTCTGAACCTCTCTACGGCCAGACCGAAGAGCGTGCCACATACCTTGCCCACTTGACCGCCGGCTTTGGAGGTTTCAGACCTATGACTCCATCCATGACACCAACCTGGTGCAGAGCATATACAACCTGCAGCCACAGTTCCTGCCGGAACTGGATCTGGAACGACAAAATACAACCAGGCACGAGATGTCGAAGGTGTGGAACCTGGTGGCCCAATGTCACCAAAGCCACGGGTAAAGGGAAAGGACAAGGCCATGGTGCGACTCCGCAAACCTCTCCTGGATCAATGGCACCACCAGCGCCTGATCACAGGACTCGACTGGCGTGTATACCACCAGCAGATCAAACAGCTTCGACCATGGTCGACCATAGGTACAGACCGAAGAAGCTGAACGGGTGGTGCCTTCCAGCAGACCTACGGACCCATCTCAAAACATGGGTACAAGGTGCCGTCCAATATCGAGACAATGGACAAGCCAAACAGTGCCCAATATGCCATGTGCCAGCCGCACCGAAACACATCCTGTGGCTATGTAAGTGGCATCACGGACAAGGCCACAAACCTATGCCACCGGACTGGGCAGAGAGAATCACCCATCATGACGAAGAACCACTATGGAATGCGGGCTGGATTCCACTTGAACCACAAGAGCAACTCCAGGTCGAGCATCCATACCAAGGGCATGGCGCCTGGCAAGACCTTCAAGCCCTGGCGCCCCACCAGCATCAGGGCTGGGCCTTCACCCTGGATGCTACGCCCTCAACCTATGACCAACGCAGCCAGGTCTGGTCTGTGGGCTATGTGTGCATACCATGAGTTTGGGACAACTCCAACGACTACAAGCTACCACGTTCATTCCCAGCAGCCCACAGAACAAGACCAGAGCCCTACTGGCAGGTCTGGTTGCATTGGCCAAGCATACCCTCACACCTGTGAAGGTCATTGTCCAAGTCACCGCTGTTTGGGAAGTATGGACACAACCAAGACACCGGCAACCCTACATGGACCTGCTTGAAGATCTCACAGACCAAGATCTTCAAAGGGTGACAGTCTTGTATGTCAGCCGAAATACTCGCACGCCCAAGGCCTCGGGCAATGAACCTAATCTCAGGAAAAGACAACGTGATGCTCCCTTTTCGCTTGCGAGCGAGCAAACGCCCTGCGCAACCGTCAGACCACTGAATGGCAGCAGGTCTTGGACGATGATCGCACCGCCATCTACAAGCATGCAGTTGCCAGACTTGCCAAGGTCTACGCAGCAAAAGATCACTACGTACATCAAAAAGTGCCCAGACATCAAGGCAGGCAGACCAAGCAGCGCAAAAAGCATTTGGTCATGCAATGCCACAAGCCTTGGATTGCACTCCATCACAGCTAGGAACCACACCACAGTGGGTTTCATTGCAGTGCCTCTGGCATCCGACTGCATCAAGCACTCACGGTGCAGGTCATTGAAGAGAGACTTGGACAACAATGTCCGCTCCTGCGCATTGGCAAGATCCAACCCGATCAGCATAGCCCGCGCAAACCACTACCCAAGAAGCTCACCAGAGCTCAAGTGATTACCAATCTACTTGACCAACAGCGGATGCAACCACCGGCCAAGGCAAGCCATGTTCTCGAAGAGACAAAAGGCCACTTGAGATGTGGCAAGTGCGGATGCAGTGTCCACAAGAGAACCAATGAGACTACCTTTCAAGCTTTCGCCCAAGGGTCTTGCGTCGACCAGGCCTATGACAAACCTCATGAGGGCCATGCCAGCCATCAGCTATGGCAGAAGGGAAAGAAGGTGTCATGCAGAAACTGTGCGGTATCCAACTAGACCTGGACTCCTGGCTGAAATCTTCAGGCGGCAAGCAGAGCAGGCCAGTCAGACAACAAACACGGCTCTGGAACAGGACACAAGTGCAGCCAGACACAAAGACCTCACACACTGTTGGAACAGGGCCAACAGAAGGCCATGCTACCCAGCCTTCCTTGGTGACTCCAACGAAGACACCTCGCAGGCATCTTTGGCTCACCACTGGCGCCCAAAAAGCGCACCTTCAGTGAGCCAGCAAGGTCACCTAATGAACTGCGCCGCAGAACACCCTTTCAGGCTTTGGCAGCACAAGACCGGAAGGGGCAGCCCAAACAGTGGACGAAGAACCCGAGTCTCCTGAAGAGGAAGACGCAACCGACGACGAAGCAGTGGCAATGGTGGACGCGAACTTCTACTTGTAGACCAGGCCTTTATTTTTTTTGCAGCCCCATGAAGAAAACAAACTCCGTGGCCTAGTGGCGCCACCAGCCATGATTGTCATTGCTTGTCTTTGTGAGCATGATGTTGATAAAGTGCGGCGAATGTGCCCGCAGTGTGCTGGCCTCGAGTGCTAGGAGTGCCTAGATGGTTCTCGTGTGCCTGATGGTTTGACCACACTGGCCTCATGCCCTTCAACCACTGGCGGCCTGCTGCGGCCAAAGAGCCAGACCGTTCTTGCAGTAAAAGACTTTAGGAGAAAAAACAAACAAGCATACATACGTACATACATACAAACAAACAAACAAACAAACACACAAACATACAAACATACATACATGCATGCATGCACACATACATACATACATACATACATACATACATACATACATACATACATACACACATACATACATACATACATACATACATACGCCAGCGTCTTCGTTGGTCGCTGACAGCGCGAATCCCCAGCGACCCCCTGCTGTGTAAACAAAGCTCTTGGAAACAGAGTTGGGCACACACACACAGAGTGCCGTACTCGGCGCCGGAAGAAGGCACTGAATAGACTCGACAAAAAACCTGAGCTACAACCTGACAAGCCTCCTAGGAGAAACGAAAGCGAGAGAAGAGCAAGAGCAAAAGGAAAGAGTGAAAGAACTCTATGCAGCGAAGCGGGCTCTGTACTCAGTTCGCTCGGCAATTAGACCTGATTTACAACCAAACAAGCCCCTAGAAGAAACGCAAGCGAGAGAAGTGCAAAAGCAAAAAGAAGGAGTAACAAAAACTCTGCACAGTGAATTGGACTCAGTGCTCAGTTCGCTCACCAAAAACTTGATTTACAACGTAACAAGCCTTTAGAGAGAACGAAAGCGAGAGAAGAGCAAGAGCAAAAGGAAGGAGGGAAAATCAGCCGTTGCAATTGGAAACTGCATGGAACTCAGCAAGTAGATACATGGTGAGATTGTGTCATAAGGTTTCTGTGAACTCGGCAGTCTTGGTTCAGGTGGTTCTGAAAGTGATAGATCAGGAAGATGGCTCGCGGCACACAGCAGCTCTTCAGGAAGTTTCAGGCATGAGTACGGCGCCGCTTGCGGGGATCACACCGCACACCCAAGTGGGAAGATGCAGCTGGTCACACTTAGACTCGTAGCTCAAGTGAATGGGCATTAAGTTCAGAGAAAGGTTCAATGACGGGTCAGCCCTTGACTGTCTAGTTACCGCAGAAACGAGCCCGGCTGACCTGGCAATGGCCCTGTGCTCAACAGAATGGTGGAAAGTCGAGAACAATATGGTTAAAATCAGTGCTGCAAAAACGGGTGTGGCCACCAGCTGCGTCTGACAATGCGCCCAGGCGCGCCAATGCAGGTACGTTTTCACAGGAAACGCGCAACGTTTTCATTGGTCGCTGACTGCGCGACTCCCCAGCGACCCCCAGTTGAACATACATACATACATACATACATACATACATACATACATCGTATGTTTACATGCGCACCTGGGGTTGCAACTGTATGCACGCCTAGAACCTGAGCGACCCCTGTTTTGACCAAGCACCTTCCAAAATACAGACTTTGCTGCTTAAAGCATGGAGCACCAACCCAGGTATATGTAGGTAAGCTTGGTTCCGCGGAAACTTGGCGCTTTGGCCTTAAGAGCGGCCGCGAAAACCGAACCAAATTGCCGAGTTGTTGGTCACTCGGGCATGTTTTCGAGGCAAGGGGACCTGCAGAATTTTCTTGATGCAGTGATGCACTTGTTCCTCAATCGGGGCCTGGGCAAGATGAAAGGTCAAATTTTGATCTCCGCGCTTCTTTCGGTTGTGCCTCGGCGTCCGGCCAGACGGCCAGGTGAAAATAAGATTGAAGGTCTCGAAAAACTAACGCTGGAGGGTGATGGGGTTGTAGGTGTTTATTGTTTCTACGTGTCGGAGATCCAAGGTTTCTGGTGGGCAAGGTGCAGTGCGCGAGTGCACGGGCCCCTGCTGGTTGCCATGATCAGCAGCTGACAAGTTCCCCCGTGATTCAGATTAAAGGCCCCAGGGCCTGGGTCCATCCTGGTAGTCCATTCCATTTTGTTCATTTTTGGTGGGACCACTTGTGCCATGCACACAGCTTTCAGTTCCTTGCCTTGCTGCTCTTGGCCGGGTCTCTTAACCACATCCCTGGCGTGGTTTCCTCCGCCCTTCGTGGACCACTAGGTGAACTTTCCCAGCTCGGTCCCCGAGCAGAGCGCTCTGTTCGAGCGGCGACACGCTGGGCGCGGCTCATCTCGGAGCACCGGACCATCCACGTGGCCTGTGAGTCCCTTGGCCACACGGGGAGCGATGGAAGCAGTGAGAGAAGAACGACGCCGTGGAAGTGGAGCAGTCTGAGTGTTTTTGTTTTTGGTTGGGAGGTGGAGGACGGCGTGTTGGAAGTTGGCGGGTGTCATCGATGATCACTTGAAGCTGAAGTTCTTTCAGTTCTGGGGGGAGGCTGAAGGTTTGTTTGGTATGCGCAGGGTTGTGATTGAGGGAGTTGGCCTGTTTGCCAGTCAGACCACGTGTTGAGTTGATGGGGAAGAAGAGATGTGGGGTCGACGGGGTCGCTGCGACCCAAACAACCGAGGTTCCAAGCACTTGGAACCGCTCCGGATCGAACATTGCCATGTCCTGTCAGTACCCTGAAGTGGTACGAGCATTTGGAGCTGACAAATGTTGAACCCTGAACCTTCCCGCAGGTTTTCATGTTGACCCACTCGACGGAGTGTTTGTCCTTTTTCCACCTGCAGCTTGTGCACCAGGATCATGCGCTAGAAGATCTGCAGCTCGTGCAGAGTCTTGGAGCGCCGGGGGAGGGCAAATCCTTGCCCAGTCGAGCCAGGCAAACCACTAGAGTAGGTCACCAGTGGTTGTTTCAAGACTTCCACCATCCACCGAGGTCCAAGGGCCCCGAAGGAAGCTTCTCTACATGTTTCTGCGGTGAAAGACCTTTGGGACCCGTTTCTGCACCAATGACTTGGCGAAACCCACAACACCGCATGAGATCCCGAAAGCGCACGCACCAGCGGAGCTTGGAGTTGTTCTTGCTTTAACAAGTGAGGGGCTGGAATCCTCGAGAGCGTGAACACTTCATAGGCCCCCCCCGCGGGTTCAACTGACGTCTCTGGGACGTGTGTATTTCCGCTGGCAGGGGGCGGCTGACTGTTCCGGGCAGCACCCCCTTCATGCTCATATATATTTTCTTACCTTTTTCGGTCGGATATCCCCCGCTTCACCCCCGCCCTGCTAGCTTTCGTCACCAACCCTCGGCCTCAAGTTGCTGGATGAGAAGAGCTACAGTTGCAGTGAAGCTACCGGGTCTGCGAGTGAGAGATTTGTCAGAGAAACCAACTTTGCATGACGTTTTGTTCAAGGAAAGCACATGAGATCCCATGCATGGTTGTGGGTGGGGTGGGTCATGGGGTGGACCGGGGTGCAGCTCATGACTCCTCCCACACATGAGAACACTCACGCTTTGGAGGGTCTCCTGCCCTGAAGCCCAGGAAGATGGTCCAGATGCTGAAGCCGATTTGCCCCGAATTGGGGATCTCGAGAGGTTTCAAGAAGCCGGGTTTTCGACAAGATGTCGATGCCTCCCAGGTCTGAGGACACCAGATTGGCTGTGGGGAAGGTAGGCACCAGGATGAGCCCAATGAATTAATTAAGGCTGTAGAAGCGCTGGAGGATTTCATGCTGTTTCATGCTCCATGGTGGTGCTTCCACATTTTCAAGGCAAGTTTTGGTCACAGACATGGTGACACTTTGCTGATTTAGACAGTCCTATTGGCAGTTTTGCGATGAATAAGCGGTGATGTAAGAAGATGGGGCTCCCCCCCGGCACGCCAGGCACGCGGCTCCCCTCTCTCTTTGGTGGCCATGTAGGGATCTATCCGAATCTATCCGTTGTCCTGTCCTTGATTCAGGTGTTTGAGTTTTCGGAGGCCGATGGAAGCGAAAGCCATGCTGCCAGATGGGCGGAAATAGCAGGGCCAATGATGAATATGGACCCCGCCACAGAGGTGGGGTGAATAGATACATTTTATTGAAGGATCTGACCGGTGCCGTCGCAAATCCTCCGAAGAGCGAGGAGAAGAACTCCCCGAAGAACTCCCCGAAGAACTCCCCTGTTTTCCACGTTTCCCTTTTTTTGGGCAAAGGTCGGATCAGCCCAGCCGGGGCATGTCAGACGGCCACGAATGGCTGCCCGTGGATTTAAATTTAACATTTAAAGGTTTGATGTCTTTAAGTTCCAAGCATTCGAACTGAATGCTTGGGGTAGTAAGACAGGCAACAGGCCCAGATGAATCTTTGGTACAACCTTTCTTTGAATTGAATAGACGAATTGATCTTTTGTGGGCAAACCCTTCCCAAGTGGCTTCCCCTTATCCTCACATTTCATTTGGGCCTTGGCCAGGATTTGCATTTGCCCGGTGCTGTCGGGCAAGGGGCGACTTTAATTGTGGCGCACGAATCACGCCCACATGCCCCGAGCCGCCTGGTGATGATCTGTCTGCCCGACGGCGTCGGAAGTGAAGAACCGATCTCAAAACGGACCTCCTTTCTGCGTGCGGGGCAGGGCGTCAAGACTCTTGGCGGCCACGTCGCTGATTCCGCCAGATTCTCTTGGCTGGATGATGGATTATATAAATGGATTGTGGTCCTCTTTTGGCCAATGCCTTCTGGTCAGTGATCTATGACAGGTGTTTGGCTATGGGCCATCTCAAGGAATCCAGAGTCGACACTTGGATGTCCTTGGAGCACTAGGTTTCCACCTGTTCCCGTCAAAGTCAAAGTCAGACTTTGGTTCGGATTAATATATTGAAAATTATTGAAATACAATTTCCTGTACTTCCTGAATCGGAAACGGACTCTTGAATAGGAGATTGACCTTCCAATGTTTAAGGCCTCCTCTGGAGGCAGAAGGCTACCATTGCACGGGTAAAACGGGTGAAAATGCTAGTTGCCCTTTACCTGTCAACCTCATGAGGAACTGGTGGTGTTCTCACCACCTGTTGGATAGGACTCCAAGCTTCAGGCTATTGAGGACTGAACCAACTGAGAAGGTTCCAGATTTCAGCACTGCAAGCCTGCAAGCCCAATCTGGGAGCCCGGAGAGTCCTGAGAGTCCTTATCTCCTTGTTTTCTTGGAAGATCTTCGGACCACTCGGCGCCAAAGATTGGATGCGAGCACCTCAAAGCTTATCCACTGTCCGTGCCGCGAAGGGGCTAAGCGCACCAGGCTGCCAGCGAACAGCTGGCCCTGGTCATGGAAGAAGCCTGCGGACATATATACAGATGTCAAGTTCTGCGCCTGGCGTTGTGGCAGTATGGCAAGGGAGCAAGTCCCACCCAGGCAGTGGATAATCTTCCACCATTTTGGGGGATTGGCGACGCCCCACTCAAAACGACTAGGTGGACCAGGTGGACAGTTTTGTTGACCTCTATTTTCCAGCGAAACGGCTCGAGAGAAGTTGAAACTCATGGCAGTTGAGGTGGCTCCTTGGTGAGTTTGACGGCCAAGCCCCTTTGTTTTTCCCATCGCGAGCGGCAAAGCAAAACTTACCATCCCATCCCTCTCCAAATTAGAGACCACTTGGGCAACGCGGGCAACGCCAGGCTGGAAGAATGTAGGCTCGTGAGAGAGTATTTAGCTGGGTCTCCAGCGCTGGCGTCAAGGGGCGCCGGTGCACTGGACGAAGTTGGACGAAGATGCTGGGATGAGCTTCCCCAGCGTCCGGGAGTGGTTTTCATGATGTTTGCTGGTTGGGTTCCATGGTGACGGAGGGGTCGTCCATGAACATCAGCAAGGTGCAGGCGCGCGATGGGTTGATGAAATGGTACACTCCCCGAGATAGTCATAGAAGTGAAACACATGGCCTCTTGGATGACTATGTTTCCTCCACAAACCGGTGGCGAACTCCACTTCCAAGATCATATGAGTGTATGTCCCCTCTCAAATTCGATTGGTCACCTTGCTCAGCGAACGTGGAAGACGCACCATCCCAGCCTTTTTCAGAGGAAAACGCAGCGGGCCACCAGGGGGAGCAATGAGGAAGCGTCCAAGCGGCGTGGTCTCTCAACCTTCGAGTCTTGAGGAGTTGGTGCTTTCAAGTGGGCATTGGATCACTGCACGTGGCCCCCATGCGATGTCCCCAAAATTTCCCAACCATGCCAAAGCTGGAGGTGTGACATGTTGAAAGTGGGAGGCCACTCCGGAGTCCTAAATACATCCCTTATACTTTTATAAGACAGAAACTTTTGGTTGTCGGCGGGGTTGTTGGCGCGTGGAGCGCTGGCCCCAAAATTCACGCGCACAGCAGGAAGACATGGCAGTGAACAACTGCTGCAGTGTTTCCTCCTTCCCTCCGCTTCACATCATTCAAGCGAAGGTCTTGGACTTCCAGTCGCGAATTCGTTTTTGGTGATGAAAAGATTCGGAACTGGTTTGCTCATTACATGTCACGCCTCCCAAAGGTCCAGATTGGGGTGAGGCGGTTGGTGAAGCTTCGCTCCGACCCTGAGTGAAGGGGGAGGGGGCCAATTCGGCCAATACGAGCATTTTCGAGGACCGTTTCAAAGGTGAAGAAGGAAGTGAAACTGTGGGCGGAAGGGTCCGATGGGTGCCTGGGTGCCTGGGTTCCTGGTCGTCTGGTCTTTTGTTTTGGGGGCTCATTGTGGCGGAAGGGGGCAGCTTTGACCCTCGGCCTGGGGTCTTAGAGCAATTGGATTGGTGGCTTGAAGCTCCATTTCCAAGGCTGGCCTCCATTTCGTTTCGACTGACGCGAATTGAAGTCAACACGTGCATATACATACATACCTACATACCTACGTACATACATACGTACGTACGTACATACATATACATATTCAATCATTCAAGGTAGGCAGGGTCGGTGATGAGGAATTATTTGGGAAGCTTCAAGTCAACGTCTCCCCGCTGTTTGAATGCTCAAGCCAAACGGGGGAGACCCCCCTGAGGAGCAGAGTCACTGCTGGTCCCTCAGGTTAGATTTTTCTTCAGTTTCGTTGCTGCCATGTCTGCTGATGATGCCCAGACGCGCCGTGCTGTCGAGCAGGCCAAGCTCGATAGGTGGCGCGCGGCACATCATATCGAGGCAGCTTCTGACCTGGCCTTCTACTTCCTGACGTATGAGGAGGCCTTGTTGGAGGGGCGCGCCATTGCAGACGGCTGGGGGCAAGCCCGTCGCGAAGTTGAGATTGGGGCAGGGGCTTTGGTCCGTGACTTGTTCCGCCGTGAGCAGGTCTCGCAGGCGGCTCCTCGCCCTACTACCTCACCGACTTTGACATCGCGACCTACACCCTCATTCGCGGGGCCCGTCCGGCCTAGCGCCCGGGGCCACCAGTCGGGTGGCTCGGAGGGGGGCGCCGTCTCTTTCCTGCCGCAGCTCATGGCGATCCTCCTTGCGATCCAGCCGCCCCCTGCCGACCGCTTCGTGGAGTTCACAGCCAACTTTGAGGCTCGGCTCAAGGGGATCTTGCAAGCGGGCGCTCCACACCTGGCAGGAGGCTCACTTCTTCCGGGGCCACCCAGCCTGACAAGCACTTGTTGGCGACCTTTATTCGCCAGCATGCAGCGCCCACCCGGGCCTTCACGTCGTTGGGTTGGTTGGTCCCCAACCTGCGCCTTCCCCTTGACATGTCTGAGGTGACGAAGCCGCGTTCCGGGCTTGGTGCGCGGCTGGGCCAGGGGCAGGCTCAAGCTGCCACGCTGGAACCTTCTATGGTGCTGCACCTATTGGGCACGTTGGAGCTGACAATTGCTGATCCACATTGGCCATTGATCTTTTGTGCCTACGCGATGTGCTTCGGAGTCGTCCGGCACGCGCACCTCCAAAGCAGCTACCTTGTAGGCGGCAATGGCGGCATCCTGGTATTTTGGTGTACCAAGGGCAAGACTGGGAGCCGTGGTGGTTTTGCATGGAGCGTGCCACGCTACTGCGGCACATTAGATCTTTTGCAAGTCTTGGGCAGCCACCTCAACAAGGTCCGACCCCACTCGGGACCGGCTTTTCGCCGATGGCATTGGCTTGGGTTTGATTCTGCGACAGCCCAACCTGTGGACACGCCTCAGTTCATCCGTATTTTGCGCCCTCACTTCAGCGCCGCTATGGATACTACCAGTTTGTCCTCGTACTCCTTCCGCAGGGTTTTGCCTACGCTTGCTGGCTATGTGGAGCTGTCGGAGACCGAAAAGTTAGCTCTCGGTCAATGGACCGACCAGTCGTCCAAGACCACCGCCACTACGCCCCTACGTTACGACTCGCAGGGTTGCACTTTTTCCATGACCTCCACATGGCTCTCTGGCACGAACTTCCTGTGGGGTACATTGATCCTCAAGGCCATCGTCGAGCTTATGTTGTCCATATTCGTCCTGAGATTTTTGAGGTTTGGTCACACCATGAGGCCAAAATTGAACAACTGGAGTTGTTGACAGTTTATATGGGCTAGCGTACAATGCTTCATCTACTAGAGGGATGCATGGTATTTGGTTCGTCGACAACATTGCAGCCCTTATGTCCCTCATTCGGGGGCGGAGCAACAATGAAGAGTTGGATTCCAGGCCGGAGCTATACATGGTTTGCTCTTTGCCCTTCGTCGTGCTTGCTACTTTGAATGGGTCCAGAGCAAGGATAACTGGTCTGACGGCATCAGCAGACAGGGAGCCCAAGACCCTTGGTTCCAACGACATGGTTTCTCACTCTTTCATACCTACCCCCTGCTCATGCTCATCCAGCTGCCCTTAGTGCCTTGGATGGAGTGCTCCCACACACAGAGTGTCAGATGTCAGATGACACATGCGACGTGGGTCGCTTTTCAAACCAAAGCACTCAGGTACAGACAGTACAGACAGTACAGACCTAATCGATTCGGAGAAAAGGTAGCAGCAGCTGATGTCAGTTGATTGAGTTTCATCGAATATATTCAATCATTCAAGGTAGGCAGGGTCGGTGATGAGGAATTATTTGGGAAGCTTCAAGTCAACGTCTCCCCGAGCCAAACTGGGGAGACTCCCCTGAGGAGCAGAGTCACTGCTGGTCCCTCAGGTTAGATTTTTCCCCCACCCTGCCACACCCTTTTTGTTTGCTGCCTAATGTCCCCCTGGCGCTGGACTAGCGGGTGGCTGACTCGGCATGGCGCCTGTGGCGTCTTCAGTTACCTGCCGGCTTGGGGGCCATTCCATGATCTTTGTTTCTCGCGTTGAAGGGGCTACGCTGTTGAGCTGGGCGTCCTGGACTGGCTGACCGCCTTGACTGTGACTCGTGCTGTCTGGCGCTGCCGTCCAGTCTACACTTCCTTCGGCTGACCGCCGCCCAGCCTACATACCCAGAATGTACCAGGTATTGGGGATGGCTGGCTTCAGTTTGAATTTAATCATTTTTCCCAGAGCTCTGCCTAGAGCTGTCATCCGTAGTGGCCGTAGGACCGCCCCTGCGGTATCCTCTCGGTACAGGGAGAGTGTCAGATGTCAGATGACGCATGCGACGTGGGTCGCCTTTCCAACCAAAGCAGTCAGGTACAGACTCGTACAGACAGTACAGACCTAATCGATTCGGAGAAAAGGTAGCAGCAGCTGATGTCAGTTGATTGAGTTTCATCGAATATACATACATACATACATACATACGTAGGTACATAGGTACATAGGTACATAGGTATGTATGCATGTTTTTTCCTAAAGTGGTTTGCTCGGGTCAAAGCTGCCCCCTCGGATTCATGTATGTATGTTTATGCATCTAAGCATGCGTTTTCGTACATATTTAGTGCCGCTCCAGTTTCCGCCTTTTCTTGTTTCATTGGTTCGTGAAGTTGGAAGTGAGATGCGCACGCCCAGTGATGGCATTCGTGCCAAATAGCGCAGATCGAAACAGCTCGGCGTCCAAGCGGTGTTCTATTCTAAAACTAGGTGAAGCAACTCCAGACTTTTCTTCCAAACATCAACCTTCGCTGCTAGCTTGCGCCAAGATGAGCTCAGTCGGAAGAGACGAAGAAAACGGCAGGACATGTTATTCACGCCGGAAAATGTCAGCAAACGGTTTCGTCCAAGATCCAACACCCTCTTTGACATGAGCCGGGGGCTGGCCATGCGTCTCCTCACCTTGCTGGCTCTGTGTGGCCCCTCAGAATTGGTGGGGGCTCCCGCCCCCCCCGGGCGATTCCCAAGGAAAAATAAATGTAGGCGCGCACATGTTTTGATGTCCTGGTTTTGTAGCGCCGAGTGGCACTGTGACAAGTTTGGCCCATCCGTGCCTCTGCCTCCCAGGCTGGGCTTGGCTGAAGGTGGAAAAGGGCCAAGGGGGTCGGCGGAAGCAGGTGAAGAATCCAGGGCACCGTGACAGGTAGAAGTTTTCTTGGGCAATCAAGCCACATGGTAGGAGAAGACTTGGCAGCCGGTGTTCTGGGTACGAGCTTGTGTTGAAAGTGGCAGCCGCTGTTCTGGATGGTGCGTGGGTATGCCAGTTCAAGACACCCACGCCGCAAGTGCATGTGATGTTTCCCTTTTCTTTCCACCGCACTGTGTCAGCTGTGCACGGCTTTGGGATCTTTGCCATGTGTTTTGGGGGAGCACTGAAACGTCTGACGGCAGAAGAAGTCCGGGCTTGAGGCTCCAGAAACGAAATTGGTTGACCTGGTTTACGAAAGCCAGCCTTCGTAGAAGGCGCCAGCTGAGTTGTGCTTGGCGAACGAAGTGAGTAGTTAGGGGGTCTGGGGGGTGGCCCGCAAAAGGTACACGTAAACTCGGCACATGCTGGGGGAGGAGGGTGCACGGATGGAAGGTTTTTTGAGGTTGTGTTGGGGGTGATTTGTGAGGGGTGGTGACGCAAGAAATGCAATTTGCATCATTTGCATCATCTGAATGGTAAGGTGTAGTTGGCATCTTGCCGGGTATAGATACCCAGGGTAGCTATAGTGCAGTCACCAGGTATAGTACTTCAAGTTCCCTTTCCATCAACCGCTCGATAACCTTTACACACGCACAGCAACCCGCAGCTTTGAAGTCTCATGCGCGCGATGCCTGGGAACAGAATTGTAGCTACCCTGGGTCCGCATACATGCTATGTTGCTATACCTCTTACACACCTATATAAGTTCAAAGCACGAATGAGACTTCAAAGCTGTGGGTTGCTGTGCGTGTGTAAAGGTTATCGAGCGGTTGACGGAAAAGGAACTTAAAGTACTATACCTGGCAACTGAATTGTAGCTACCCTGGGTATCTTTACCTGGCAAGGCGCCAGCTGAGTAAGAAGGAGGGTTCGGGGGGGCCTGAGAAAGCACACTCGAAAGTAGGTGGTGTGTAGGGGTGCACGGAAGCAAGGTTTTGGAGGTGCTTTTTTGTGATTTGAAGAAATGCAGCTGTCTTCGGTTGCTTGCAGTGCTATGCTTGGCAACTGAATTGTAGCTACCCTGGGTATACCTGGCAACTGCCTTGTAGCTGCCTGGGTCCGCGCGCGCGCGCCTAAATCACGGGCAGCCGGGAGCCAGCAAGGGGCGCGCGCGGACCCAGGGTAGGGAAATTAAAGTGGGATACCTGGCAACAGAATTGTAGCTACCCTGGGTCCGTATAAATGGTGACTGAATCCCTGGGTACCTATACCTGCGCCAGCTTAGTAAGAAGGGGGTTTCGGGGGGGGTGGCCTCAGAAAGCACACTCGAAAGTAAAAACGCTGGCTTTCGTTTTGCAGCTTCTCAGGTTTTGTGTTGTAAAGTTCTTAGCAAAACGAGGGTTGTTCGGGAGTCAGCCCCTGAAATCATTGGTGGGCCACGAATTCTAGGGTATGCCCGCTCCACCTGCCCGCTCACGCCTCAGGGTGGGCCTTTGCACCGCTGAAACCGCCCAGCACGACTGGCCGCCCTGGCCGCTCTGCTCACAGCACCGGCGGGGTTCAGGCCGGCTGCTGCGTCTGTACTTCGTGGGACGTGCTGCCTCTGTTGGGGGAACAGGTCTAGCTAATTTCCACACGTGCAAGTGAGTCGGCCAACAGCTAATATCTAGATATAGCGAATCTGCTCCGACTGCCTCGCTGACCTCCAGAATTCAAGCCTCGTTAAACCCCTCCTCCCGTTGCTCGTGCTTTGCTGCCGCACTGGCGCCGCCCCGCGGAGCAGGTGCAGGAGCCGAGGCGCTAAACCGACCGGCCGAGCGGGGGCGAGCGGTGGGTAGAGCAGAGCAGCGGGTCATGTAAAACCCCAGGCCTCTGAAGAGGTTGGACAATCCATGTTTGAATTCTTCATCAATCAGGTTTGATCCATCGGGTAGGCTCTACATCGGACTTCTGTGTATTCCTGAACGTGACCTGCCACACCTTTGACAAGCCAATTCAGACCTTTGACAAGAAGGAGAGTCGAGACTTAGGAAAGAGAAGGAAGAAGGTTTGCATCCTCTTCGTGCTTGGATGCAGGTTCCTGTGGAAAGCTGGATGCCTGGACCCCTTCGTTCGCTTAACAACCATCGGTGCATCCAAAATGACACATCAGGCACAAGTGCTCCCCTCAATGTTCATTGGGGGCAACAGAAAACGCCAACGGAAGTAGCAACTTCTTCGATGGCCTGACCGATGATAGTCGTCAGTAGGGACGGCATCCTGGTGTTCGACTCTTACAGTACCCATTTTGAATAATTTTGATCATTTGGGGCCTGCAGACTACAACAGTGCCCTTGTCGCCAGCATAGACCATATTCAGGCCCTAAAGCCGACGAGTGAGGAGGGGGAAAGAGCAAGGAAGCGGGAAGTTGTTGCTGTGCTGGTGGATCGTCGTGATGTGTGTGGTGGGCTTTGCTGACCCATCTTGGAGCAGTGTGGGTCCGGTTGTGGTTGTGGTTGTGGTCTATGTTGACAGATCGTGGGGCCAGGTTACAGGTGGTCTTGGGGACATTTTTGGAGCGCTGGCCCAGCTATGTGGGCCCATCTTCGGGCTATGTTACCCCAGGTTGATGCGATCTTGGGGCTATGTTGGCCCAGCTGGGGGCTATGTTGGGGCTATTGGAGTAAGAACCCCAACAGCTCTCGCGATCTGGGGAATGACCGTGTAGACTGTTGATGAGTGGGGTTTCTTCATTTTGGACTCCAAAACCTCTCTCCCACCACCCTCACAGCCCGTCCTGAAGGAAGTCCCCTTCATTTAGGACAGGGAAAACGCGTCACTGCTGACACTCATGGTCAAACAGCGCAAATGGTACACAATGAGAATGCAACGAAGCGACCACGAACACACAATCAACACGGGATTGATTTATTCATCAACAGTTTGCATAGTGGTTCTTGATCAAGGCGCTGCTTTTTCTTTTCTGCTTTTTCTGCTGCACCGGTCGGACAGGGTCACCGAGCCGGGCGATGGCCGCCGGCGCATGGCAGCGACCGCGGTGGTGGCCGGACGCTGAGTGTGGGATGAACAGGGTGGAAGCAGGAGGACGTAGAAGAAAGGCGGCCAAGCCATGCCAAGTCCATGTCCAGCATATGGAGTGGAGGGGACGGTCAGATATTTGGACGGTTCGGATTTCCTTTCTCACAGAGCGAGGGGATGTTTCACGAGCCCAGTTGTCTAGGCGTTGAGGGAAGCCTCAGACCCAGTTAACTGGGCGGGGTTTGTCAATCCAGGGTTTGGCACTATACCAAGCACATCATCTTTGGATCTCCGCTCGAAGCGCGAGGCCAGCATAGGAATCATAGGAGATAGGCTGAGATCGGAGTTCCACGTTCCGTTCCGCCCAGGGCCCCGGGACTGTGCCCAGACGGTGGTCTGGCTCCAACTCGTTCGCCTCGGGTTTCGGAGCGGACATCGGTCGGCCAAACCGGATTTGTTCCCGTCGTTTTGTCGTGGAACGCGGGACTGGCCGGACTGGCCTGACCGGCGGTTTTTTTGGCAGGTGCAGTATGGTGCGGGGCACTTCCGGTGGATCACCGGCGGTTTCTTTGGCTTCAGCACGAAGTTGCTTTTTTCGGATGTTTTGAGACGTCGAGTAAGATCTCCGACCCAAAAGGCCCAAAGATGGCCTCCATGCGGAGGGGCGTCGCCGAGACGAAGGATGAAGAAGAGGCCTTGCTGGAGCAGGAGGAGCTGGTGAGTGGGGCTGGTGGTTGCACCAAGCGGTGTGGGGCTTGCTGCTGCTGCACCGTGTTGCTCCTGACGATTGCAGTAATTTTTTACCTGAAGTGGCAACTTGGCTCTTGGGCCTAGCCAGACCTGGCCTTCTTCATTTGGTTTGTTAGTTTCTTGCTTTCCTTACGTCAACCAACCACATCAACCAAAGATTCTGCTTCATTGTCTCTCTTCAACCCTTCGCGAGAGCTTTCTTCTGAATGGATCAGCCTTGCCGACATGCAAGTCCAGGCAACTCCACAGTTGTGAAGCAGATCAACATTGCTGACCCTTAATTGCTGACCTGCAGCAGTCCGGCATGACATAGACATAAACCCATTCCAGCCAAAACCTTTGTAGCATTGCGACTGCTGGTGCACAAGGATTATCACACCTTCTTGCGCAGTAGCTACGGTGGTGGAATTCAGTCTCGATCTGGAAGCAACGTGTTCAGATGTTCTTTTAAATGCTGTCCGTTGCTGACAAGTGGTTGTTGACGTAGGGTTTGGAAGTGGCACGAAGGGCTCCGATTTCAACAACTACACTTGTTCAAGCATCCCCCAAACAACCGTGCGAATTATTAGGTGCGCGACCCGCTCTGCCGCCATCCAGAGCAGCCCCACCCCTTGGTGCCCAGGCAGCGGATTTGCATTGGTCCCGCCTTTCCGCACGACGATGTGGACGCCCACCGCCCGGCGGCCTTCGTCGCCGCCGAGGCCCTGCGGCGGGCGGCGGCGGAACGGGCGGGCGCGGAGCTGCTGACGGAGGAGGATTTGCCCAATGCGTTTGGACTGCTGACGAACGCGGCCACAGGTGCGGTAGGGACATGATGGGGAGGCCTGGAGTCGTTGAGCAAAGAGGGCACTTGAGGAGGAGAGGGGGAGTGAGGACATGGAACTTTGTGAGGAGTCGAAGGCCCATCTTCCCAGCATGCCCGCTTCATGGCATGCTGGGTCGCCCCTTCACGTGTAGTGTAGCCACTCGGATGTTGACCCCATGGGAGCTGTTGCGGCTCCAGGTGCTGTATACTATGAGGAGAGGGTTTGGATTTTTCGATCGCTGCGGCGCAGGGTGGGATTTGGCCGTATTTTTTGATGCTCTTTCCACCACGTAGCAGGTCATTCTCATGCATGTTGATCAATAAGACTCCCCCAATTGGATGGTAAAACCTCTTGACTGTTGGGTGGTTTTGTTTGTCAGAGTCAAAGGGTCAACGCCGGCGAAGGAAATTGTGGGAGTCAGTCGAGATCTTCCGACATTTGCCTGTTCTTTCAAGAGCATGCGCAAAATGGTTGACATGGTGTTGTAGCCGAAATTCTTGGTGGCGGTTTTTTTAAGGCGACTAGTGTCCCGTTATTTGTTGCAAGGCGTCGCACCCATTCGCACGTCAGTGACATCTTTGCCATGTTCGGCCGTTCTTCGTCCGTTCACACCGTGGACCGCGAGCGAGTTGGCATGCCTGGGACCGAAACTGGTGAGGACATGAACTTCGTTCAAGGTTTTGAAAAGCCGGGCTGCCTGAGCTTGGTGGTTGAGATGTTCCACCGGTTGCTGAAGTTGCTGGGCTGGAGGGTGCCGCCCTCGAGAAGGTGGAAGCCACCGGTGGAAGGAGAGGGGTTGGGGAAGTGGAAAGAAACACCTGGGAGAAAAAGCATGTGCTTCTTGGGGGATGCGAAAGGTAGTGCTGTATATTGTGCATATTCAGGTACGTTTCTTGAAGGAACGACACGAGAGGAGCAGCTTAGAAGAGTGACATTTGAGGCGTTCTTAGGGCACTTGGCCAGACATTTTTACACACATGTGACAGAGCGCCACTTGTTCTGCATTGCGCAGCACCAGTCAGCTGGTAGAAGAATGACAGATGAATCCACATTAGATACATAGCTTGGAATGTACCAACCCCAGGAAGATAAAGATGTGTACCAAGGTGCCAGCTGTAACGTATGAAGATTGGAAGGGCCAGGGCCAGGACTGAAAGTAGTGGAGCGCTGCAGATCCGTGAGGCAGCAGCACAAGTAGTAAAGACCCCAAATTTAGCAATCAGAAAGTCGGAAGGTGCAACGGTGCAACCATCAAATCTCAGTTCTACAAGGCAGGTTACGACTTCTTGTGCCTGACGAGGTTCGCACAAACACGAACATGTAAAAGGCAGGAAGGCCTTGTAGCAGGGGCGGCTCAGGCTCCGCGTTTGTGCACATATTGGTGCCCTCGTCTGTACATGTGGTCCGTTTGCTTGGCTGTGCACGCGTGCGTTAACAAGAAGATTATGATAATTCTATCTTGCACCACCACCTACTACTACTGCTGCTAGTACTAGTACTAGTACTACTACTACTACTACTACCACCACCACTACTACTATGACAACTACTGTAACTACTACAACGACGACTACTACTGCTACTGCTACTTAGTACTAGTAGTACTACGACGACGACGACAACAACGACGACGACGACGACTACTACTACTACTGCTACTTCTGCGACTACGACTCCCACTCCCACTCCTGCCGCTGCTGCTGCCGCTAGGGCTACGACGATGACAACTATGGTAACAGCTTACACTGCCACTAACATTCTACGGGGAGAGAGCCGAAGCGCACAGTTCTTTCCTTCTTTCCTTATTTGCTGTATTTCCCCCCCCACTCAATAGTTCACAGCAGGCCAGACCTGTAATCCATTGCAATTCTCATTTCACAGAGGATTTCGTGCACGAAGGTAAGAGAAAGACCGGTCAGTTCAGGTGATGGCGTGCTTTGGCGGTGCACAGACACAAGCTGTGATTTGTGGCCATTGGCATATGCTATTAGCCCCACCGCGCTTCCCCCGCTCCCCCCATCCGCAGCATACCTCAATGGGAATCCTCACGTCACGGAGAAGAGCGTGTTCGCATGAGGTATGGGAGTGTGTGCGCAGATGAGTTCTCATGATGGAAGACTGCTTTGAAAGGCAATGAACGGGATTCGTGTGTATAGGTGAGGGTGAGGCGCCTTCCCATTCATTGATATGTGGACACAGGTCTTTTTGCAACAAGTTCGTGAGAAACAATGAAATGAACACGTTGTGATTCCTACGAGTCGAGCTGCCTGCTACAACTGGGGAAGGTCAAAAATCAGAGCAGGCCCACCAGAGAACCAAGAAGAGCAGATTCCTTTGACCCAGGAGAGACCATGGACATCGTCAGCTTTCAAGACTATGCCAGGACTCACTTTGGCCGGGCCTTGCCAGGGGAGTTCCTGGAGGACGCGGTGGATTGGCCGGGCGTTTTTTTGCACAAGATTTGGAGCGAAGAAACCAATGACCCCAGAAGTTTGAGACAAATATAAAGGAACGCCTATGCGAAGCCGGGTGATTTATTGCATCTTTTCCCATTGCCAAAGCATCCCAAGAAGTCCACCCAAAAACGAGGGGCCAGTTAGTTGGCTCCTCGGAAGAATTGCCATGAAAGCCAGTGGAGGACTACTACACTGGTGGGCGCGTGCCAAGTTGGGAGGACAATGAGGGCCACCGTTGGGGCATCATGAAGCTCACGGCTGTGGTCAAGGTCTGGGCTGAAGGAGGGAACAAGGTGGTTTCTTATGAATGAGATTGCACCAAAGACAAAGCGGAAGAAAGCTAGGTGAACTTGTAGTCTAGTTCAGCAATTTTTGAAAAAAACAAACCGCTTTCCTGTTAATTTGCGATTGTCAGGGACTCCGCACGGTTTGAGATGGACGTTTATTTATTTATTTATTTATTATATGCTTTATTTATTGTTATTGTATTTATATATTTGTTTATTTACTTATTTACCCTCCTCTTCGGCGGCTGAACCCAAAACCTCGCTCGGACAGCTCAGGGGCTTGCAAGTTCAAGCCAAGCCTGCCCTTTGGCGGCTGGCAAAAGACACATGGCATATCGTCTACCAGGACCCACTGTCAGGGTGGTTCATGGACACCCCGAATCACCAAAGTCAGGGGCTACAATGGACACCCCGTTTGTCTAAGGGGTCCTGTTGCTTCCAAAACCGGTGCAGCTAGTCAGTCTCTTCTTCTAATCCCTGCATGTCACATGCCTATTCTAGGTGTTGAGATTCTCCAGTTTTGACCATGAACGGACCCACATCCCAACGTGACGGGGCGTCTGTCTCGTCGAATCACCCACGTAGGCGGCGCGTGCCACGGGTGTGGATCCCATCACCGTGGTCCATCCGTTGGAGCCCCGCGTGGCCTTCGACCACCGGGCCTTGGTGAACATGGCCTCCGATGGCTTCAGGTACTTTGGACCCATGGAGGCTACTTCAAGGGTGGGGGCGGGGGGGGTGGTCTTGTGGTGTTTGTATGTTTGGTGACTTCTAGGTCCAGGTCCTAGGTTGGTGACGTCCTGTTTGTTTGTCTCTGTTGGTTTGTCGGTCTGTCCGCTTCTTCTTGAACACAAGAGCCCATGGCAGCCATCAGCGAAATCGATGGGGCAAGTTCCCGGGTCAAACATGTTCCCCAACTCTCGGTGGGAAAGATGGGAAAGACAGGTGGTTCAGCAGGCGAATGGCTTGGGAAGATCTGGATGTTTGCGATTCTGTGGAGTCATACCGCTCGAGTCAAGGATAGGAAAGGAGTCTGCATGGCAAGGAAAGGCCCCCATGGGGTCGGTCGTGGGGTCGGTCGGTCTCCGTCTCCCCTCCAAGGGCTGGGTCGGGACTCAGCAGCCGCCTGGGGAGCATCACTTCCAGCAGTGCCCGTGTCCCCAAAGAGTGCTTCAGGTTCCAACAGCCTCAGCCGCGACTCGGGAAAAACGACGCCCCACTCCGTGGCCGATGTGGCATGTCACCTGAGTCACCTGTTGTCCATGCCTTCTCCAGCACTGGCCTTGTATGGACACAAGCCTTTGGAACCACCAGGTGATCGTTCCTCCCCCACCCCCGCGCTCCGCGAGCACCTCGCGAGCACGCCCACGTGATCGTTCACGGGAGACGGGAGGTGAAGTATGCCTCCAACGGTTTCTTCGGCGCGTCGGTGGTGGAGCAGCGCCTTCTGGGCGTGGAGCGTGGCGATCTGCTGGGCATGCTGATGACAGAGTCGGTCTTCGGCGCACATCTGGTCTACGAGGCTGAGACAGAGCTCTTCCATGTGCCATGGAGACCCCATGGGGGAAACAGTGAGACGGCGGAAAGGGGCCCAAGCCAGGCGACCAGCTACCCGGGTGTTTCTTTCACCGAAGATGAGCAGACTAGCTGTGCACTCGATCGTGTCAGGCGTGCGGTTCAGGCGCCGAACTTCAGGGATGGAACAGAGTAGGGATGCCAGACATGGGCCAAAAAAACCAGGGATTACGGGGGTCCGGTGGTGGGGTCCCTCTCCTCACATGCAGAAGATCGAAGTCAGGAAATGGCTCCAGGTGAATGCGGGCTTCTTTGACCGGACCCGAAAACCCTCCCTGACCCCCCTCACCGTTGGCCGGACCCGGGAAAGGACCTGGGTTTTGGGTCCAAAGTCCTCGTGGAAAACGGGCCGAGGTGGACCTCACCGACCTGGAGAAGTACCCGCCGTTGCCCGGCTACGCCGCCCTGGGCGGGCGCGCCAGCTTCCGGCAAGACGCCGGGAGGCTGCGCACGGTGAGCCTGGACTACCAAGGACGGCGCTACACGAACTTTAGCGATCCACAGGTGGAAGCTGGGGTGAAGGATGTTTTCTGGACAGAAAAAGCCGGTGGGGTCAGGTGGGGAAGTAGCGCAGACGAACGCAGCAGCTGAACGGAATGGAGTTGGTCCAACGAAGACGGTGTGGTTCCGGGTCCCGATGGCCCGGTCCAGGTGGACGAGGCCTATGAGAAGAACAACACTCGGACCGGCTGGCGCATGGCCGAAGGGGCCTTCATTGCCTCGCTCCTCTCGATGACCAACTTGGTGATGCACGTGAAGGCGAACGTCAAGCCGAAATGTTCATTGCAAGGGCTGCTGGTCAGCAACCCTTTGAACCAGTCCATGTTTGTTTAACATCGTTTAACAAATGTTGATTCAATCCTTACTTTGTTTAATTTTCCAAACGCCAATTGCATACATGTGGCGTGGGTTGCGTTTGTGCGTGTTTGCCAACAAGTTGAGATGTTCTGCCAAGGTTTTTCGATCGTATAAATCTACTTTTGATTTTATTGGTGTATATATATATATATAAAAATTATATCTGTAAAAGATATCTATTTTTGTGCCGCCCTTCCCTCTGGCATAAGCTACCAACTTTGGACTTGCGTGAGTCCCTCATTCCCTCATTCCTGACTAAAGTCTGGCCAGTTGAAGGTGATGGGCCGTTTTCCCGAACTGGGTGGCTTGATTCACCGATGATTAACCCGAGGGGAACACCCCCGGGTCATGAAGAAGCAAGTGTGGCATACGGTGCCAAATCATAGCGTGAAGGTCTGACGTGGTGTTCTCTCTCTCTCTCTGTTTGTGCCGTTCCAGACTCCTCTCTTCGTCCCTCTCGTGAGGAGGTCTGGAGTATTGGAGTGGAGTAGCTAGTCTGATGAGCCACCATGCTCCATCCATGATGAGACTGACACAGGACCCCAGCACACCAACGCACGGAAATCGCTCACCTCACAGGACCTGCACGTGGAGATCTGTACGGCCTTCCAAGCGGTCACGGTGGATGCCTTCGCCGGGCAGACGTCCCACCCGGTGAGGCGCTTGTTGGACGCCTTCATTAGCCGCAGCGTGCAGGTGCGCCACCGCCGTCCTCGGTGCCCTCGACGTGGAACCCACCGACACGTCACGTCTCGGTCGGTGTAGACGTGAGGTGTAGACGGTCGGACCGGGGGAATGGGTCGAACGATGGAAGATTTTCAAGTGGCAAGTCAGCTAGTTCTCACCCTGCCCATAGTGGCACCAGCTCCCGCGGAAACCCGATCCAAAGTCAGTGATGGGGCGCTTGCGCAGGCGACCAACGACAACCTGCGGCTGCTCTACGACTTCCATGCGGCCGACTTCTCGCTGGCGCCGCTGCCGCACGACCAGCAGCTGAAGCTCATCGATGAGTTCATCAAGGCCAAGGGTTGGAGCAATCAACGTGCATGTGGGTGTATACGGACCTTCAAATGTCAAATATAGATAGAACAGCAAATCCCCACGTATGTATTGGAAACCGCGCCACTATCTATTTGGGGACCACAAAATTAAATAAAGTGTTCAAAGAGAGACCCCCAACTAATGGGTTTTTGGCCTTTGCTGTTTCATGCAGTCGACGACTTGCAGTGGCTACCCCCAGCTGGTCTACTTTCCCACACCCAAGGGAGGCGCGGCGCAACTGCGAGGTTCCTACACACCCATGCCAACTACTACGAGCTGCAGCCCACACATATGCACACATATGACAATCCTATATAATTATATATTATATATACATACGGTATGTACAATGTTATTTTGTATTTGGACTTTTTCTTGCGTGGATGAAGCGTATTACAGAAATGCATAGAAATAGCTCATCCAAGCGGCTAATTTTCATCCATTATTTTTTCTATCTTGTACTGCTTCAAGGTCAAATTGCAGATTGCAGAAATGAATTTTGTGATAGAGCTTATACTGTGTATATATATAAATTGTATAAATATGTAAGTATATCTTTTTGGGGGTGCTAGGGTGGGCCGCATGAATGAATAACTCAAGAGTTTTTGCCATCTCTAAGTACAGCTCGCAACATGCCTTCCTCAGGCGGAAGGGAAAATCGATTGAAATCCCTCAAAACGGGCGAAGTGTTTCAGACTGGTTGCATTTTGCTTGAAGCCCTGGCTGAAGCTAGAGAACTACACGACTGAATCCTGTTCCAACTTGGAGACCCATGGGCGTCATATGTAGATACTGTGGCTTTCAACCACAGACCTCCCAAACCCGTTTGATTGCTTTCTCTTGACTCTTCACCATCCAGTCGAAGCCCTTGAACTTGGCTGCGTTGGACATGGAACACTATGGGCAGCTGCGGTATATGGACCCCAGCTGGTCCACAGAGGAGGCGGTGCAGAACGCCAGCAGCTGGGGCTGGCGCTGGCATTATCGAGCTTTGACCGTGCAAAGGCTGCTGGCCAGCTATGTGACGTGTTTTCTGGAGGCGGAGGGTGTGGACGACGAGGCCGGACGAGGGAAAGAGGATCGGATGCGCATGGATGGAATGCTCATCACCTGCGACAGCACCCGCTATTTTCGGTCTCGGTTCGTGGAGTCAAGCCTAAGTGCCTGATTAGAGGTCGGATTTTTGATCGGCGCAGCGTGAGTTGATGAGTCTGGTCGCTTCATGTAGAGTAGAGTCTTGATAAGAGGCTTCACAATCCATCTATGGCAGGGTTTTATGAACCAAGAAGTTTTGCACTGCGGGGTCTTTCGTGTTTTTTCCGGTTTTTCTCCTCTCCAGTGGTGCGTTTGACACAAAGGCTTAGCTGTTCTGTTTTGAGAAAAACCTGTTGCAGTGTATGGACTCTGGACGGATTTCAACCCTGTGAGGCCATCATGAGTGAGGCTGAGCTGAGGAATTGTGTGTGTGTCCGTGCTATTTTCTGTGGAAGAGATGGGACGAGCATTTTTTTGTTGTCTTGTGGTGCTTGTCGGGCAGGTGTGGGTGCGTTTCAGTGTGTTTCAGTGTCTTGAATGTTTTCTGGATACTCCCCTGCAGATGAACATGGAACCCCCTTACAGCACTTGGTTGTACAGTCATTAGAGAAAAAGGGTCTTCCACGGGTCAAGGAGGTCAGTTTCGCTGAACTCTTAAAAGTCTCTTCGCTCGCTCTTCTGTCGGCCCGGCTTCTGTTTTCCTACTCGCTGAATTCATTACAGTTATTGCATGCCAGTGAAGCCACTGGGCGACCATACGGCTTGAGCAAAGGGCACAACATATATACAGCTAGAAGGAACTTCAAGAGCGGGTCACCCGCCAGCACCTGTGACAGAACCCTGAAAGGTCGCGTTTTTGTTTTATTGTTTGCATTTGTTTGGTTCTTTCTCGCACTCATATGTCTGTTTTTTGTTGGGGGGGTTTGGGTTGGGTCTCAACTTCTGTGCTCGGCTGGTGCCCTTTGGCGCAGGTCCCGTACAGCCTAGTTATATAGTTCATTGTCTTCCCCGAACTGTTGCTCATTCATCCTTCTGCCGCTGGCATGGCTCCAGACGGAAACCAACGCTATACAACTAGACTTTCAGCTCTGTTGCACCAGCCTCAGCTCTTCTTTCCAATGGAGCGCGGTTCCTACAACGCATTTTTCGGTGTAGCGAGGGCGAATCGTCTAAGGACAACTACCTCAAAGATTGGTGGCAGTCCATGATCTTCCACCTGCCAGCCTTGAGAAGGGCCACTGAAGAGGACTCGGCCTGGGCCTCGGCGGAGCTGAACAAGCTGGATGTGGAGCAGCTGGTGCGGGTCTTGAGCACCTTGATGGTCTGGGCTCCCTGGCGTGATTGGATGGGCCAAGGTAAACAAATACTGGTTTTGCGTGAGCTAGGGGCTTGGAAGCATGCTACACCCGTGGATAACTTGTGGATAACCCAAAGCACTTGGTTGGTTGCTCATGCCCCGTGTGAGGTGCATTGACCTTCGCTTTGTCGCACGTTCAGAGAGACACCTCTCCCCTTTCCCCTGAATGCAGGTCTTGCATAAATAAAGCGTTCAGTGATGGCAATGTTGCCCAACCGCAACTGGTTGGTGGATTAGCTGATGGCCTCTGGTTGCGGGCCAGGGCTGTAGTTTCTCACTCCAAGTGGCGTGCCTTTGGCCTTTGGTGTAGAGGTCTTTGGAGAAGGACGCGCTTGCCAGGTGTTTGACGTGCTGCAACGGTGTAGAATTGCCAACTTAGAAGCCGCACCTGCAAGTCATAAGCGGCTTTCTCCAAGTGAGGCGATCTGAAATGACAGGAAATACCCCGCGCCCCAAGAGTTGGCTTGGATCAACCGGTAAGGCCGCCTTAGGCATCAGGTTGTTGAACGAGCAGAAGCTGCGGAACCTTACAGAACTTCAGATGCTTGCACGAGTGAAAGGAACATGCATTTCTTCCAATCTGGCGCCATGGGCCGTGTACGCCCTGCACCACCCGTTTTCACGCGCCCAGTGCCTCAACGGGTGCTCCCACCCGTTTCACGGAGCAAAGCCTCGCACTGTCTTCATGGCCTTCGGGTTCGGTCCATCGCCTGAATTGGTCCACTGAGGTCTCCTGGATCCATGAAGATGTGGGCCACTCCGCCGCCGCGTATGTCTGGAACCCGGTCTACACCCCCATGTGTGTGCCGGAGGATGGCGTCGGAGTACCTCTGAGATCCTGGCTCTTCAACGCCGTGGCCTACCGGAGCTTCGTCTTTCTGCATCGCTCCACGCTCTTGGACGAAGCGCCACCTGGCATTCTTAGAACGACCTGTTTTGATTGTTTGGGTGGCTCAGATGCTGTGTTGCTCGTGCACGGAGGGGGAGGAGGAGGAGGAACCTATATTTTCATAACACATGCACGCCGTCTCTGTTTGTCTGTCTGTGTCTGTGTCTGTCTGTCTGCCTGTCTCGCTTTCTCTCTTTGCCTCTATATATATTTACCAAAGGCACAGCCAAGCAGCACCAGCTAGAGTGCTGGGCCAAGTGACACAGGCGAAACCTCACTCCGAACACCTTGGCTTGGCCCACCCCCCAAATTCTTCAACGGCTTGTTCTGAGACGTTCACCTCTTGGGTCGCTTGGACAAACGGCCCACCCCTACTCTCGGGAGCGCCCGCGAGAGTTTGAGGCCGGAGTTCTGGTTTGGCAATGCCGAGTCCAAGAAGTGCTTCCAGACCTTCCAGGAGCAGCGAGTGTGTGGGGGGGGCTTGCCCCTCGAGGGCTCCATTTGGACTGGCCTCAGGTCTATTTGAGCAGTCTGGAAATTACGCTATATTACGCTCGTTCCATGAGGCAGCGAGAGAGGAAAGGCTGCACAGAAAGAAAGAGAAAGAGAGAGAGAGAGAGAGGGAGATCCAAGTGACGGGGAGGATTGGCTTTGGATTCCGGGTGCCCTGAAGCAAGCCCCGCGTAGACCGTCCCCCCAAAAAGTGGCCATCCCCAGCGGCGATCCAGGAGACCTTGAAATCCCTCGGTGACAGCGATGTGGCCTTTCGCGAATGCGACCAAGAAGGCTTCTACTCCTGCGTGGACCGTGTGGAGACGGCAGTGTCCTCTTAGACGGGCAGCGAAAAGTAGCCCGTAGATAGCCGTGGGTATTTGTACCCAGGTAGATGTTTGAAGAGGATTGGACCGCCAAACTCACGAGTTCTGGGTCCAATCCTCGGATCATCAGGACGCTGCGGGCGTTTCACCGGGCGTGTTTTCCGAAAAGGGGAGGCACCAATTTTTCAGAGGAAAAAATAGGCCATCAAAGTGCTGAAGATATCAGTGATCACAGGTGACCATAAGAACGCAATCCACTTCCATGGCTCGTGGAACCCGCACAGGCATCGTTGGCCCAAAATTGGCCAACGGTAGATCAGTTCGGTCCCAGAACAAGACACCTGGGGTGAAACATTCACTAGACTCACTAAGACCACCGTAGATAGCCTTTACTGTACTGGGTTGATCCATAGAAGGGGGACATCCCCGGGTCATGAACCACCAAGTTCGGTACCTGTCATCGACCCTTCTATTCTTCCGGTTCGTCGGGACCCTCACCGACCGGAACCGGGGCGAGGGTCGCCGCGACCCGGCCGAGGTCGCCGCCGCGTTGCTTCTGAAGGCCTGCGCGGCTTCGGGGCCGCCGCTGATGGCTTTCATTTTCTGGCTGTCCCAGCTAGATCATACATGAGAGCACTTGGGAGATAGGGAGATGGGAAACACAGAATCTCCCCACGGATGGATTTGCCGTCCAACATGCGCGAGTTGGTCATCTTGATGTGAGTGTGTATAAGAACCCGGAGGTTGGAACCCCTGGGCAAGGTTCGGACCCCCCTCCGGGCCTGGTTCGGACACTAGACCGAAACCGATTGGAGGGGGTCTTCCGATGTAAATGCACACCCACGTGTTGTTTGGTGAAGGACTTTCATCGCTGTTTGGACCCGGCTGCTTTCAGGGACGACCCAGCTGCCTCTTGGCGATCGGAGATGGCGGGGAGAGCGTGGGCGGATCCGATCCACGAAATATGGAAGTACCCTCCCTGGAATCCTCATCGAAGCGGAAAACTTTCCTTCTTTGTAGAGTGTAGAGAAACATGCTTGGCCTGATAGCCATGCCATCCACTTCCATGACGATTTTGGGGTGTGTCACGGAGTGTATATGGAAGTGGAACAAAGGCCCGCTCCCCCTGAATCCATGGCGCATGCGGGGTTCACGATGCGACCGACATGCGCATGCTTCAGGCCTCATCCACATGAGGAATGGTTGACCTTGGTGGCTGCAGTCTTTTGTGTTCCTTTCCTTTGCAACGTTTTCCTCCAGACCTCCAGATCATGTTCATCACTCGGAGTTTCTTGGTGTGGTTGTGATCAGAGCTACTGTTGAAGCCAAACGGCTGGGTGGCTGTTCATTTGGTCGGCTTACCCGGGCGTCCTGATGGGTTGCCCTCAGCTGGACCATCAGATAGACCATCAGAACGGGTGGAGGACAGCTCCTAATGTAGACTCTTGAGAAATATCGACTTCCATATGAAGAGGCGTCAGAATCCACGTCTCGGGGGGGCTTGATTCATGCGAAGAGATCCGGCTCAGTGAACCATGCGTGAAATTGGGAGTGCCCGCCCTCCACACGGAGAACGTTACGGTCCCTCGTGAGCACCGTGTCGGATCGGAAGCTCCAGGGAGAGAACAAAAGGGGGTGACGCCAACGAAGGCACAGGAAAGTCACGAAGAGACCATGACATGCTGACTGGCACATGACATGCCGCGCTTTTTGCGACGAGTTGTTTTGGGTGAGGTGCGTTGATGTCCAGCAAGCCTCCGAAGCCGGTGGTGGCCGGGAGCGTGGAAAACGGTGTTTTGGTGGGACCGGGCAGCATGATGTTACAGAGACATGGTGCCGTTGAGATTTTTTTTTGGGGGGAAGCACTGCTTTCGTTGAGTGTTTGGATATGTGGGGCGTTGATCATGCGGTGTTCTTGCGGTGCAAAGTATCGAAGAAGCCTAGCCGCATCCGAGCGGCTTATAAAGGAGGGGGATGGGCACTCGAAAGGCCCGACATCGAGGCACTAGCGAGGCTCAGGTGGAACGTGATTGGGGTCGTCTTACGTCTTGGACCAGGCTTTTGGAGACCTCTCGCCACCTCTTAGAGTGAGTGACGAGAGGTGGGAAAGAGTCCAGGAGTGTCAAGGTGTCAAGATGAGTCCTTGGATTTTGGAACCACGAGTGGGTTTTTGGAAGGAAGGTTTTTTTTCTCTCTCCTCCCCCAAGAATTCCATGGAAGTGGACCAACGAGCCACCACTCGGTTTGGCATCTGGATTCGGAAGAAGGTCATCCTTTCATTCCACTTCCATGATCATTCCAGGGAGTTTAAGTCCCACCAGTTGCTTGTGTGGGGGTGTGGGGCATTCCGAGGTGCTTCCAGAAGGAGAAAAGACGGGAGGACGCGACGACTCGGCTCGGCTCACGACGAAAGGCCCAAGATAAGAACTTTCAGCCGGTGGAGGCGCAGACAGCTGAAGCAAAGACCTGGGCAATGATTCAATGATCGTTGGTTTTAGCTGCGAGCGCAGGGGTCACGGTCTAGCAATGGTCTAGCAGAACTGTTGTGATTGTCCCCCAGGACAGTTGAAGAGGCTGCCTGCAATCACCGGCGCAGACAGAAACACAACACATGCACCTACACATTGAGGAAGATCATGGTATCTGAATGACGCGGGCGCGGTACTGTATGCATGTGTATGTATGACAGGACTCTCAGATTGACCGCTTGACCCTAGAAGTCCAAGGTCGACGATATTTTGACCGGCAGAAGTAAAGAAAAATCCTCGACTTGGGTCACCTAAAGACAATTCTTTTTATAGTCGACTTGACTCCCAGGGTTTATGTCTGCAGGTTTCCGACGTTCTCGACCGTCCCATGGGTGTGACTTCCAGACATCAGACCGAGGGTGGTTCTGGGGGCGGCTCATGAACCCTAGAGAGGTTAGAGAAGCGGTGTCCATGAACCACCACAACCCTGATTTGGGGCCTTGGGAGAAGGTTTTGTGCTGTTTCCTTGGTTGGGTCTTCGCCATGGCTCTCTTCAAGCCATGGAAGATCCACCCGTCTCGGGCCTCGTGGTGTCGTCGTGTCGATGAGGGCGTCCGTCCGCTCTCCGCTCGGTGGGGCTCCAAGTCTGCCAGGTGCAGAGTTGGGTTCAAGCCTCCAAAGGACAGCCAGACCTGGTGATTGGACTTCGAGGTGCGGCGTTTTCTTTTTTTCTCCCGGGTCCACCGCCTTCTCGCGCCGCCGCGGCGCAGCCCGGTGCGCCAGAGCGGAGGGTCGCGAGACCCATGACCTGGTGGCCTGCCTGAAGGGATCTGAGCTTCAGGATGTGAACATGTCGTGTCATGTGGCCGTTCATTGGCCCCCAACCGTTGAGGGTCACATCTCTTGGGAAGGGACGCTTGCGCCGGGATGAAATTCTGCCAGTGCCAGTGCCGGTGGAGATTGCTGATTCATTGCGGGTAAAGTGTCATGTCAAACTGGCACCTAGTTTATGGTGCCAAGGCCAACGCCGGGGAATTCGTCTCCAACCCCCAAGCGCCGTCTCTTGTTGCGCCCCTCTTGTTCCGTTGGCGTTGGTGACCGAGGGAGAAAGAAGCGTCGGAGCGGCTCCGTGAAGGCGACGGATCCCACGTGGGGACGGTCGGGGGACGGCCCTATACTCCTGCTTCCCTGCTCCGCGGCTAAGCTCACTCGCAAGGCGATCCCTACTACCTCCTGCCTGGCAAGGACCAACCGTGCACTGTGATGACTGATTATTGTTGTTCCCCTGATTCACCTGTCTGTGATATCTCTGTGGCCCTGGAGGGCTCAGCTTCCAGCAGTTCAAGAAACCTCTGGGCCTTTGATCGAGATCCGATAGATTTTACATGGGATCATTCAACCATCCCTTCTGTGTAAATATGTATCAAGACTCTCCCTACCGTAGGGCCTGGGCAAAGCGTCTGGATGCCCTCAAAGCTGCCCCTTAGCCAGAACTTCCGGAGCTCCTTACCCCAGCTGCAAATAAACCTGGACGTCATAATCCACCATTCATCCCTTTGAACCACCTGCAAGTCTAAATCCTGGTCGTTGGATCATTACTGGACGGCCTTGAAGCGACCCCCCGAGCGCCCAGGACGGCGGCGCGCTCCGGAACTTTGCGCTGCGCGCGGAGCGCCTTGGTGACCGGCGGGTGTGCACCGTCCGAACCGGAAAAGGGTTGGGCGTGGAGGGGTCTGGTGCCTTGGAAGACTTTCCTTTACAAACAGGAGGTTTTCCACTTCCATGTTAGTGAGGTCCAGGGGTAGGAAGAAGAGACACCATTTTTGGAGACGTCCTCAGTATTATTGTGTTGTTTTTTGTTTTCTCTCAGGGGTGCGTGAGGTATCGGTATCACAGATTCTTTGTGCTTTTGTTCATTATATATTTTTTTGAGGGGGTGGGTATGACGAGAAGTTTCCTTTTCCTCTTGAGGGGGGCTGTGGATGGGGATGGGACGTGGCGGGTAAAAATTGGGGCTCTTCCGATTGTATGATAAAGCAGGCAGAAGCCTGAGGAGTCCTAGAATGACTGTAAGATGATTTTGCACTTGAGTCGCCCACTGCTTGCTTTGCTTTTTCTACCAACGCAGACTCTCTCGACGGGCGCGCCCCTTGGACGCTGGCATAAGGTGTACCCACTTGGGGTGCTTGGCCAACTGGAATCGTGTGGTGAACAAGTTCGTGTGCGGGCCGCCAGTTTTTCCTTTGTTTAAAAAGGGGATGGGTTAGTGATTTGTAGAGCCAGGGTGCCACTGATTCTGATGGTGACTTCGCCCTGGTCACTGGTCACTGGTCCTATCTGACTCTCTGACGCCAGGTGGGTTAGGGCGCCCAAAGATCGTCGATGTTCAGGAGTAGGGCCGGGTCGAGGGAGTGGTTGAATATTAGGCTCTTGATGATTCCCCAATAGCCATGCTATGGGGTCTTGCAAAACTAATAGGCGGA
>CAXAMN010007113.1:818115-836578 GCA_963970005.1 Durusdinium trenchii
TCATGTTGTGATGGTGTCCCGGTCCTGTTTTGATGGTGTCCCGGTAATGTTTTGATGGTGTCCCGGTCATGTTGTGATAGTGTCCCGGTCATGTTTTGATGGTGTCCCGGTCGTGTTGTGACGGTGTCCCGGTCATGTTTTGATGGTGTCCCGGTCCTGTTGTGCATGTTTTGGCGGTGTGCCGGTTATGTTTTGATGGTGTCCGGGTCATGTGACGGTGTCCCGGTCATGTTGTGATTGTGTCCTGGTCATCTTGTGATGGTTTTCCCGTCATGTCATGTTGGTGTCCCGGTCACCTTGTGATGGTGTCCCCGTCATGTTGTGCTTGTGTCCCAGTCATGTTGTGACGGTGTCCCAGTCATGTTGTGATGGTGTCTCGCTCATGTTGTGACGGTGTCCCGGTCATGTTTTGATGGTGTCCCGGTCATGTTGTGATGGTGTCCTGGTCATGTTTTGGCGGTGTGCCGGTTATGTTTTGATGGTGTCTGGGTCATGTGACGGTGTCCCGGTCATGTTGTGATAGTGTCCCGGTCATGTTGTGATGGTGTCCCCGTCATGTCATGCTGGTGTCCCGGTCACCTTGTGATGGTGTCCCGGTTATGTTGTGATGGTGTCCCAATCATGTTGTGACGGTGTCTCGGTCATGTTTTGATGGTGCCCTGGTCATTTTGTGAAGGTGTCCCGGTTATGTGATCACGAAAGCTAGCCTTAGCTAGCTGGAGTTGCTCTTGCTTTAGCAAGTTAAGTGACGGGGTGGACGCACCTCAGAAACCTCAAATAATTGATTAAATCAATCTTATGGACCCCCCCCCCCCCGCGGTTCGACTCCCCCCTGCGCGCGGTGAGCGGGACCACCAAGCAGCTGCAGCACACCAAGCATCTGCAGCGCCCAGCGCAGCAGCGGCAACAGCAGCAGCAGCACCAGCAGCAGCAGCAGACCACCCAGCGGCGGCAGCAGCAGCAGCAGCAGCATACCCAACGCCGCGGCAGCAGCAGCCGCAGCAGACCACCCAGCGCCAGCAGCAGCAGCAGCAGCAGCAGACGACCCGGCGCCTGCAGAGCACCCAGCGCAGCAGCGCCCAGCGCAGCAGCGGCAGCAGCAGCACCAGCAGCAGCAGCACCAGCAGCAGACCACCGGAAGCCCGGCTAGCTTTCGTTCACCCCCTCTGGCCTCAAGTGATGGTGTCCAAGGAAGAGATGGTCGATGTGTTGAAAACAGCAGCTGTTTCCAGATTTTTCTTTTTGTCTCGGTTTGTATCTTGCTATTGGGGTCTCCAGCTGGGCTAATTCATCACCCCCTCCTCCAGTTGAAGTGAAGCAACCTCGTCATATTCAGGGAGCTACACAAAGGAAGGAGCTGTCCAGGAGACCCCTCTTCCCCTTCATCTTCGCGCGACGGAGCGACTCTTCAGCGGGTCACGGTCCGGCATCGATGGGACGGTGCCACCGGATCGATGGGTTTGGCGGTTTGGAGCACGCGATGTTCGCTGAAGCACCAACCAAAAACGACAGAGACCTGGACCTGAAAAAGGGGTGTCCTGGCTGGAGGTCCCTGATCGTAGTGGGCTGGGGCTTCCTTTTTAGACCCCCTTTTGAAGGTGGTATGTGAAGATCATGCCATCATCCAGAATTCATGCCACCGCGCCTTTTTGAGATTTTTTGAGGTGATTCACGCGCGGCATGTCCGGGATGGGCCAGTCGCGCGACTCCGGATCCTTCGGCTCGCGTGAGGCTCCGCTTTCATGCCGTCCTTTCTATCAGCTCTCTACACTCTTCACACTCTTCACTCTCAAACACTCACTGCTCCATTGGCCCGACTGGCTGCACGTCCGGGCATCTCCCACACCTAGGTGCCCCTGCCATGGCTCCGAGTATGACGAGCAAGGGCAAGTGATCAAGGGGCGCCTTGGCTGAAGGGGATTGTTTTGTCAAGATATGGGGGTTGCGACGGAAGAAGGGCTCGAAATTCAGATCAGCTAAAATGTCGTGCTATATATATATAATATTATATACAGTTATACAGTATACATATATATATATGTTTCAACTGGCGCCATCGCGCACATTTTCATTCCACCTTCAGCATTTCAGAGTCTCAGGCGCCCCAAATGCTATGGCCCTGCTGTTTGAGAGGGCATTTGTTTGGAACTGTGACACCGTGCCCAGTCGAGCGGTCTGGTCGAGCGGTTCGGTGTGTCCTGGAACGCTTGAGTGGACTTCCAAGTGGTTCAGCTCCAGTTGTGGAGCTTGGCTCTTAGTTCCAGGGTTCAGGAGTGAGTTAACTGGCTAGATCATTCCACAGTTGTGCATGGTCCAGCTTGGTAGGGATAGATGGATCGATCGACAGATAGATCGATATACACATGCACAATCATGCACATGCATGACACACACACACAAATAGACCTGGCGCATGCATCTCTCAAGTCCCAAACGGGTCTGGCCAGGCTAAGGTCTCCCCATGCCGGCCTGCCGCTCCGTGGGTAGCGGCCCGCCCAGGCCAGCGCCAAAGAGTCTGTCCTTGGCGCATGTGGATTTGACCGAGAGCCAGAAGGACGCGGTGGGCGAGCGTGGTGGGCGCCCGGTCGCGGTGGGCGGTTGGAGAGAGATTGACCAGCAGAGTGTTTAAATGAGAACCCCGAGAGAGACATCCATTCGAAGTTGGAAGAGGCTTTACAATCCAGATGAGGTGATTTTATTGATCAGCAGTCTACTTTTCAACTCACTTCAGCTCTTTGTTGTTCCATTTGGTGGTGGTGGCGGTGGCAAGTCTTCCGTTTGGGATGCATCCGACCGAGCCATTGAACTAAGTGGAATGGTTCACGGTTCCTGGCCTTGACCTCTAAGGGGCTACAAGAAAGAGACCCCCCACCTGGTACAAGTACAGAGCTGGTGTCCCATGTAGGTCTTTGCAACGTTGCTACCATTTACGACCTGTCACCCGAAGTGCTTATGCTGCGCCTGTCGGCAGCATGGAATCTGCATCGGGGCAGCATGTTCAGCATCTCGAGGCATCTCGAGGCATTGGCTCAAGCCAGACATTTCGTTCGGGATGGGGGCGGGCCGCTCGCAGCGCGACACGTCCGTCCAGGGCATCCGTTGCCATGGCCCACCCTCACCCCACCGATGCCTATGCCCTCGCGCCTCATCCCACAGACGCCTATCGCCGAGCATATCCATCATCGGCACCCCCACCTCCGGGTGATTATGGCTATGGTTACAGCTACCCTCCTCCGCCAGCCTATGGCTACCCTCCTCCTCAGCACCCACCACCAGGTTATGGCTACCCACCACCCGGGCCACCAGGCCATCATCCCCCACCGCCGGGCTATGGCTACCCACCACCCGGCTATCCACCACCTGGCTATCCGCCGCCAGGCTACCCACCTCCGAGCTACTGGCCACCACCCCCAGGAGCCTATGGCGGGGGCTACGGTCGTGAACCCTCCAGGAGCAGATCTCCACGGCGGGAGGGGAAGTACACCTGTCGCTTTTTCATTGGCATCGAGAACGACAACAAGTTCAAGGTGGCCAAGCGGATCATCGGGGGCAACGGTGCCAACATGAAGGAGATCGTGCGGAAATCCGGCGACGTCGCCAAGCTGCGTTTGCGGGGCAAGGGCTCGGGCTTCGCAGAGAGAGACACCGGCGAGGAGTCACCCGAGCCACTGCAGCTGTGCATCTCCTGCCCGACTCAACGCGGCTACGACATTGCGCGAAAATGCGCCGAGGAGCTGTTGTTGAGAGTCTATGATGAATATGAAGACTATTGCTCGGAGAAGGGCTTGGAAGTTGAGCTGCCAACCATCAAGATGACTGAGCGGCATATGAGTGGAGACACTGGGGGGGGCGCAAGGCAGCGGTGCCGGGCGGAAAGGGAACCGGCGCGAGCGCAAGAAGCCCAAGGCGGCCGCGAAGCCCAAGGAGGAGGATCACGGCGAGCGGCCCGAGGGTGCCCCAGGCGTGGAGGAGATCGAGGAACTCATCTCCGAGCGGAATGCCTGCCGCAAGCGGGGCGAGTACAGCAAGGCGGACGAGATTCGGGACGATTTGAAGGAGCGGGGCGTGGTGCTGAGCGATGAGAAGGGCGCCCATGGGGAAGGCTTGAACGTCACGTCCTGGAGGTATTGGCACGACTGAGAGGTGAGAGAGGTGGATCGGCCACGAGTGAATGGAAAAGGAACCGCGGACCGCGCACCTCGCTGCGCTGCGGCTTGGGTGAAGCTGGGGGAAGTGGCCACGTCGAGGTTCGCACCAAACTTTGGGCAAAAGAGGCCTCCTTTTTGCACGGTGACACGGAGAGAAGCATACTATTGGACCCCACGAGGCGTGTCTATTGATGATCTCTGAAAAGAGGTTAAGGGGTGTTTCTTTATAATGCCTTGGGGGTCCTGGTAGTGATCCGTTTGATCATTGAAGAGGTTTGGGGTGACGAACTTCGCTTCTGGGGCGGGGAAGGCCATCTGATAGCCGGATTTGAGATGATTTTAGCAATGTATCCCACCTTGAAGTTTCGCCACTTCAGGGAACAGCTGCTTCGGCCCCCCAGCTCTTTCGCCGAGCTGCAGTTGAAGCACCCCCATCCTCCCCACACGGTGCGTCCACCGCCTGTGGTCTTTCAGATTCAAGCATTGTTTTTGGCTCGCCAGGTGAAGTTAAGTTATTGGAGTGAGGAAGACTTCAGGGATGGCTCTGAGCCCTGGTCCGGGCACCCAGGGCGCCCAGGGCGCGGGACGTGAGAGAAGAGAAAGGATGAACGATTTATGGCTTGGGAGAGCCATGGCTTTGGAAGAAAGCACTTACACTCCCTGGTTTCCCTTTGCGGCTGCTAGGACGAGCTCTGCAGAACCGGAGCCTGACTCACGCAAAATTTAAGAAGGCACACCGATTTTCCTCCATCCAATATGTTTTTGTGGGGAATCCTTTGTTTGTTCTTCTTCCCATGCAGCCAGCCAGGTGGGTAGCGTGAGCGCTTGGAGTTGGAGAAAGCGCGGGCGTCTCACAGGTGGAGAACGGTGGTCTCACAGGTGAAAACCATCGAAACAGGAAGCACTCTGGAAAGTCAGATCAAGACTCAAGACACATCCTTGGAGTTGATTTTGGTGAACATCACTGCTCAAGTCTGCATCTTGTAAGATGTAAAGCAAGAGACACACACACACACACACATATATATATATATATATATAGATATTATGACTTTATAGATATGTCAAGCCTGGATGATTTTATAGATATGTGTGCACTCCCCTAAACCTATGTCTTTCCAAACCATGCAGGGGAAAAACGACCTTTGATGCACCGAGTGGAAGTGTTTTTCTTTTTTTTTGTCCGGTGAACATTTCTATGAGCTGCAGGCTCATCCACCAAGCTTTTAGGGTCAAGACCCATCCACAGACATCCACAGACAGGATTGACACGAAGTGGGGAACAGCCACAAAGCTGCAAAACATCCCAATGTGTCCATAGGAGTTCTTGGGCCTGTGGCAGCGCAGGCGAATTGCATTTAGGTTGAGATCTCGTCAACTCCACCAGGGACGACGTTTCGCTGAGAACTGTTTAATCACCTTCAATTTGAGAGATGTGATTCGCCAGACCACGTGGTCGCGACGTTTCGGGTTCCACGTCCAAACTCGGAGCGAAGGGCGCCGGAAAAAAAGGGCCTCCGGTTTTGGTGTCGGGGCGACTGTTGGGATACTCCAACGTGACTGATGGGCGACTGGATGGCATGGCCCCGAAGACTCGACCATGTTCCGAAGACCTCCACTTCCAGGGGTGAGCCCACTTATCCATGTTTGTTGGAGGGCGTGAGTGTCGTTGAGATGATCCATTTAAGTTGGGTCGGTCCTATTACCTGTAACAGTCAATTATCACTATGTTTGAGAAAGACCTTTGCTAAGCATCATGATCCACTGTGACTGGCAATGGGATAGACTGATAGACCCAACATTTAAGTCTACCTGGCATACCAAGTTACTGTATGGGTCAATGGATTGTTTACGAGTCTCTGCCATAGGGGTCACAGCCGTGTCGGTTCTAGGGGTGCTGTAGTGGCACCTCGCACATGAGCAGAAGGTTGATTTGGGTCATGCGCTGCTGCTGATATTGTGGTGGCCCCCCAGATTGAAGCAACATGGAACAACATGGAACAATGTACACAAGCTCAATTGGGAGTCATTCGACAAACCTGTGAGGATCTCTCCACTCCAAATACGGATCCAGGTGCTTCACCAGGCTCCCTCCAAATCGCAGCTCCGCAGCCGCCAGCAGTTCGAAGACGGAAGATCGCGGGCGCGGGTGACGGAAAAGAGCGCGCCAGCGCGTAACCTGTCTTGGACCTTTTTCTGCGCGAAGAAATCCGTGCAGAAAGAACCTCCCGTCGCATAGGCGACGTGGTGCCAAGGGGTTGCCGATGTGGGTGGGCAGGAGAGCTGGGTTTTGTGGCATTTGACGTGGGCATTGGAGCTATGACCCATACAGTAGCATCCAAGAACCTCTATTGTGATCCCTTAAATAGATAGTGGCAAGGTTTCCAATACATTTTTACTTTAGTGACTTTAGTGGAGATTTACTTTTCTATTTGTTTGGGGGGTTCTCTCTTTTTGTAAAATGGATGGTTTAGTTACAGTGGAGTGGGGAGTAACAAGCTGTCAGAGTCCGCACTCAGACCTGGCGTCCGTTGGGACGCCGTGGTTTCACGGGGTTTTCACGGGGTTTTCAGGGGAAAACGCATCGAACATGCACTCCCCGGAGCCGGACAATGGAAGTGCACAATGCCCTGGGAGTCAAGTCGACTATAAAAAGAATGGTCTTTAGGTGACCCAAGTCGAGGAGTTTCCTGTACTTCAGTCGGTCAAAGTATAGACTTTGGACTTCTCGGGAATGGTTCTTGAATGGCCCCGAAGACTCGGAAGACCATGTTCCGAAGACCTCCACTTCCAGGGAGCTCCACTTAACCATGTTTGATCCAGGGGGAGTAGGTAGTATAATGCATAATGGTTGTTTTTTTTGTACCAGCTTTTGGCCTCATCCCTCTTGATTGGACTCCATCCATTGCCAGGTCGTGATGGGCTGGGGCGGCTGGGGAAAAGAGGGCGGCTGGGGCAAAGGAGGTGAGAAGGGCGGCAAAGGCGGCTGGTCCCCATGGCAGCCCATGTGTCTCAGCTGCACTCCCTTCGATCCAACGTCGGCCGCTGGTGGGTGGAAAGGACCTCCTCCTGTTGCTCCATACTGTTCCGAAGCCAAGTGTCGGAGCTGGCCCGGCAAAATCTCCTCAGGATGACTTGGAATGGTTTGAATCTGTGTGTCATCGAGGAACTGAAGAAGTGCACCTGTCGGGTGCGCTTGACGAGGGTCCGCTCCAATGGCCACCTGTCGTTGGCGCCGGCTGAGGTTCATGAAGTGGGGCATGAAGGGCAAAGGCTGGGGGAAGGCAGGAAGGTTTGATTCGGGGGAAGTGTTGACCCGCACCAGGTGGACGAGCATGCGCTGACAGTGGAGGTTTCTGGACATCTATTGAGCTATGGCGAAGCCCTAGGAGTCCAAAGACTATACTTTTCCTGAAGTGAAGTAAAAAGAAGTTCCCTCTCAGGTCCCCTAAAGACAATTCTTGTTTTAGTCCTTACTGTAACTCCCAGGGTATGGATTGTTCACACAGGTTTTGGTGTGGGAGTTCAATCTCCGCACCCTCCGTTGACTTGAGCCTTTCCTGCGAAAAGTGCACGCACTTTTGAGCCAAGATCCAACAAGGGATGAACAAATGAATAATTAAGGAGGACAGCATAAAAGAAGCCACACACCTATATAATACTGTACAAATATAATATATTATATATTATGCGTATATGTATGTAGTATTATCCACGCGTGATGGACAGACGGCCGTGGTGGTTCGTGCCTGTCTGACACCATTTCGTATGTATTTGAAAGTATTTTTATAGTTTCCTGGAGAAGTTGTGAGTTACGAAAGCCAGCCTTCGTAGACGGCGCCAGCTGAGTTGTGTTTGGCGAACGAAGTGAGTAAGTAGGGGGTCTGGGGGGGGCTGGCCCGAGAAAGCACTAGGTAAACTCGAAATTAGGTGGTGGAGAGGGGTGTGCCGAAGGTTTTTGAGGTTGTGTTGGACAGTTGGAGGTGAGTTTTTGTGATTTTTGAGGGGGTGGTGATGCAAGAAATGCAATTTGCATCATTTGCATCACCTGAACGGCGAGGTGTAGTTTTACAGAGGCCGATGTGTTGGAGCTTCGTGCAGCTGTGAATGCATAACCTTCTTACACACCTATATAAGTTCAAAGCACAAGTGAGTCTTCAAATCCGTGGATTGCTGCACGTTTCTCAAGGTTATCTAGCGGTTGACGGAAAGGGAAATTGAAGTGCTACACCTGGCAACTGAATTATAGCTACCCTGGGTCCGTATAAATGCTATGTTGCTATACCTCTTGCACACCTATATAAGTTCAAAGCACGAATGAGACTTCAAAGCTGTGGATTGCTGCACGTGTGTAAAGGTTATTGAGCAGCTGACGGAAAGGGAACTCGAAGTACTTTACCTGGTAACTGAATTGTAGCTACCCTGGGTATCTATACGGTGCACGGAAGCAAGGTTTTGGAGGTGTGTTTTTGTGACTTGAAGAAATGCAATTGTCTTCGGTTGCTTGTAGTGCCTTACTTGGCAACTGAATTGTAGCCACCCTGGGTATACCTGGCAACTGCCTTGTAGCTGTGCTGGGTCTGCGCGCGCGCCTAAATCTAGGGCAGCCGGGAGCCAGCAAGGCGCGGGCACGCGTGCGGACCCAGGGTAGGGAAATTGAAGTGCGACACCTGGCAACAGAATTGTAGCTACCCTGGGTCCGTATAACTGCTATGTTGCTATACCTCTTGCACACCTATATAAGTTCAAAGCACGAATGAGACTTCAAAGCTGTGGGTTGCTGTGCGTGTGTAAAGGTTATCGAACGGTTGACGGAAACCAACTCGAAGTGCTATACCTGGCAACTGAATTGTAGCACCCTGGGTACCTATACCTGGCAAGGCGCCAGCTGAGTAAGAAGGGGGTTTCGGGGGGGTGGCCTGAGAAAGCACACTCGAAAGTAGGTGGTGTGTAGGGGTGCACGAAAGTAGGTGGTGTGGGACGTGTTCTTTTGTGAAAAACGACGGCTTTCGTTTTGCAGTTTCTCAGGTTGTATGTGTTCTTTTTTGCTTTCTTTCATGTGAGCAGGGGTGGTGTTAAAGTTCATGTGGCCCAGCGTAGCATCAACGGTGTTTGCAAGTTCACGCGGCCGTTTACCCACCCCACCCCTTTCAGATGCGATCAGCGGAAACGCCGTGGCCGTCCCGGTTCCTTAGCGCGCCCCCCCCCCTCCCCCGAGTTTGGCGGTCGGGTCCGAGCGTTGAGTGAGTGAGACGCGCGCGGTGGCAAATCCCAAAAGGTCTCTCCCATTTTCTGTGTGTATGTATAAAATATTCTTGTTATGCAATTCTGAAATTCATTGCAAAGGTCTCATATGTGTTTTGTTGCTGTTGGGGATGTTCGATTATTCTTTGGGCTCCAAACTTTTCTAGGTTGGGTGGTGTTCTTCCACGACCACGATGTTTTTTTCTCGTCTCCTTCGCGGTGAGGGCAGCAAGGGCCTGAAGGTGGATCCAGCCTTGAAATGTTGGATCGGCAACCTGCCCGAGGGCACCTCGTGGAAAGCCTTGCAGGCGGGAAGAGGGCAGGTCGATCGGGCGGAAGGTCGATGCCAGACTGGATCGATGTGAGGGGTTTTGATGGTGGAGGAGACCAGAAGTGGTGAAGTATTGAAGTGGATTCTAGATTCATGTGCAGATCTGAAGGGGGGGATGTGTTCGGATCCCAGTGATGACACGCACCAGCTCAACATCAACACTCGTGCGGACAGCTGGAAGCATCGCTGGTAGATGTTCTTTCCATCTAGATCTGGCCCCTGGCCATCATGCTGCACACTCGGGCGCCTGTGCGGCACATGAGCAGCACCTGTCATGGGATTTTTCCCCTTCAGTGCTAGATTTTGAAGACGAACTTGGGTCGACCCTGTTGATAAAAAAAACGTATCCGTCTTTGATCGTTCCACCACTGGAGTCATGGCCGGAATCATGGCATGAGTCATGCTTCAGGGTACACTCCTGGACACTCAGTCCCAACCGGAAACAAATGGTTGGAACCCAATTATGGCTTGCTTGAGATCATTTCCACAGGAAGTGGCTGGAGCTCGGGGAGCCATCCAGATTTGTTTCTGCTTGGGGTGGCCCCGGGTGTTCCAGTATCTTCTTGGAGGACCCTCTTTTGGGACACTGCTCCAGCCCCAGCGCCCCGAAGCGCCCCGAATGCAGGAGCATATGAACCAGGCCAGATGGAGCTGGACACCGCTGACAGGGGCTGTGATGGACACCGTTGCTGAGGATGTGGTTGGTTGTTTCCAAAGGTTTTTGGTCAAAGGTTTTTTTTGGAAGGGTTTTTATAGTTTGGTCTTCCATGTTCCATGGATTTTCAGGTTGCTACATGACTGTCTATGTGGGATGGCTCAGGCTCAAGTTGTGAATGATGAGGTGCCTAGTGTCCGCTTGAAAGATCTTCCCAGACTCAAGACTCACTCGAGGCAAGCACAAGGAGAAGGGATACCAGGAGCCTTGAGACTGCATCGAAGGATTGTGCTGCACATGTTCCAATTACGGTGCGCGCTTTATTCAATGACCATCGGACTTCGTTTGTTCTGGGGCCCTTTCTTTGTGAAGGGAGCAGCAGCGAGGCAGCTTGCAGATCTTCCAGTGGCCTCAGATAAGCAATCGCAACACAGGTACATATAACTGTGATAGGGGAAATGCTCCTCCCAGTGCTGCTCATCACGCTTGTTGGATCAGAGCATTGGCCAATATGGCTGGCAAGCAGGAATGTGAACAATACTTGATGCCTGTTGTGCTCAAGAATCTCATGCCCACACCTTTTTCGGTTAGCTCCGCGTTGGACTTCCTTCGGCTCGGCTTTGAGACCAATTTTTGGGGGTTGGCCTGCCCTGTTCATTGTGGCACTCCCTCCATTGCCACGATTTCTCTTGCTTTCATCTCTGGATTTGGCTTTGGATTTGGGTCTGGCTTGATCCTGCTTCTGTTTTTGGCCTTCCGACTAGGTCTCCTCTCTCACTCTTGGGGACCTTTCCCTGCAAGCACCCCTCGAGCTCAGCAGAGCTCCTCTCCAGGCCTGACTCGAATTCAGGCCTATTTGTATGAGTGATCAGCAGGTTGAGTTGCTCCAACTTCAGGTGCAGCAACTGTTGATTAGAGTGGAGATCTTGGAGAGGAGGGTTGGAGAATTGGAGAGAGGTGAACAGCACGGCGCGGCCTCAGACTTTGAATTGGTCTCCGCCCGAAATCGGCCTTCGAGCCCCACCAGGACTACATCAAGCTCGTCATCCACCTATAACTCCTTGGCTTTGGAGATTCCTGAGGTGTCTGGTGAAGCTCTTCGTTTGTGTGGCAATCTTCGTGGAGGGAAATTGTCCTTTAAGCAGCGAGCAGAAAGGGCTTGGTCCGCTGGTTGGTGGGCTCGCTTCGTCCTCGAGGGCCGTGTCTCGAAGCCCCGCCCAAGCACGCCCTGTGATCTTGCCAATACCACTTACGTGGTCATCAGGGCATCTGGCATCAGTGAGCCAGTTCGAGTCGAGAAGGCTGCAGACTACAGAGCACTTCTTGGGGACTTTACAGGATCTACCTCGACGAGCCTGTCGCACGGATTTGCATCCAAGGCTGAGGCGAAGGTGTACTGTCTGGGAGCCAATATCCCTTACCCTGAGAGGCTCTATCAATGGAGCTAGATGCAGTCATCCCATTGGTGGAGGAGAATGTGGAATTATTCCGGATTTTCTGGCCTCCGGACCCAAACTTGGTTCAGGCCAGGGCTGGAATTTGCATGGTCGTTATGGTGAGAAGAGCAGCTGGAGGAGGGTTGCTGGTCGCTTTGCCTTCCGCCCTGGTCCCAGCAGGATCTTTGCCTGTGGAGCCGATGGAAACGGATGTTATTGGGCCCCACACTCATTTGGAGGTGCCAGGAGTTCGCATGACGAATTCAGCTACAGACAGAGGCTTTGGGCATCGACCTGGGACTTCATGTCGTAGACCTGGGTCAGCCTGCACTTCAAGCTATCACTCCTTTGGCTCTTCTCCCAGAGTCCGAAGATCAGGGGCTGATTGGTTTTGGAGAAGACCTGGATATCATTCCCGACCCGTTTGTCCTGGTCGAGATGGTCAGAGAGTGGTTGGGTTCACATGCCAGCAATCTGGTGGCCTTCTACTCCGCGGAAGAAGGAGAGGTCATCGAGGACGACGAGGTACATGCTCTGCCGCTGCCGGCTCGAACTGGTCAAGCCCGGACAATGACGCCGGATACTCCAAAAGCCAAGCCAAAGGAGCCTGCAAAGAAGAGGGTTACGACTGCTGTCCTCTCGGAGCAGCTGAGCAGTCTGATGGACTTGATTCCCTCAATGACGAATCAAATATCAGACCTGCAAAAGGGCCAGTTGGAGCTGCAGGAGTCCCTAGCTATTCAGAAAGCATCGCTCACTGCAGCAGTTCAGGGGGCGGCAAACTTTGCAAAGATGGTGGGCCCGCCTCCAAGGACAAAGCAGCTGCCTCAGCCGTCTCCAACACTGGCTATTCCCAATTCTGGCTTAGATGCAAATCTGAGTCGGCAGGAGTTGGCGGAGGAGACAAGTCCGGTGGCTCATGCAGATCCTTTTGCACGAGCAATGCTGGAACAGAGCAAGGCCATCATGAGTCTGGTTGCACATATGCAGCAGGGAGGAGATCCACTTCTGGACGGGCAGGCTTCCTCATCATCTATGGGGCGAGGAAAGTTGCAAAAGGACTTGGCCTCGAAATCCGGAGGTTTTTATCTTGCTGTGCTGCAAAATGCTGTGAAGCGACTCAGGCCAGCCCATCCCAGACCGAGCAGTGTGGAGGAAGTGGCCTCAACGGATTTCTCGATGATCCAATACCTGGAACGATTCGGAGGCTACGGACAATTCAAAGAGTTGGGGTTGATCCAATATGCCCTTGCTCACATTTTCGATGCTCTTGCCCACTCGGACCTGAATGGGGCACGCGACTATCTGGCGTTGTTGATGGTTGGAGTCGATCAGGCCAATTTGGATGGCAACAGGTGGGAGCTGGCATATCGGATGATGCTGTTGGAGGAGCCGCCCTCTCAGCTATGGAGCTACAGAAATCAGAGCTTCGATCCACGGGCCAAGAGCTTCTCGGCCCTAGCCCCTCAAAATTGGACCACTGTTGCCTTGGCCTACTCCAAAGAAATGGACTATATCCAGACCAAACGCTTAGAAGTCACTCAACCAAAGGGAGGGCAAGCCTCAAATCAACAACAGGGCCAGAATACCCAGTTGAAGAAGAAGGGTCGCTTTCCAAAGGCAAAAGCGACCTCAAGCCAGGAGCATGCGGCCTCCTAGTCTCGCATGGCCCTAGTGGCCCAGGCTCCCCTCCCAGTACCCTTTCAAGTGCTCTCTTGCCGAGCTCTTCTATGTCAGAGCGCCTCGGCGCTTTACACGGTCGGAGAGCCTTGGAAAGGGGAAGTGAGGATGAGAGACAGGGTGGCTCAGACTATGAGGGCTCGGATAGCCCGGCTGAGGCTTTTGATGGATCAGAGGCAGACTATGATGGCATGCCTTTTGAACGCACAGGGCGCATGCCAGCTGCCGATGGTGGTGTTTCTGGAACCAGTCACTGTCTTGGACCCAACGATGATGTGGGCCTGCAGGATAGCGGTGTTCCTGAACTGGGCAAGAGAGAATTAGATGCAAGGGGCCTTAGGTGCGGGCCGGATCTGGAGTTGATGACTCAGATCCCGTTTCATTGCTGGGTTCATCAGTTTGTGAGACAGGTGCTCGCTTCCAAGACCAGGTTTTCTTATTTCGTGATGAGATCTATTTCAGCCTGCCGCAGTGGTCGTGATGACATCACTGCAACCGCCTTGTATCCCATCCCCTTCCCTTTCGAGGATGCTTTTGGAGATGGCCTGGGTTCGAGTAGCAAGAAGAGGAGGAGGTCAAAGGCTCTTCATCGGCGGATGCATTTGACCATCATGGCTCTGAACTATGAGCACTTTAGACATCCTATGTCGATCTTGCAGCTCATCCGGAGACGTCCTTCGGTGGCTCACAAAGGGGTGTTCAACCGGATATGGATGTTTTTCAAGGCGAGCGGCCCTCCAGCTTTTGTGTCAGTGGCTGGATGTGGACGGAAGAGTTTTCAATTAGGTGCAAGGATGAGGGAGATTGTTTTGGCTTTGGAAAACCTCGGCCTCAATCCTTCCTCTCTTTACCATCATGAGGCGGCCCGAAAAGAAGTTCCAATGAACAATGATGTTTATGAGGAGCTTCGACCATATCGGCCGCTTGATGCAGCTCGGATCAAGCTCACTGGCACCGGCAGCTGGGAGTGCGCCAATTATCTCTCAGATCTTCTTTACATGCCTTTTGTTGAGCCCGAGTCAATTCGCTTTGACATTGCTCCTCCTTCTGGATCCTACCCCAACGTGCTGGAGGGAGATCTGGAGCAAGTGTCCAAGCTATGTCGAGTGTGGGACTCTCGTGGTCTGTTGAGGCTCATTCCCACATCTTTGGGCCCAAAGAATGACCAGAACTTGCTACACTCCAAAGTTTTTGGCAACTACAAGAACGTTGACACTGACAGACAAATAGGAGACAGACGAGGGAGAAATTTTGTCGAAGGACGGCTGCTGGAAGGTCCATCGCATGACATCCCGAATGCCACCGCCCTGCTGCAGCTTGAGGTTCTTCGCTACAAGCAGGTCTTGGTTGGGGCAATAGCAGATAGACGAGATTTCTACCATCAGTTTGCAACCACATATGAACGTGCTGCAACTAACACTGTCTTCCCAGAATTCTGTCTTGGAGATTTCAAGGACACGCGAGCCTACCAGAAGTTTCAGGTTGACTTTGGGGCTCCGATTAAGAAGGACAGAGAAGAGCAAGGAGATTTCTTGGGGGTGCCAAAGCCCCTCCTTGTCCCATGTGATGACAGCCTCCCTGTTTTTGCAGCTTTTGGGGCGCTGTTCCAAGGTGACCATTTGGGCGTCGAGGTGGCTTGCTGTGCTCATGCAACGATGCTTGAGGAAGCCGGTTGTCATCCTAGCTGGAACAGACTTTGCGCATCTCAGTCCATTGTGCACAATTACCCTGTCACAGGCCTGGTTATTGATGACTTCTTTTGTCTATCATCTGAAGGTATTGATGGAGCAGCTGGGGCAGTGTTCAAAGGAGAAAACCGTTCCCTTGAAGCGTTGGCTTGTGCGAAAGAGGCCTATCAGCGTGAGAAGATTCTGGGCTCAGATGACAAGGAGATCTCGAATGCTCTCCTCTACAAAATTATTGGTGCTGAGGTGAACTCTACAGAGGAGGTTGCAAGGCGAGGAATGGTCTCCCTTGGATCACCTGCTCAGAAGCGTTTTGGTCTCATGATGCTCAGTGCCATCGGGGCTAATCTGGCCTACACTACGGATGCCCTGCACTCATCCTTGATTGGCTCCTGGATATCTGTCTTGCTCTATAGACGACCTATGATGGCTCATATGAACAGGCTTTTTGGAGTGATTGATGCTAAGGAGCTCAACCCGGAGGTGCCTGTGCTGAGGCCGCTGTCTCGTGGAGCTGCAGAAGAGATGCTGATATTGGCATGCCTTGGGCCTTTGGCCGCTTCCAACATTGCAGTCCCGTTTTCGGATTCATTGTATGCATCTGATGCCTCCACTTTGAAAGGGGGACTTGTGAAAGCAGAGGTGGGTGAGAGCCTATCTAGAGTGCTTTGGAGGACTGCAAACAAGAATGCCAAGAACCCGCGCCTTCAGAGTCGCACGATGGCTCTACATAGGATTCGCGATGAGAGCTATGAGGAGCTTGATGTTGATGATTTTTGGCCCGAAGATGTGCCTGAGGTGAGTAGGCCAATTGGACTCCGCTTTGGGTTCATTGAAATTTGTGGAGGTGCTGGTGTGGTGACCCGAGCTCTTTGCGAATTGGGAGTTGTCTGTGGACCTGTCCTTGACATCAGCTACTCAAGAAGATATGATATTTGTGACAAAAGAGTCTTCTCATGGCTGGCCTTTATGTGTGAAGAAGGGAGACTAAGATCCTTTCTTGCTGCGCCGCCCTGTACCACTTTCAGTCCAGCTGCTCATCCATGCTTGAGAACGTACAAGCAGCCGCTTGGCCTTGATCCACGACATCCTCGAGTTATCCATGGGAACGACATGGCCTTTTCCTGTTTGGGCTTGCTGATGGTGGCAAAGAGAACACACACACCAGGCATGATGGAGACCCCCAGAAGATCAAAGCTCCGGTGGACCCCTCAGTGGAAAGCGCTTCGCCGATTAGGAGCTGATGAGGTGCATCTTGCCTCCTGTGCTTATGGATCCATCCATCAGAAAGAGTTTGCCCTAATCACTATGAGCATGGACGCTCGAAGGTTGGGCAAGAGATGCTCAAGGGACCACAGGCACATTCGAATTGAAGGCAAGTTTACAAAGCCGAGTGCAACCTATTGTCATGGACTTGCAGTTGCTCTGGCACGGGTCTTTGCAGATCACATCCTGGTTGTTGAGGAGGCTTATGAGGCATTCCAAGAGCCGAGAGGACTTGAAGATGCTCTTTCAAATGAGGTCCTCTTGTCATCTCCCTGGGAGGTCGTTGCAAGCTGGAAATGGAAGGGTTCGGCCCATATCAATTTACTTGAAATGGCTTCGGCACTTCGGGCCTATGAGGCTGAGGCAATCAGAGGAGGAGATTTGAGATTTGTCGAGATGATCGATTCTCATGTCGCCTTATGTGCTCTCACCCGGGGCAGGAGTTCTTCTGGGGCCTTGAGACCTTTGCTGAAGCGAGCAAGCACACTTTTGCTGGCCTATGGTCTCTACCAGGTGGGGAGGTTTGCACCTACACGGATGAATCCAGCGGACTGTCCCACACGAGATCAGCCGTTGCCTGAACCTACCTGCCCAGCTTTCGAGGGAGCCTCTGATGTTGAGCTTAGGTGGATAGCTTCCCTTTCGAAGATGAGGAGATGGATCTCAAACTGGGCTCGCTTATGCCTGCTACTTTGTCCTTCCTGGCTTCAGTTTTTCACTGATACCTCCTCTTGCCGCCGCTATGGGCATCTCACTGCCCTCAGCCTCCCTGATTTCATGGATTTTGATTCGACCCTTGGTTTTCCGGGTGAGGGTTGGTTCAGTCCCCTGGTTGGTCTCATCTTTGTGCTGAGCCGATTAGATGTAGCTGGGGCGGTCGGCGCGAGCCATGGAGATGCTCTCAGGCGAGAGCAACGGGTGGGCATCGAACTGCCGGAAGGGAGAAGAGTGACGCAACTCACTTCGTCCATTCGTGCTCAGTTGGGTGCGGCTTTCAATTGCTGGTTGAGAGAGCAGGGCTTGGACTATGACAGTATTTTTCAAGCTAATCCTCCGGACCTGGACAAGGTAAACCAGATTTTGACCAGGTATGGACGTTTTCTGTTCTCCAGCGGCAAGCCCTACTACCACCTGTCAGAGACCATTAACTTGGTCAGTGCAAGAAGGCCTATACTTCGGAGGTCCCTTCAACAGGCGTGGGACCTGTGTGCCATGTGGAGCTCTTTTGAGCCAGTTGAGCACCACCGAGCAATGCCAGCACAGGTCCTTCTCGGAGTACTGGCAACATGTTTAGTTTGGGGGTGGACTAGAGAAGCTGCATTTTTTGCTATGTGCTGGGGCATGCTGCTCAGGCCGGGAGAGCTGTTGACAGCTTATCGGCGAGACGTGGTTTTTCCTCAGGACGTCAGGTATTCAGTTGACCACGTCTTACTGCGCATACTTGAACCAAAGACCAGGTTCCGTGCAGCTCGCCACCAGTCAAGCAAGCTAGAACCTCCAGACCTGATCTATGTTGCTTGGATGGGAATTGGACGGCTCAAGCCGTATGAAAAGATCTGGCCGAGCTCTCCTTCGACTCTGAGGCGCAGGCTGGATAAGGTCTTGTCCGTCCTAGGCCTACCAACTCGAGTGGAGAACTTCAAGAAGCCGCTCACTCTTGCCTCTTTTCGACCAGGAGGCGCTACTTTTCTGATAGGCTTGACAGAGTCAGCAGAGCTTGTGAGGAGGCGAGGCCGTTGGGTTTCGCTGAAGGTCATGGACATCTATCTCCAGGAGGTGAGTGCAACGACGTTCCTGACTGAATGCTCGAATGAAGCTCAACATAAGATCCTCACTGCGATGGAAAGCTTTCCTGTGGTCCTACAAGAGAGTGGCCGCTTCTTTGAAAGTGAGATACCGGAAAAGGTGTGGAATTTTCTTTTCAAACATGCTGCTCAGGGCGTCGAGACGACAGAAGGCATTGGGCGAGACGGGTCAACAAAGGCAAAATAGTGCCTTCCCACTGTCACACATCGAAG
>CAXAMN010007113.1:844677-905484 GCA_963970005.1 Durusdinium trenchii
TTGTCCCAGTTTGTATCTTGCTATTGGGGTCTCCAGCTGGGCTAATTCTCTGGAGGGTTGTCCACTTCCATGTTTGCCTGGGGCAGCCTTCTTTCCTTTCACCACATCATATACCAGCAAGCGAACTTTCAGTGGCTCATTCAAGGCATGTCAGTTTGGCAATCGTCGGTCTCGCAGCTGTGGAAGCTCTAAGCTGGCACCTTGCAGAAGCACCGGAACACTACCACGCTTGAGGGAGCAGGAAGATCTCTGGCAGCAGAATCGTCCAACGGATCTCCCGGCCTAGGTTTTCAGCTCCACTAGCAGTCTCCATCTCTGCCAAATTCTGGCATGGGGCTTAAAGTTCGGCATGTGGACCACTAGAAAGACAGTGCACATTCCAGCATGTCAGACTCGCCAGCATGTCATCGCCCGCAGAAGTGCCGTTGGTGAAAGCCTGTGAGTTCGTTCGTTCGAGAAAACCCGCAAGCCCGATCTTGAGCTCTCGAGAAGAGGAAGATGAACAGATATGAAAGAAGCCCAGCGAAATGCCGTCACCCCAAGTCATCATGACCCACAGAAAGTCCCCTGCCTTCCGCGTCCTGCCGTCCGCGTGCTGCCAAAAAAGCGCGTCGCGGAGCGCCGGGCTCCGGGCTGCACATGCAGGGTGGCTCAGTTGAGGGGTTGGAGAGCGGGGAGGGGCCCTGACTTCCCACACCAACTTGGAACCCCACCAAGCCGTGGGAGCAAGCTGAGAACATGAGCCATGCACCTGGAGCAGAGGTTCGACGTGAACGGAAGCGACTCAGTGACCTAGGTGACCCGTCTTCTTTGAGCTGAAGCACTTTCTTTTCGGTGTCTTTCACCGAGCGTTGGCTCAACCCGGAGCGTAACAGCAAGTCTGATCAAGCTTGACAGGTCAGGTGATGTGGGTAACAGATCACTTCTCAGACCTGTCTCCCACGATGTTCTTCGGTGTTTGGATCTGCAGAGCGGAACCTAACATCTCAGACAGTCTTTGGGGCTGCATTTTGGCGGATGGGAAAGGTGGATCATTTGCAACATCTTTTTAGGGGGGATTGGGAACCAAACCCCCTCTTCCAAAGGTGGACAGTTTGTCCCTCGATTTTCCAGGGTTCTCCCCCCCTGCTCACATGGACCCTGTGGTTTTCCTTGAGCCACCCACGTGGGTCTCCAACCGACGAGTCCGACGAATCCCCGGAACGTTTTGCCAGGTCGACGGGGGCCGGGAAACCGAGGGTTCCAAGTGGGACATGGGTTCCCTACGGGCATATGACATACTGATATTAATATATATGCCTACATACATATACAGGACTATAGGACTTGTAGGGATTTGTAGGGATTCATTTTGAGGATGTTTGATGTCCAAATTTGTGGGTCTTCACGGCATCTAGCAGTTGCCGTGCACGAAAACCGTAGTTGGGCCAAGGGGATTTTGTTCGTCAACAGCTGGATTTTAGGAATCAGACTCTTATATGCTAGTCATCATCCCGCTGCTCTTTGTGGGTGTGTTCATGCACCTAAAACAGAAAAGCTTTTTGTTGACCGCAGATCAAAACGAGTGAATGAAGCGCATCGTCTACAGAATAAACGCCTGCCCACCATTGTTTCAGCTGCCCACCATGGTTTCAGGCCCCATGCCCCACACCCACCTGGAGTTTCTTCCTCCCTGACCCGACGTTTTGACTCAAAAAGATGTCGATCACCTGTGCATATGGCTTTTGACTCTCAGCCTGAGCTGTCGAAGATCTTCAGCTCCTTGACTGAGGATGCAGCATACCAAAGCTTGGAAGAGGAGGCTGGAGGAATCACTAAAGCCACCGATTGAATACAGACAAGGCGACGCGGTAGCTCCCTGAAAACAAGCCACCTTCACATCTTTGATACGTATTCTTTCCTACTTCAAAGTGACCTTTGATCCCCTGGTTGGCTAAGTTAGGTCATAAACACTGTGGAAGGTCGACTCCGTTAGTTTGAAGCAGGCATGGTCCGCTACCCGGCTACCCGACTCGACTCTACTGGTCACCAATTGATACCTGATATCTCTTCAACTAACGAGCTGTTGGAGGGTCCTGCTAGGTGTGGGGAGTTTTCATTGGAACTCTTCGACTGCCGCAGTCCATGTCGTGGCCGCGGAGGCGTGTTGCTTGCGGCCCGCCTGCCCATGTTGGATTGGAGGGGGGGACCTGGGTCGCCAACGGGTGCACGCGCAACGCACTCGGAGGCTTTGAGTCATCGTTGGGCGGTGGCGCCCCCACGCGCATGAAGATGGGCGGCAGTGGCTCATTTGGGGTGCTCACAACCAGAAGGACCCGCAAGGTTTTGACCATTTGTTCTTTCACCCGGACGCTTGAGACCAACCCCATTTCTGAGCCACTGCCTTCAAGCGAGCCCCAAGCTCGGCGGCGCCACGCGTCTGGGAATGCCGGGGATGCCGCGCGCCAGGTGTTGCCGCGGTTTGCAGCGGTCCCTCGCCAGCACGGAGGGCCGGCGGCAGCTGCTGCTGGGCGCTGCGCTCACGCTGGTGGGCGCCGGGGGTTGAGGGGCCAGAAAGGGGGGACCCTTCAACTGGGACCCGAGGCCATGAACAATTAATCAATCCCTTCCACCTACTAAAAAAGACACGGCCCCCCCCCAATTAGCAAAAACTCGGGATTATCATATAACTCACTCGTTACTTTATTTTGGCATGCGTTTGCTCTGCAGGCTCAATGGCACGGCGTGTCCGTGTGTGCCATCGTTGTCTTTGCCCGCAGGGCCGGCCAGCGAGAGAAGCAAAACCACTACTAGAACAATGAATTCGTAGAAGCTGAGTGATCCCTATCTTGGATCACCAACCACCGAACATGTGAATTTTCATGAATTTTCTATAATTTCTATCAAAACAGGGGTCAAATGGATTCGATGATGTTCAAGGTTTATTCTGCCCATGGACGAGGCAATCAAATAATTGTGCGATGGTACTGCTTTGTCCAAGTATGCCAATTTGCGGAAACAAAGGTCCAGAGAAGAGATGTCAGTGGTTGGGATGGGACCAGTGCAGGAGTTGCATGAACAGTGGTGGCAATTGGAGAAGTTTGAGAGGCATGATCTTGGAGACTTCCCAGGGTCAGGACTTGATTTTCTTGTCGTGTAGGCTTAAACGAAGGGTGATTCCCTTCGTTTCAGCACCAAAGAGCCCTTCGATCCCCCGATCTTCGAGGGTTTGGGGAAGGGCAAAGAATAGGACCTTATAAAACCTTGGATGTGATGGACTTCCCAGTTTCGGTTGGTCGAACTTGAGCAGATGGTGGCATTTGGGCCCCAACGAGGTGGTCCATCCAGTCGATCCAGTGGTCAGAAGCGACATCCCCACCGCGCAGCGTGCTGGTCAGAAACCAACAACAACCGCTACCTGTCATGAATTCTACTCCTCGCCTCGCGTGTTTTTTTACGTGTCGTTGGTACCCTCTTCGAAGGGACGGGCAGATGCCACATCCGTCCGCTCTTCCCCCCTGACAGGTGGCGTTGATGGTGTTGAGAGGACCACTCTTGGACCTCCTGGAATTCGTCCTGAAGGTGGGGCCGAACAGCTCAGCGGACCCTGCGGCTACCACCGGGCGACGGGCCGGAGCGGAGGCCGGTCCGGTCCCACGTGCCGTGGCCGGTCTCCCAACAGTCACCATGGATTTTTTCCCCATGGTTCTTCATTGATATGAGTCAGTTAGATAAATTAATAGATATCATGGTGTAAAGAAGTTCTGTGGTCAATCTTCCGGCAGACGTCACTCAAAACAGCGTCAGCCCAGCTGGTCGGGTGGGTCTCTCACCAACGGATGTGGCCTGCTGTTTTCAACAGTTTCCCTAGCCTTCAAAGACCATTAAAAGAACGGTTGAGCTGGTGGTGTAGTGTAAAAATCCTTAGTAAAACAATGGTTCTTTGGTAAAGACCATTAAAACAATGGTTGTTTGAATCCAGGGGTTTCATTTTCATACTGAATCATCCTGGGAGACCGTATCATCCTGCGAGACCGTCGCCACCTTTGCAGGATTTCGGGTTCGGTCAAGGGCTCCTCCACTTGGTACAAAAGTGTTCTAAGGTTTTCGCATGTTTTAGCTTTTCACAGGCTCTTTGATTTGTGTGGCTCTTGGGATGTATTGTTCGACAGAAACAACAGGCTTGAACGCGTTTTTGGCATGAGCGAGTCGGTGTAGTACATATACATCCATGTACATTATTACTTTGAGTGGCACAAATGTCAATCCAAATGTTGATTCATTTTTTGCTGTTGTGCTGATGGCAGCCTGTGCCAAACGCAGAAGAAAGACAGGTCGTTGAATCTTGGCCAGAAATTCAGGGTTTCTTCTGAATGTTGAATGGGTTGAACGAGTTTTGGGGCGTTGAAATGTCGAATCTTCGAGGTTTGTGAGTACTTCTTGAAGCCGCTGCTCTTGGTGACGGATGTGGTTCCTCCGCCAGCTGCTTATCACATGTTGGATCTCCAAAGGCCCACTTCGCAGTTGCCGGCAGAGCGTGGCCAATTCGCGTGGTCTGCATACAAGTCTCGTCTTCCATTAAACTATCAAACATTAGTGTAAGGGGAGAGACGGGGATAGGTTCCAGGTGGACGTTCTCTCAAAGTGACTGCTGCACGATCCGTAGCAACAGCTGTTCCCTAATCTGAGACCAGTGGGTCCTTCTTTTTTCAAGCACGTTCCATTGAAGCATTCGGTGTTGGTCCCAGTTTGCGGAGCTGGCGCAGAGCCAATGGGTATTTTGGAAGTGTTTGCACGCCTTCCCAAGCTTTTGTTCGGAAACCAGAAAGACCTTTGCGGTTTTCCTACCCTTGTGGTTAGGTTTGGGACTGTTTTGGAGTCTTTTAGAGGCTGGCCCTGGAGGAGGACAGAGTGCACCTTAGAAACCCGGCCTAGGCCAGTCTTGGAATTGCTGGGCGTGATCTCCATTGGAGGACGTCGTTCCATGGGTGTGGGAGGGTGAGCCGGGGGGTGAACCACCTGGAGATCAATCAGTTTTCTTCCTCTTTTGTGGTGGCGATATGATGCTATAGGGCCTACTATAGGGTCATATCAGTGGTCTTATATGGTCTTATGGTCTTATCATGGCAGTGCTGATAGCTTTTGCTGGTGCCGGATTTCATGACCCTCGCTTTCGTCTCCCACGGCCGGGCCTTCTGGGACGACCAGGCCGCGTTCGGTGCGCGGCTCTCCAGGCACCGCGGCCTACCTTTGCTACAAAGGTCCGGGTTTCGACGGCGCCGGCACGAAGGTCGTTCGTCACACGAACTCCGCGTGCCGGGTGCGGCTGGGAGGCCTCTCAGACATGGCTGTAGGTGAACACACGGCAAGGAGCTCGGCCTGCATCCTGGTAGGTTGACCTGTAGATCGTCTATTAGTGGGGCAAAACCCCCGGTGTGCTTCCACAGCCACATTCTTCCGCTTGTGCCAGTGACCAGTGACTCCTTGCAGGGATCCAAGGGGCTTGTAGGCATACCCGTGCCCCCCCTGCTATTCTGCTTCTCTTTTGTATGCATCTTATTCACCGTAGCAGTCACTTGTGGTGGTTCTCCTCATTTAGCTGCCATCCATCATCAGCTGCTTAAAACTGAGTGAATCGGTAGGACGGTGGCCGTCTTCAACATGAAAGAAGTCATGCATTGGTTTTCAGAGGTTCGATGGCACAATCCCCCCCAAAAGTGTTTTACAAGGACCCCCATATAAACGACATCTTGGGGTGCCAGTGCCATCTACTTCTCCAAACCACTGTAAGAAGGCGATGTTCCAACCTGGTTTTTTGAGGGGTGTTTTGAGACCTGTCTCGTCCATTGAGAGGTGGCGTTGAGAGCGTGAAGCCATGACCTTCACTCGGTCACGGTGCACCCCGGGGCTTCTTCTTCTTCGAGAAGACTTCCCCCGGTAAACACCCCCCAAAGAAGTGGAGAAGACCTCCTCCTGGTAGAGGAGAGTAGTCTTCCTTTCGGGGCCATCCACGTAACGATTGTGGGTGAGCCGCGCTCTGGAGCGCCCATGCAACAAATATCGAGGGGCCCTTCAAGAGCACACTGCCTGCGCCGGCGCCCGTGCAGATCCCAACACCGCCTGCCTTTTTGTGGTGTTGCTGTTGGCTGGGGGCGGGTGCGCCCTGGCCAGTCCGAGAATTGATCTCGCTCTGCCAACACCTTTTGATACTGTACTTTTTGTGTTTCTTTGTATATGTCTGGGTATTCTGCAGGAGCAAGTCAAAGAGCATTAGCCTTTAATGATTAAAATTGTCAATGATGGTTCATGGTTGGTGCTCCTGGTTGGATCCTGGCTATTCTGGAGGTACTTCCTTGCCAGCGTGACCATCTGGTACAAGCCCATTGATGTGTCCGGAGCTGCACGTTGGGCCGGGTTTCCGTGTGAAGATGGCCGGCCGGAGGGCGTTCAAGTCCCTCTGGTGGTCCTGGACCATGGTCGTCGACCCCCAACAGCACTGGGCCGCTTGGTCGCGGTCTTTTGGGGGGTCTTTTTGTTGGGGGTTGAGGCAGTCCAAAGAGCTGATTGGGAGCACTTTTGAACCTTTTTGGGGGCCAAAGTGGGGTTCCTTCCAAAGAAGGCGACCGACTGAATGGCAAAGGCCAAAGCTGGCTTTGCAAGGTGCGAAGAATGTAGATGAGTCATTGCAGCATGCAGAAAGACTAGAGTGGCGTTGTCGGATGTGGAAGATCAGCACCACTCCGCGTTTCGCAAGACGTGGGTTGCATGGTTTCACATGGTTTCATAGGGTTTTGATGGTTGTTTCACCACACCACCTCTAAGCGCCGCCGCCTGGCAGAGGGTGTGTGACACGTGTGGCATCGATGTTGCCTCCGGCATCCTCCGGCTGAGGCGTCCAAGGACTTCCTTCAGCTCAGCGACGATCATCCAATAGGTCCCGTTGCTCTGAACGGACTCGGGCTCCCCTGAGCCGCCCGTGGCGCGCTGGGCATCGCCGCAAAAGAGGCCGACCGTGCCGACCGTGGCCGAAGCCGATGAACGGTGCTGGTGGATGGTCCGACCCAAGTTCGACGTGGGGGGGGCTTGAGAAAAGATCAACATCATCCTTCAACCACGTCGATCGCTGTGGCGTTTCGATGTTCGCGCAAACACTGAGAGTGCGATCGGCGGTTTTCCGAAACACCACTGTGACCTGTTTTGCCGTCGCCGGAGCACCTGAGCGTTTTCGGACCAAACCGACCCCCAATCACTGGACATGACTAAAGAACTACAGCATGCAAGAGTGTTTTCCGCCATCCTAAAATCTTTTTTTCCCCAATATAGTTGTACACGTCGTGTCATCCCGTCGTGTTCCTCCGGCTCCAGCTGCGCGCATCCGTTTCCGCGCGCCCCGTCCCTCTCCGGCGCATGCGGAGCCGCCGAAACGGCGTCGTACCGGGCGCCGTGTGCCGCGGCGTGCGGGGCGCCCAGTGTGCTGGGGGCCAGGGTCTCCCCTCCCAACCTTCCATCTCTACCAGCACCCTCCCAACCTCTGGCTTGTGGCCTGTCAAGTCGAGTGCTGGTACACCGGGTGACTGACGCCAGGCGCAGGATGGTCAATGTGCCAACCTTGAAGGAAAGAGTGGCATGGCCGACAGAACCATGATGTATGATGTAGACTCTTGATGAATAGGCTCCACCATAAGAGGTTTAATCTTTACATCAAGAGTCGACCTGAACCAGACGCTGCTCCTACCTTCGCTATGCCAGCACCGCTTCTGCCTCCGCACGTCACGCCGGGCGCGGGACACCGGGCTGGACGGGGACACCGGGAGATGCGGTGGCCCTTGGCCCGGCTTCCTTCGTTCAGATGGCACACCCTGCGACATTGGAGCAACAGCCAGACGAGCAGGCGGCGTCTACAGCAACGGTATAGAATTCCTCATCCTGTTGGATCACGGTGAAAGCTGAAAACGGGATGGAGCGCAGCTGCATGGTGACAGCTACACCTGGTTCCAAGATTGTGGCAACGGATCTGATAGGAAAAGGATGGAAAGGGTGATCAATGGCCGGGGCCTTCTATTGTTCCTTGCAAGCTGCTTGACACCCGATCATGGGAACCCTGGGAACCTGGCACCCGGTATAAGAGATGTCAACCTACCATGGAAAAGGAACCCATCTCCTCTGATAAGGAATGTCCAATCTACCATGCAATGGTGGGGGAGGCGCCATGATCCACAGCCACATCTCCGGTGGAGAAGAACCGCCCGATGGGGCCTGAGGGGGCGGCATGCAGCCGGGGCGCTCGGGAATGCGTGGACCGCGCGCGGTGTCCAGCGTGGACGGCGTTCGGGGGTGGGCAGTCCAACATCGACGGGTCAAAGGTTTTGTAACCCCAGAAAGCCCCCGACTAACAACGCTTGATCACCAAGCCAACTCGGATTTCTACTAAGTGTGGTGTTCCCAGACCCTGCCGGCCTGGCGGCCAACCCTTTTCGGTCGTCTTTGCGCGAGACTGTTTGGTTGGCCGGTCTTCCGCCGGGGCCGTCTCTTCAGCTCACGGCCAGGCCCCAAAAACCACGTGGGGTATGTGGGGTTCGATGGGGTTCGCGGTCCGGTCGTTGTGGTCCCAGTCGTTCGGTCGTCAGGTGGATCCTCCAGTCGTCTTAGGGCTCGAAGACCAGTCCAACACGAGTCCAACACGAGTGAAGGATGATGATGAAAATACCTGGAAGAGATTGGAAAGCCTCAAAACCGCGAAGATCCAGTCTCAACCGACCGCATCACCACCAAACCCGTGAAGGACCAGTCCACTTCGCTCCCTTCGTTCGACCAGACACGACTCTTTTCCGCTCGAAGCCGAGGGGCAGCGATGGGCTGGCTCAGAGGGCGTACCAGGGGCCTGATATGCCGGAGTGTTGTGCAGATAGCGGGGGTTACTTGTTCGATGATCTGGGGAAAGTCGCAAGAATTGGAAAAGACACCTTTGCTTGGAGTACTGATAGATGTTCTTTGGTGGTTACTGTACATGATCTTGCATGTTTTGCGTGTGCAACATGTGCAAGTGGCAGTGCCCACTCTATGATCTGCTTGAATGAAGTGATGTCGTGGTTGTGGCCCACTCTCGTCCCCCCCTGCCGGGAAGGGTTTATGCCCCAAGTCCTTGGATTTTTCGTGGTTGGCCATTGCAATGAGAAGCACCAAAGAACACCAAAGAACACCGGTGTGTCCAACGTTATCTTCTGGCTTCTCATGAAACTGACCACAGTGCCCAGCCGCGCGTGCGTCCACGCCACCGCTTCGGCCTTCAACGGCCTTCCGTTCGCCCTCAAACGGCCGACCCGTTCCGCGGGAGGCCGATGAATATGGCGGTGAAGATGCTTCTTTCGCCCAAGGCCCCGAGCCGCGCAGACACCAAAACGGCATGACACTCGACGTGGGGGGGCGCGAATCCGGACGGCCCATGGTGTTGGTTTTTTCTTTTTTCTTCCCAGTCTTGAAGTCGGGGGCTAACAGGCTGTTAACAGGTGTTTCCACTCTTGACTTTGGAGTTCTTGGGGGTTTTCTCCCCAAAATGGCCGAAGTCCTGGCAGTCCTGTGAGTCGTGCGGGCTGACCCGTGGTGTTTTCATGACGACTGCTGGGGATCCTGCGGGTGCGCCGACATCATCTCGCAGGGGAGATCCGAATCCTCGCTTGATGCTTTTCACGATGGGTCCATGTCAATCCCTTCAACTTGACACATTTAGTATACCGTATACTAACATATGTGCATGACCACCGCGATGCGAAAAGGATGGGAATAAGGGCGATGCTTAGTCAGGGATGTCTACAAACCAGCCTTTCCATGGTGTTTTCCTGGTGTAACTGTGTACTCTTCTTTTGGGTCCCCTTATCGGGCCTTTGGACCTGCTGAGTACGCTTCTTCCTGTCCATCCTGCCTTTCCAGGAATCCACCTGCGTCCTGGGTCCCAAAGGCGCCTGAGTTACTCAGGGCGGTGAGGGGGATGTCTGAGCTGCAACCCGCAGCATCTCTCGGAAGGTTTTGAAAAACCGCCCTTCAGAAAGCGGAAGAAGTCGATTGAAGATCGGAGATTCCCCCTGAAAGATTTTGAGGCAGACGTGACGAAGTGACTTAAACTTTGTGTTTGGATATGTTTGGAGATGTCAGCACTGTCAGCACGCATTCAGCACGCATTCAGCACGCCGTCACAGGAAAGTGCTTCGAAGCGGTCGAGAGCATTCTTTGTTTCGTCATTTGTGTTTGGGGGCCATGGATGAAGACTCTGTAATGGCTGCTTGGTAATGGCTGCTTCGGTTGGACGTTCTGCCGGTTTCCGCACCCACAACCCACCGACCAAGTGGGCGCGCAAGTGGCGCTCCGGGTGGCTGAGGGCGCCGTGCCGTGCAGGTAGCAATAGCAAGCAGATCTTCGACCAGACTGGAGTGAGGCCGGGACCCTTCTTGGCAGCATCCGGGTGTTGTGCGCTGTAGAAGCGCGCGTAGGTCGGTCCAGAGGGACGGTGTTGCGGGGCACTCTGGGTTGACCCGGAGAAGAAGTTCCAGGTTTCCCCGGTTTTTCGGGACGTCCACTTCTCAAGCATGGTGGGGCAGTGGGTGAGGTCTGGTGCCACCCCGTGGTGCCACCCGGGCTGGCTGGGGAGTCGGAGTTCTCCCCTGCCTTGCGAGGCTGCATTTGAGTTCCAAAGGAGACTTCTACCCAGGCACGTCGATGCAGGACGCTCGTGGAGTGCAGCGTGGAGTGGGTGGAGTTGGACGCTTGTTTTTGGTTCGAGATGGGAAGCACCCTGGAGGAACAAGTTGAGGAACCCGTTTCACACATATATCGTATAGACGCCTGGAAGTCTAGTACTTATAAATCTACTTTTGGCACCACCAAGGTAGAGGAAGTTCCTTGCGGATCACCTAAAGACAAGTTTCAACAGAGGCTTGGACTTCCAGGGTTTATGTCTGTCCTGGGAGTCGAGCCGAGTTTTAGGTGTTCGACAAGGAGTTTCTTGTACTTCGGTGGTGCCAGATTTCTACTTTGCAAGTCTGTATGGGCTTTGGGACTTCTGGGGTATATAGTACACATCTACTTTTGGAATTAGCGAGCGACTGGTGGTGATCCAACCAAGAAAAAAAGGTCGGACAAATCCTGTAGGTTTGATCCGTCCCTCGGTTTCCCGATGGGATCAACTGAAGCCGTGTTGTTTGTTTTTGTTCCAACCAGATCCATGGAAAAAAAAAGGGCCCTCTCTGGTGGTGCATCCTGCTAGCGCTACGACTGCTTGGCGGAGCTCATGAGTGCAATTGTATGATGCCGTACGTACGGCCTGGAAGATTAACATGGAACCTGAAAACTGGTTTGTGGAGGAAGCTAGCCTTTCAATTAATTCTTTAGGTTGAGTGCAACTGTATGAAATTGTGTGTTCTTTTGGGGCCATCTAGCCTGAAGTCATCGCCCAGGTTCCCAAGTAAATCGTTTTGAAGATCGGAACTTGTGTATATGTGTGTGCGAGCGTGTCACAAATGCACATCGCCTTAAAAAAGACAATCACAAAAAACACACGGGGGATTGAAGTGAAAAACCCTTGGTACAACAATGGTTGTTCGGGATTCAGGCTATTAGATTAATGGTGGGCCATGAATCCTAGGGAAATGAAGCTTCATGGCTCGGGAACTGTCGGCGCCGTTGGTGTTTGGCGCATTGGGCAGCGCCACGCCACGGAGGAGCTCTTGTTGAGGGGCTCTGGGGCAGATGTGGTGCAGATGGCGCTGCTGCAGGCCATACTGTAGTTCTCATGGTTTTGAGGGGTGCTCAGTGGTTTTGGAAGGTTGTTGGAATTCTTCGGTGTACATCTTGCACGTGAGATTCACCTGCGGTGACTTCGCGGTGTGGGGTGTATCGGTGTGCGGTCTGGTCCAATCGAACGAATGGGATACCCCTATGATACCACACAGCCCGCGCAAGCTTGTTCAAGCGAAGAAGGGTGGATTTTCCTCAGCGAAGGTCTCACTGCAGGGAACGTTGACGCTGGGGTAGTTGGTGGGTAGGATGTCAAAAGTGTCAGTCTGAATCCTTTTTCATTCATGGAAAGCTCCAGTAAAGGTGGCACCCTTTCTGGATCAGACGTGGTGTACAACTCTGTATGACATTCTCCAATGCTTCAAGGGTTGTAGTGCTTTTCCTGAGTTTTACTGAAACGAATTCCTGAGGTCTACAGGGGTACTATCTTCCCTCTCATGCTTTTAGAGCAGCACCAGATGGTAGATGTTCAGAATGGGACATGCGGGTCGCTTCAGCATGCTCAACGACGTAGCCAGGCAGGTTCCAGGCAGGCTCTGGTGGCTCTAGAAAGGAGACGGGTCAGAGGGTTCATGCAGACGCAAGAACCCCAGGCGAATCAAAGAGTGGCTGACCCGGTGTTGTAGCCTAAAACCCTCACTGTATAGTACAACAATGGTCTTTTTGGCAAAGACCGTATGGGGCAATGGTTGTTGGAATCCCAAGGTTCAAAATCACACTGCCACACACACACACACACACCGAGCGAAAAAGTGCGAAGCATCGGTGAGGCGTGGGGGACAACGATCAGGTCAGACCAAAGGGATTGGCAAAAACACGACAGCCACGATGATTGGATCAAGCCTCTTGGTCTCCTGGCCATCTCTGTCATGCCACAGCCCACTTACCTGCGGGCGCAGAGTTTGTGACTGTTTGTTCTTTCATGTTCGTTGCGGCATGTTGCGACGAACGTTGCCACATAGATCTGACTTCCACCGGTTGTCTTTTCTGCCTGTTGCCGGTTGCCTTTTCTGCCTGTTGCGGGTTGATATTTGCAATTGTCCGTTTCTCTTTCCTTTTCCTTTTCATTCCCTTCCTTGTCCTTTTCCATTTCTGTTCCTTTCTTGTCCTTTTCTCGTTTCTTATCTTTCATTTTCGTGTCCTTTCCTTTCCTTTTCTTCTGCCTGCCCTTCTTTTGGCTTGCTTCTTAATGCCGCTGCTGCCTGAGGTGTGAATCTGTTCCTTCATGCTTGCGGTCATTGCGATGCTGAGGCCGCCTCGGACGCAAGATGCAACAACTGTTCCTTGTCCTGTCCTTTATCCATCGTGCATGTTCTTTTCCTTTTCCATGTCTTTTTCTTTCTCTTTTCTGCTCTTCTATTTTCATCTCCTTTCCTTTTTTGTTTCCTGCGCTTCTTTTGCTTTTCTTCTTTCCGCCACTGCCGCCTGAGGTATGAAACTGTTCCTTCATGCTTGCGGTCCTTGCGATGCTGAGGCCGCTTCGGGCGCAAGATGCAGCAATAGAATGACTTAAGGATGGAAGCAGGAAGAAAGACATAATAACAGCGTCTGTGGCCTGTGGTGGTCGCCGTGGACATCTAGCCTTGAAGGCTATAGTTAGCGATCGGCCTGTCTCACCCGTTGCCCCACCAAGGGCTCACGCCATGGCAGGCGACGTTGGAGCTATAAGACCGCGACTGATGACACGGAGACCGGCAAGCTCTTCTGAGTGAAGGCGTGTTCGTAGAGAGGCCCCCAGAAGATGGTCAGGGCCCAGGGCACAAAAGGAAAGAGGTTCGTTGGATCCAGCTAAGTCGGAAAATTGAGAAGGGGCCGACAAGTATAGAACACCAGTCTACTTGTAAGCGACGGTGCGTGCGTGGCCCGCCGAAACAAGAAAGTACATGAGCAAAGCGCTCACTCTTCTAGCCTTAAAGGCTATAGTTACTATAGTTAGCGATTGGCCTGTTTCACCCGCTGGGGGGATTTATGCCATGGCAGGCGGCATTGGAACTTTAAGTCTGTGACTGATGGCACGGAGTTCGACAAGCACTTCTGCGTGGGCACGTGGTCGTAGAAAGGCTCACGAAAAAATAGCGTTTCAAAAAAAAGAGGGTGGGGATTCATCCGAATGGGTAACCGGCATGCAGGCTGGGGTTGAGAGGAGGGCATTCAAAAACAGAGGGTAATGTCGTCTTTTGCAAGCCCGGGCTAAGAGACAATGTTGGCTTGCAGCCTTTCCCAGCTTTCAAGCACTATTTTTTTGAGTTGCTTTCTCGACCGTGGCGATGGGGAACACAAGCTCACGATACGTCGAGGCAAGGTGCAAAGTGGGATGAGAACAAGTTTCGCTGGAGTTTCCAGGTCTATGTGAAAATACATGGAATCAATTCTGGGTGCGAGGTGGATAAGTATGAGCGCGACGGCCAGCAGTGGCTGTGGTGGTATGGCGGCGAACGGTGGATTCACACTGAGGCGCTGCGCGCTCTTTGTCGTGTCAGCAGCCAAAACATTGAGTGACAAGATTGCTGAGGGTTGGGTCTGTCTTGCACTTTGAGTTTGGCAGGCCGTCGATGAATGTGGCTGGGAGCAGGGTACTGGTGGTACACGTTCGATGAGTTTGGCCGCTGCTACGACATTGGCCGTGCTTGGGCGGCCTCCACCCCACCAACCCTCGAGGAGTGGCAGGAGGAAGGCACGGCCGAGCGCGTTTACGCAAACTGCACGTGCAAAGTAATGACTGAGTAGGAGCGGTGCTGATGCAGAAGCAAGTCAGTCGCGTTCTTCAAGTTACGCGTGGGGGGGCCGCCTGAACCACTGCGGGTTCCTGACATGGGCGCTCCCGAGAAGGCGCGTTGAGATTCCAACAAATTGCCCCCCTTGACTTGCTTTGACGATATTGTCGCAAAACGAAATCTCCTACGCAAATTTTGTCATAGGTCCCCATGATAGCGGTCGCGCTGACCCTGCAACTCTTTGAGGATAACTTGCTATATGTCAGGGCGCATGTGCTACAGTTGAGCCGGATCCCCATCAAGTGCCCCTATGAAAGCACATTGGCTAGCGGCCAGTGAAGCGCTGCAGACAGTATACATATATAGGACGGAAGTTCGAGGATTCTTCAACGCAAGCACTCAATATCACACTGTCAGTGTGCTGGGATCAAGCACTCATCACTCGGCGTGGAGACAGCGCGTGGGTAACCCCAAGGGTAGCCATGCCGAAGTGCGCCACCGACCGCCAAGCAGCAGAGCGAGCGGGCGGCCAAGAAGCTCAACCACGGCCAGTGCGGCGCGGATGGCATGGAGTGTGTCTACCGCTGGCTCCGGTTCCACACGAAGATCAAAACGAACGATGCCGTGGCCGAGGCAGGCGGGCGCACGAGCCCCATGTAGTGAAAATAAGTTAAATGGACAGGCAAACTCACTACCAAACGCTGTAGCCAGTTAGGTGCCGATGGACGGCCGGATGAACATGCCATTCTGTACCGCAAACTTGCGCTTCCACTTGGCAGGCTTACGCCCATGGGTGACCATTGGTGGCCATGGCTGCGCTCGACGTGGATGAAGTATGCCGCGCCCTCCACTCCCGAGCACTGAGTTTAGACGGCGAATTGCCCGAGTATTGCGACTTCGCTTGAACAAACATGCAATTAACACATGCGCCACGTGAACGGCACGTACTACAAGCTTGACAAGCTGGTTCTTCCAGGCCAGGAACCTTCATAGTCACCAGCTCATATAAACAGGCAAAAGAATAGGCATCGTGGCCAAACCACTGATTCAACCAGGACAGCTTTGACAAGGTATTTGAACGGTTGATTTCCAAACAGAGGCCGCTGCATTTGAGAAAGGGCAGCCTTCCATCACATATTCCCTCGAGCTTGTCATTGAAGAATGCGCTTTGTAAAGCACAAAGCTGTCTTTAAAGCAATGCCAAGAAGTAGCAGGTGAAGAAAGTACAGTAGGCACACACGCACGCAGATAATATACAATGTATATATATATATATAATACAATATCATATGGATGATATGATTTGATATAATATATTGCGATATAGTATAATTAATACAATACTATAATATAGTATAGCAATAAAAAAAATAAATAGTATATATATATATATGATACACACACACACACATATATATATATATATCATGTGCGTCTGGTCTATCAACATCCCGCACTATTGGCAAAAAGGGTCGGTCGTTTTCGGTCATCTAGACGACTCACACGAACGAGCCCGCCGGGGTCGCACTTCCGACCGGTGACTCCGAGTTCCGTCGTGACTCCGAACGGACCGGTGTCCTGCCGCTCAATCCGACGAACTCGTCAGGTCATCGCCACGTTGAGCGCAGAGACCGGCAAGACCGGGGGCGACGACCCGGGACGACCCGGTTCCCGAAAAGCTCGGAGGTTGAATCGGGCCCCGGACACTCAGAGTCGGAGATGAAGCGTTTGTGATGTGGAGAAAGGTACATAGGGAGACCGAGCCCCTGGCATCAACCCCCTGGAAGAAGGAAAGTACACCAGTCTACCCGGCCAGGGCCAGGGCAACCCATTGGGGCGATCGGCGATGGGGGTTCTCCCTATTCAAATATATGTGACAGAAAAATCCGATGGTCCACGATTTTCCCAACAAAATCCACCAACGGACGATCCACTTCATCTGACTTATATAATATACGTGATTTCTATGGGCACCTGGAAGCTACCTTAGGTTTGCGCAAGCAGGGGCCTTGGGGCCTGGGGGGCTTTGTGTTGGGTCAATGGCAACAATGGAGACGAAACCATATATTTTCGACGAGGGGATGTGTGCCCCATATGTAGAGGCTTTACAATCCTACAACTGTATGCGCCCTTTGCCTTCAAAGACCATTATACAAAAGGTTGACGTGGTGTTGTAGTCTAAAATCCTTTCAGTAAACAATTGTTGTTCAGGATTCAGCCTAAGCCTATTAAATCAATGGTATCAATGGCGGGCCACGACTCCTAGGATACACACTCATCTTACCCCACCGGAGAGCCAAACATCCACCAGGCCGGGGTAGTTCAGGAGTCATGATTGGACGTTCAAAAATCGATCCCTTCGAGGATGTAGACTCGTGATTTTATAGCCAAACCACCCTTCTTTGAGGCCACTGAATCCCCCAAAGTGCGGGGTTTTATTCTTCCAGAGTCGGTGCATGACTGTCAGAACCGGAGCGCTGATCGCTTGTCGGCGTTGGTCGCGGTGAGGATCCTCGGCCAAGAAGTGGACGTGGAGGAGGGTGGTGCACGAGTGCCGGGCCGAGGGGTAGCGAGGCTTCCAGTCCGTTAGGGTGAAGTTGGAGGCTTCACAGTTAAAGTTTCCCAATGAAGACAGCAAACTTGCATGCCGGTGGCAACTCTTATCGAATCTTCTACCAGCCTTTCCCCCAGAGCTCTGCCCGAGTCTTGTCACATCAACCCTGGCTGTAGACGGCAGATCGACCTGATCTCCCATCCAAAGCCACAGAAGTCCAAGCCGATGTTGAGAATGGTCTGACTGATCCACTGGGAGTTTCCTTCAGTGCAAACATCGTCCAGAGAGACGGAAGAGAGGGGTCTCCACCATCTGAGTGGGGCCTGCGTTCTTCGCCCACGCCCACGCCCACGCCCACGCAAGCTGCGCCACTCCAACCAGGTCAACCTGGTGGTGCCGGTGCTGTCGGGACACCCGGCGCTCACGACCGACCGCCATCCGATGCCCCCGAGCTCGATGCGACGAGCCTGGACTTCCAGAAGTTCAAGACATTCCAAGACTAGGTGACCCGAAAAGGGGTGTGGTGTCCTGGAGGTGGTGCCGGTGCGCCCGGGGACTGGAACTACAACTGGGAACCCCAGGTGTCGTCAGGCGACCGGGACCTGGAGGCATGGAGGTTTTGTAGGCTGGCAACGAGTGGTGAGTGGGCTGGCATTTGGGGTGGGATCGAATCTAAGTCGAGTCACAGGAACTAAGTCACAGTCACAGTTATAGATCCAATATGATCGGATCATATAATAAGTCATAATAAGTCAAGCCATCAAGTCATCGTTTCCTGTGTGGATGATGTGGATCGCTGGATTGGGATCCGTGTCCGCGAGGCTACTCCGTACTGTCTGTACCTTTGCAGCTAAACATTGCGAAGCACATCATAATACGTCCTCACATAGGTACGGCCACAAGACCAAAGCCTGATAGCAGCTGCAGCGTTCACCCCCTTCCCTGGTTTGTGCACGCAGCCCATGTGGGGTGAGTAATTTAATGGTATGGACACTTGAAATCATTTGAAGCATACAGCATATTCATTAACCTTTTCAGTGCCAAGCCACTCGAAGACGGCATTGAAGTTTTCATCTCAACTGCGAGAGCCATATCTCGAGATGCCGCTGAAAGAAGTGTGAAGGGGGCGTCTTGGAATTTGGAAGCCGTCCAAGAATAAGTAATCCACTCGCAGCCCTTTGGCTCGTTCCGCGTGGCGGCGTTCCGCGGAGCTCGGCTCGTTCCGCGTGACCCGCCACGCGTGACCCGCGAGCTCGTTTCGCAATGAAGTGCCGGGAGCCCAGCCAACCGGGCGACACCGGGCATCATACACTTGGACTTTTTATCACGGGCAGCTTGGCACTTGCAGCAAGTGAACTGATTGGACATAGACGCTTGTGATAGCTGGCTTCGGGTACTCGTGCGTGGCTTCTACTTAAGTTACTTATTCTACTTACCACTTCCCGTACTGGTCTGGCAGTTTTGGGATCATTCTTCGCCTCGCGAGCTCCTCCAACAAAGAAGGATGCCTATAGTTTTTCCGGGACCTCTTTAAACATGGAAAGACATGTTTTTGTCGTGTAAAACTGCACAGCCCTTTCTAGAAGAATGGGAACCATTGGTCAAGACGACACACCGAACACTCTCGGAACTCGAAGGCAGGACGACCTCAGCACTGCTCGGTGCTGAGATCGAACTCGGAATCGCCCAGGCGGCCTGATCCTTCTGCCAGCGGGGCTCCCGGGGGAGCTGTCTTCGCGCCACACCAAGTTTTTGGGATGGGTAGGCGTGGAGAGGTGACAGCTTTTGCTGCTTGGTCACTCAAAAGATCCAGGTCTGAAACAACATGGGTTAAACGGTTAAACATGCTTAAATAGCCTTTTTCGTTTTTATACTGTAGATAGTTGGTATGAACTGGCCATCTGTTGAGCCGAGCCTCTCTTCCAGAGGTTTGGGTGAGGGTCCCAACACCTGGAAAGATCATGAAGATCCTCCAGACCCCGAATAACATCGTGAGCAAGTCTGTGGGTCGAGCCGTCTCTCCCCCCGTCCGCACCGAGCAGCCCTTAGGGCCGTCTGAACGGCCGGCGCACAGCTCGGAACATGGTCCGACCATGTACCGTGTTGAGGGTGTTTCCTTTTGAAAGGGGGGTTGGTTGAAGGGGGTCACGACGGGTCCGATTCCAAGTTCCAAAAAACACATGCCAGGAGTCACATGTATAGTTGGGTGGTGTGGCTCGTCCAGTGATGTGACTGGGCAAGGGGCACCCCGCCTCATTCTAGCCCAGAGGCTCCGTTCAGCTCGACCAGTCTGAGTCCCTCAAAACCATAAGGATTGGTTCGGGTCCGAACCCCTCCGTTTCGGGTCCGCACCGAGTGTCTGGCTGGGTCGTTGCGGCCTCTCCCGTCGTAGACCTGCCGCGAGGTCTTGGCGTTGGGCGCCGATGTCGTGGAGTCCCCGGTGCAGAAGGTGGGTGGAGTCGGGACTGTGGGACCACAGCCGGTTAAGGCGGTGGGAGTTGGCGGTATAGGACGCTCCTTTGGCATGGATTTGGGGGGGGGGGGGTTTCTGGGCTACAGGAATCCAGAGTTCTCGCGCGTCCTGGGCGCCGCCCCCAGACTGAGACTTTCTACCTAGCCGCTTTGGCCAGGTGGTGACCATGCTGAAGGCCATGTCAGAGAAAGGGAAGGCGGAGCTTCAAGAAGAGAAGGTCCAATATGCCAGGCGTGAAGGGATCGGGGTGGAGAGGGGGGTTGCGTGAAGGGCTGCGTGGTGTCCTAAAGAGCCTTGCGGCTGTTGTTCTTGCATGAGGGCCCTTGCATATAGGTCTAGTCGTTGGAACAGTCGTGGAGGAATTTGCCAAAGAAAGTTTGGATCTCCTTTGAAACGACTGGGATTTTCACTGGTGAATCTGGTCTGCAAAGACTCTTCAACCAGCGCTGAGCTGGACGGAAGCCGTCAGCTCCTCCATCCCATCCCAACCCGGTGCCCTTGAAAAATGGGGCCGCCCATTTTTCGCGCCAGTGAGTGGAGTGATTCTTGCAGGTATGCTCAGTGGTGCAGCAGCACCCAGGCGGAGAAGTCCAGCGCCATCGAGGACGCCGCCGGGAAGCTGGAGGCGCGAGGACCACCCGCTCGGTGGCCGAGAGGAGGAAGACGGAGGACATGGGCAGTTCTCCATCGTCTGCCGTGAGAAACCGCGAGGAGTTGAGAAACACGGCAGGTGCCTCCGTAGATTTGTCCGGCCGAGAGTGTGTAGGTGCATAGAAAAAAGGAAGTTGGTCGAACAGAGCACCATCCTGTTCCTGCTGAAAGATGTTTGCCTTGTTCCACAGATTTGTCTCCAAAAGAGGAGGACTAGGCGAATGCGGCTAACATTTGTTGCACAACGGAAGATGGCTGAAGATCCAATGGTTGGCACTGTTCATTTGGGCAAACACAGGGCCAACGCGGAGTGCCCTCTCGAACCACTGCGTATCCTACCGACCACGCACCGACAGGTGCTCAGCGCCGACATGGCCAAAGCGACCACTGAAGCCGAGGTCTTGTCCAAGGCCAGGCCTCAACAGGGCCAGGCAGCATGGTTGCACGAAAGGTCCCAGGGATTCCAACATGTCCTGACCCTGTTAGGAGGATAAGAGTTTTCCAAATCTTTCGAAAGGAGACCAGTTGGAGGGTGCCGGTTTGTCGGGTGCCCAGGGCACACCCTTTCTGGTGAATCTCAAGGACCCCCGTTGTGGGGGCAAGTTTTCGTTCGCCCGTTCAGGAGATCGAGGAGCACAATTCTCAGATCGTGAGGATTGGCGAAGAGCAAGAGAAGGCCAAAGAGGCGGAAGAGCCGTCGGCCTCCCAAGCCTCGCCCTCTCCCGACCTCAACGAAACCGCTTGTCTTGCCACGGTGGGTTGGGTTGAGGCTTGTCGTCAACCCGAAGCGTTTTGGAGTGTTTGATCGGTGAAGGGCAGAGATGCCGCCGTGAGTCCAACCCTAAAGGTCATGAGTCATTTTACCCCATTGGAAGTGACCAGGGCAATTGACCAGGGTGTCGCTGCTTGAGCTCGGGTGCACCTGAGCGAAAAGTGGTGGTAGCGGGGAAAGACCCGGAAGCTTTGGAACAGAGCCTGTTGCAATGGAGTTTCAACTGCCATTGAGTGGGGCCCAGTCATGAAATTATCGTTTCAGTTTCAATCGGATCACCTACATCATTCGACAGAAGAAACATCCTTGAAGAGCATGACTAGCTGATTCCCCATTAAACCGGGAGCCGGGAGCTGTAGAGAGTTCCCTCAACCCTTGCTAGAATGTGGTACCTCCGTTTGTTGTCCATGTTGTTTTGGACCTTTGGTGGATGGTCGATGGTCACTGGTCACCCCACCCACGTCTACAGCGACAGGCCATGCGCGACGAAAAGCGTGGACCGGCCGGGCACGCATTGGTGTTTTTCGCCAGGTCCGTGCAAAGGAGGCAGAGGACTACACAAAGGAGCTCAAGGCCAGTATGTGATGGTGGACTAAATGACGATGGCGGAAGAAAAACGATCACCCACGATCTAACTATGCCCGTGATGTATTGCCCCAAATAGGTTCCATCGCTCAATCTCAACCAGGATTCATCGCTCAATGTGTCCTTGCAGGACTACACCGAGGCCGTTGATGCGATCAGCCGTGCGCTGGACACCATGGAAACACAGGCGGGGAACGCCGTCGTGGTCCGAGGTGGGAGTGCAACACCAGACACCCCGAATCACAGCTTTTTGGGGATATACATAGACACCCCGACAGGAGGGTCGTGGTATATCTCCCTGAGAGTCCAAGCATGACTCATTTTACCCCTGTGCTGTGGTATCACTTCCAGGTGGGGTGAAAACGAGTCAGTTCGGAAGTTCTGGGTAAAAGAAAGCAGATGACCGAGATGACGCTTGAGAGCCTTACTTCTTCCCAGCCAACCCGGCGCCAACCTGCGACCAAGCCTGGAAGACCTTCGTTCCTGCCCGGTCCCCGGGCTCAGGCTCTCCTCCAGTTGGGCTCCGGGCGTGCTGCACAGGTCGGTGCGCTTTGCTTTGTTTCTGGTCGATGGTTGAACATGGAATGACTTGGTTCCAAATTGTCCTGCACTTTTTTTTTTGCTCTTACCTCACCATCATTCTACAATGGGTTCCCAAATAATGGTAGAAATGCCTTCCACTAGTTTCTACCAGTAATTAGTGCATTTGCCTAGAACCCGTTTGACCTGCCTTTTTGATATGAAAAGACCATGTTGGGGCTCCACAACAGGGGTCAATCAGGTTCTAGGATGTTCTAGACTGACGGACCCTGGCCAGGGCCTGTCACCAACGACCAAAGCATCAGACAGGGAACATGGAGAGAGCTGGTCACTCCCTGAAATCATCACGAAAATGAAAAAACACATGGACAACTATTTGTTTGGTATGAGGATCTCATTATCATGGCTACCTCCTTGACATATTAGTTGGAGGCGTGGGGTATGTTCGCCAAATACTGTAATTGTTTTCAAACATTTTGAGACGTTAGCTTTTTAGTATGAGATGAGGTGGGTCTACAAAATGTTCAGATAACTTTAAGAACAGTTAGGTATACCCAGAAATAAGAAGAACACCTAGACCGCCCCCCAAATATTTTACGGAAAATCTACATTTTGAGTACTCATATGTTTAAATATCTTTTCCAATAGATGTTCAAGTTGTATTTTTTAAATAACATGTGTACTCAGCAGCCAATAACTATTTCAAAACACCCTGTTGGAAGCCAAATAGTAAACCAAGAATAACCCTGACCACCTAAGAATAATTGATTAACTATTTGGAGGTGGGTGGGAGTAGGGGCTACCCTGAAGGCAGTACACATTTATTATCATTCATCCGAACTCGGGGCCATTCCATCCACGTCATTCCACTTCCATGTTTTGTATTTTTTTTTCCAGGGAGTGTTTTTTTCAGGGAATCTCCCGCCGATGCCGGAGAAAACGTCAGGAGGTCAAACGCTTGGCGCGGCACTGAGTGAGCGCGGTGATTTGGAAGGTGGAAGAGACGTCTCTAAGGGTTGGCGAAGATGTTTCGGAAAAGCCAGGGGAAGCATCTAGAATCTAGTGTCATGTAAGCATCCTCACAGTTGGGTTCTAAGTGGTTCACGCCAGGGAACAGTTCGACCAGAACAGTTTTGGGCTCCAAAAAAACATTCCTCTTTACTTCCACCTCCTCACCCTGCCATCCCGGGCCGAGGTGTCTATGGCCAAGCCAAAGGTGGCGAGCTATGAAGCTCGGAGCGGAGTTCTTTATGGGTTTACAGCTTCAACAAGGTGGCGTCTCTTCAAGATACAACCCGAGCCCTCAAAGACAATGGAGAGCCTGGTTGACCTGGTTTTGTGGCTGTTTATCTGGTCAAGCACTACCAGCGAAATAAGCAGAAACCACCTCGGTGCTCGACACCTTCACAGCGGCTACGATCGTTCGACGGGGCGAAGGGACGGCCACCGTGCTGGCCACTGCGGTCATGTTGGGCCCTCCAGTCCTTGGGCCCTCCACCTGTAACGGTCAAGTAAACAAAGCAAATCAGTACTTTACAATTCGAGAAAGGCCATCATCATTCAAGATGGGCCATCAGGATATACTGATATGCTCAATCTGCATGCATCTAGAGGTCATCAGGATATACTAAGGTCCAGAGCCTGAAGCTCTCCATCTGAAGGGGTTCGACTCCTTGGAGCCAAGGAGTCGCAAACGGGCATCATCACTGCAATGTTGAAGAATATGCAGAAGCAGTTCGTGGAGGCTGAAGGGCGTGCGCTCAAAGCGGGTTCAGCCACAGATTCTGAAGCTGAAGTCGCATTTGATGAACTTCGGGTGTCAAGTGGGGTTCAGGATCTTGATCCACAATCAGATCTGCCTTCCCAATGAGGCACCTACCTACCCCCCAAGAATGAGCTTTCAGATCCACTGGGGCTTCGGCGCTCCATTTCTGCAGCCCGAGGGCTGCCGCTTCGGATTGCAGGAGAAGCATTCCTTGGAGACCAACGAGACGCCAGGGCGGCTCAGATCGGGAGGAGAGGAGAGGGACCGACTGAGGATCCACGCCCGTGGGCATACGACCGGGGATCGTGGGCATACGACCGGGGATCCACGCCTCTTCAGATGTCTGAGCGGGGCAGGTCCCGACATAAGGACTGGCCGGGCTCGTGACTTCATGTGACTTCACTCATGTCAGTGAAGTCCTCCGAAGCCTTTCCGTGCCGCATGAGTGATTGAGAGTCAAAGATCGCTAGGTTTGACCGCCGGGTGCCGGTCGGAACGGTCACGCTGCGCAGTCACGCTCGGGTGAGGTCCAAGGTGCACAGCTTCGAGCTGCTGATGACCAGCCTCCAGAATCAGCAAGGCTCCGAGTCAGAGGACCTTCTCCTTAGGGGGTCGTGCAGGGGAGAGAAGGGTCGCCAGCTGTCCAGGTGAGTCAAAACGGATCTCATCCAACCGCGAAGAAACAACTTGCAATGACTCGTTTAGTGAAGAGCGGTCATACTTGACAGTACGTTTTGGCAGATGATGGGATATGAAGGGTATGGGGATTTTGATTAGCTGGGCAGCCGTGGCAGATAGTCAACTTGAGATATCCAGACATGAGCTTTTCGCTTGCTCCAGACGGGGCGCTGATGGGGAGGACAAGGAGAGGAAGGCGGGGCTCAAGGCCAAGAAGCTCTCGTTGAAGGCATCCAAGGAGGACGTGCTGAAGGGTTGAACCGGTGGTTTGCTTAGTTTGACGTGCAGACTGTGAAGTTACTGTAAGATTTTGATATTCTGAAAGTTGTCAAGGACTGTCAGCATCGAGGAGAGACCTTTTGCTTAGTTCACATGTCTTTAGGCCGTCCTGGAACAATCAATTCCCAACCAGACTGGCTCAAGGACTGTAGCAAGCAATAGCCCGAAGGGGCTTCAAGGGGGCTTCTGTGCGTCCGCACGCGTCTGCACCGGTCCCAATGCGATTCGTATCGGCATCGTGGGAACAGGGGCCATGTCAATGGGCGATCCTGCTGAAGCAGAGGGTGCGCTGAGGGGGCTGAGGAAAACGCCGGCCACGACAATAGTCGAAGTCTTGAGGGCAAGTCACAAGTGGCTGGGCGCAACACTGGGGCCAGTCTTTCACAAGCATTCAGTTCAACTGACACATCCACAAAAAGGGTGTTCCATGGAAGTCTCATCGTCTCAATCGTTTGACCATGCACAAAGCATCCTCATTCGTCTTCCCGGTGCCGTCCGGTAGGACGAGCTTTCGACCACCAAGTCCTCCAAGGCTCGGTTCGTGGGAGCGAAGCCGAAGCCGAAGCGAACCCGAAGCCCCGGCGGCCTTGTCCCAGCCCGTTGGGCGCACAAAAACCACATCCTGAGAAAGTGGTTGGACCCCTCCGGGTGGGTCTACCCACCAGAAAAATGCCACATTTCTCGAAGCAAGCGCTCGCTCCTGGACGGTGTTTTTTTCTTTTTTGCGGTGTCGGTGTCGGAGGCTTTCAGGGCTGGAAGACATTCAGAGCAAAGCCAATTTGGATGGGAAGTTGGTACTTCTGACATGGCTGTAAGTCAGGTTGACATTCCTTATTATACAGGGATCAACCAGGGTGCTCGGGTTTTGGCCCACACAGGCACATGCTGTCGCAGGGTGGCCTTGACTGCGGGAGTCACGACTTATTGAAGCGTAAACCGTATTCCTGTAATGGTGAGCAGTGGCAAAATAGGCACACCGCGCGGTCATGATGGGGAAGGTCGTTGCCGGAACGGAGGAACCACCACCTGGTCAGCCTGCCACTGCCGTCCTGCAGCTGTCAGGAGGCTGACACCAAGTACCTGGACGTTGGAGCCTTAAAGCTCCGACCCGGTGCCCCCCGCCGCGCTCGCTGGGCTCGGCGCACTGCCGCGCCGCAGTCTCCGCAGTCGCCGTCTCCGCAGGCACTGCAGAGACTGCGGTGGAGCTCTGGTGGTTGGAGCGCCGTACCGCGGTGTCGGGTCAGATGAGGTTGAACTCGAGGTGGTTTGGGAGGGGGATAGGCCCCAAAGCAAGGAGACTGGAGGTGTTTCGGCTCCGTCTCGAAGAACGTGATCGGCAAATCCAGTTTTGCTTCCGTCTCCATTCCGAGACCGAAGCACAAGCATAGGAAAGACCGAAGCCCAATCGCATGCTTTCTGATGGGCGGCCAGACCAGGGTTTGGATTTTTTTTTCACCAGCGGTTTCCAGCAGCTACAGTAGTCAGTCTTAGACAAGCTCATTTTCGTGGACCTCTTGGACAACCTGGGATATCCTGGGATCATTGGTTTCTTCCTGACTCAGGAGCTCGACCTGCTCGACCGTGCAACCGTTCGACTCAGGGGCTCTATTTCTATCTATTTCTATAGTTGTTGCAAGTCCCTGGGAGTCTTGGAATTGTCATCCCTGGAGACCCGAGTCCAACAAACTTCTTGTAAAACAAAGGGACTTCTTATACTATCTGATGCTTCACCTACAGGGAAAAGGACAGACAAACCGCCTGACTGGACTTCCATGACATCCATGGACCTTCCTAGCGCTCGTCACTCATCCCTCCACCGCCTCGCCTTGGCATCACTTGCGTTCCAAGGATGTGAGCGCCACCTGCCGTCAGAAGGCGCGGGAGCGGGCGGGAGCGGACGATCTGTGCGGGGGGTTTCGACCCGGCGCCAAACAGCCGCAGCTGGAAACCCCAAAGGAGAAAGAGCAGATAGAATGGATTAGAAGTGGTTGCTATGGCGATTTTGAGAACCTTTACATCATCACATGTTGATCACTGCGTGGTTTGGGCATCCAGGCGCTGGTGAGGTTCCAAGGTTTACTCCCGGGACACTGGACAATTGGAGCGGAAAAGCTTCAGCACCACCTGATGCAATGATAGCTGCAAAAAACATGAGTCATCATCATCATCATCATCATCATCATCATCATCAGCAATATCAATCCAGCTCATCCGGCTCATATGTGGTTTCGTCCAGACGACTTCTGGTGGACCCCTTTCCACCCTCCATGGGCACCGGGAGGACGTTTTGGCACGCGGCACGTACGGCAGACGACGGGAGAGGTCTGGGAGGTCCGGCCCGCATAGGTATACATGGGTGTGTATTTTATTATAGGGAGACGCCCTGGCCCAAGGGGTAGACTGGTCTGTTTCCTGAAGCTCCGGGGTCGAACGGGGAGGCCTCCCTATTTGAATGCACACCCACATTCAGGAATGCCATGGATCATCCCTCCGTACATGTGAGGGCGTTTCCAGCCAGCTGCACAGATTGCGACTTGGCCCCTGAGATCTCAAAACATGAGCCAAAAACGTTCCGCAGTCGAGAGAAAGCAACACCATGCGGTCACCAGCAGGGGCCGACTGTTTGACCCCAAAACCGACGATACTTCAAATATCTTCAAGTCATCATGGGGTTCCTCAACCGCTCATCAGCTCATTTATGTTGTATGTGGTTGTATAATTGCACATCTTTTCCGGCTCCTATGACCAATCATAATGATACGTATAGCCTACAGCGTTCTTCCTCGTGTTTTGCAGCCTTTCTTCTCGGCACCGGGTCCGACCCGGCCGCGCCCGGTCGGTGGTCCGACGGAGGCGGCGGACTACGAGTCCAACCAGAAGCTGCGTGGACAAGAGCTGGAGGCGTGTCGAGTGGTTACAGTTGACTTTTTCAGTTTTTGCACTACTGGTGAACATCATATCTACCTCCTAGTCCTAGTGCCCAAGGAGTTAACCTATGTCATTGGAACCAGTATAATATCTAGAAAAGGCTTCTTTGTAATCAGAGAGCTGGTATAGGAGATAGGCCCATGTTCCGTGTCCATGTTGAGGACCAATGCTGTAGATCCGTGGATGTAGGAGTCTAGGATCCAAACAACTGAGCCGATGGGAGCTAACATGCCTACTCTACATGCGGAGGACGAGTCAACATCGAGGGGGCATTCTTCTCAAAAGGTCTGCGCAACATGGGGTCAGACATCTCTATACATCCCTCTGTGCTTTTGACACAGAGACGAGAGTGCTTTTCACGTACTCTGAAGTTGCCAGATATGATATAGTTGAGCCATGGGGGGGCCTGTGATTTGAGTGTCACTTTGTCACTTAACATCATTGCTTAAACCATCTGAAACCTCAACCTAACTATCCAGACGCAGAGTGACTCGATACCTTCACCTGTAGCCACATAGGCTATGCCACTTTGCTGATGCTGCTGAGGTAAAGAACTCTGAATGAAGTATGAGTTTGGCTCACGCCAGAATGACATCACACGACATCACCATCAAGTACAACCACCACAACTTTTGCTTTTGCATCCTTTGCTCGAGCTGTAGACGTTAGCTCGTTCACTAACCTGGGAGAGGCACGCAAAAAAAGAGGCATTGCTTTGGCTAGCTTTTGACTCCCTCTCCTTGGCCTCAAGAAACCATGGAAGTGGAGTTCACCACCTTGTCCTGTAGAGGAAAACAGCCATCCAAGGGGCCATGCCATCCAAGGGGCCATTCCATGATTGATCCAGAAAGTGCCAGCAGAAGTTCGTGCGTTTCAGAACGTTTGAGCTCGCGCCCTTCGAGCTACTTGCTGCTTGCTAGGCCATCGAGCAAGCGGTGCGGATCGTGTCACCGCACCCAGCGGGTGGAGCCGAAGCAAGGAAGCGTCAGGTGAACTCTCTCTCCCCCCTGCTTCCCTCCCTCCCTCCCTTCCTCCCTCCCTCCCTGTTATACCCATATGGTCAGCCCCCGATTCGCGTTCTATTTATGTATTGACCCGTTTGCCTTCAAAGAACATATATACAAAAGAATGATTGACCTGGTCTTCTTGTGTTTTCAAGCCTTCGTGGGACAAGGGTTGTTTGGCAAAGACCATTGAAGCAATGGCTGTTGGAATCCCAGTTTTTTTTTTGTCGTGGAAGAACCGGCCTCTCCTTTTGGAGAGGTGGCACAAGATCTCCGAGCTTTTCATCAACGGTCAAATCTCGGGTCCTCTACTGTTGCATGCTGGAATTCCGAAGTAAGCTTTGCACTAAAGTGGGCCAACAAGGAGTAGAACTACTCCGGGGCTCTTGCTTTTTGGCATGCTGCCAAACACAGGCGTGTCTCGCCGAATTAAGACCCGCACAGCACCATGTGTCTCAACTGCACCTCGGGAGCTCCGGGGGTCCGGCTACGGGAAACGAGGTCTCAGAAGCTGTCCCTCTTGGAGGTGAAGTGGCGTGGCCTTCTTCAGGCCGACGACCGACCGGGGGTCGTTCCATGAGGTTCCCAGATGCTCCATGCACCTGTCCTGGTTGGTCTTGGTTGTGATCTTTAAGTAAAGGGAACTTCCTTTTTACTTCAGCGCTTTCAAGCACCACAAGGTCGATTATTACGGTATGAATATGTCATTCCAATGTAGATTGCGGTATATATGTTATTCCAATGTAGATTGCAGTAGACATATATTCCATAATATTCCATAGAGTGTTTGGGGTTGTTTTCAGCTCGGCAACTGGGAAGTGGTCGCAGAATGGAAATGTTAACTCCCTGGAACGGATGTGTTCGCGACAAACTTGTATGGGTCCATTCAAGACCTTTTACACTTTACACATCTTTCCACTGGTTCCAGTAGATGGCACAATCCCCAACAGGTGGTTGATATTAACCCTATATCACAAAGAGTGCTTGGGGGCCAGTCTCCGATCTATTTCTTGAAACCGCTGTATGATGTCCTGATGTCCTATGCACGGCTTTTTGGGCACGCCATCAACGGGTGTGTCACCTGTAGCAACATGCAACTGGCCGTCTGGTCCGGTCCTATCCTCCTAGAAAAAACCAGTTCGAAAGAGCGTGCAGAAGTGAACAACGTAGTGCTTCGACTCGGTGGTCTGGCGGAAGTGTTTGAGAAGGGAAACGGAGTCGATGGCAACTCCATGGGAGTTGACGTGGAGTCGAGTCGACCTGATGAAGCACACCTTCAACATCCAAATGTTGGGTTATATCAATCAAGGGTCTACGTTACTATTCGCTCTTCACCTGGCTCTTCACCTGCCCAGGTGAAGCGCCATGGCCGAAGAAAGGCGGCAAAAGCTCGACTCTGGCGGCGGCGCGCGGACGAACGTGGGACGGGGACAGAAGAAAACAAGTTAGCAAGCGATCCTAGATGGAGGAATGCCGGGATGTTTGGCCATCTCATTAATCATGTACACTTCCTGGAATAACGTTGAGAAATGATCCCTTCAAATCACTTTAAAGACTAGAGATGTTGTGTATATTATAGTATATTATTTAAAATTATTGAACTATTATGCAATAGAACTGTGAGCTTGGTGCGTGCGCATGTATACCATTCCACCAGCTCTGTAAAGCACACAGGCCATCCTCATAATGACATCCTGGTGGGTCTCAAATGTTGTTGAAGCCACCTCCTAGCCCAATAGAGCATTTTAGAAGCTGCTGACATATGCAACACCACTACCGGCCCCCCCTGGGCCTTCTTGGGAAGCCGCCCAACACCTGAAACCAAAGAGTTGGCTCTTCGCCGCTTCGGTCTTGCAGGTGCACAAAGGGTTGAACATGGAAGGTTCCGTCCCCAAAAGAAAGGGTTGCGGCATCAAAAATGCCACAACCTTTGAGAGGGGTCCTCCAAGCATCTCCAGGCAACCCATCCACATGCGAGGAGGATTGAAGTGAACATCCACCGGAGAGAGAGAGAGAGAGAGAGAGACGCTGCACGTGAAGGCCACCAGCCTGGCCTTGCTCCGCAGCGTGAAGAACGACGAGAGGATCCAGGCGGCAAAAAGGATCCGCCGAGTCGTCGAGTGACGACCGTTGTTGGGCCCGGGCCCTATAAGTCGAAGGTGGACCAAAAGGATCCTTTTCATCTTCGGACCCCAGGGCAATGTGAAGAATAGCTGAGAGCAGCCATCAGTCACCTTAGGTGAAGACGAAACAAACCGCACCCACTTCCGCACCGAACGCGCGGGACGTCCCTCGTGCGCGAGTGCAGCTCCGTGGTCTCCACCTATTTTCGATGTCCAACGATGGGAGGCGAAGCTCCTGGGCTTTCTGCAGGGCGAGGCCCAGCGGCTGAGGAGCGCCGCGCGGGCGCCCTGAGGTCGGCCTTCGGCGAGCGTCGGCCAACCGCATGCGCCGAGCGGGCGAGCGGGTGCATGGGGACGGCTAGGACTCGAGAGGTACGTGGAGAGGCGAATCACTGTACCAGGATCATGGAGGGAGGCCTTTCAAGGCGGATCCTGCTTTGCGAGGCACCAGCGTCGCAAAATGCATCCTCCAAGGCCTTGACCAACCTCTTGCAGCCCGTGGCCACTGAAGCCCTCGGCAAAGTGAGGCGTGTTGCGTGGTCGCATGTCAGACGTAGACGTTCCCGTCCGGCCTTCGAACATGCGCATGGCAGAAAAAGGTCTGTTGATGTCGAACCTCAGGGTCGACCAAGAAGGCCTTGCAAGACACGATTCCAAGCCTCGGGGAGTAGAAGCCTCGGGAAGGCCCACGCCGATTCAAGTTTCCACACGGTCTGGGGTGAAAGAATTTCGATGAGAATGCAGGCTTTTCCGTTGAATGGGGAGTCAACGCTCGAAACCACGACGGGAGTTGGAGCTCAAAAAAATACATTGAAGGTCATTGATCTGCTAAGATCACTATAAGACTGATCTGTGTGGCATCGGAGCCACCCCCAACGGGTGTTTGGTGAACGGAGGTCCTCACAACGGAGTTCCTCAGACACTCCATATTTGTCATATATGTGTACATCGACCACCACCATGTAGGCAAACATGGTATACATGGTGTGTCTGGGATGGATAGGTTTCAGAGTTTGGGCGGAATCACATCCGTCACGAAGCGATGAATGTCATGTTTGGCCTTGGGAAACAGAAAGCCGCGGAGTGGTCGGGGTTCACCCACAGTCAGGACCTGTCAGGGAAACACTACCCCTTGAGCATCGAGTAAGAATACACTCCCTGAAATCATCATTGAAGCGGAACATGTCTTCTTCGATGTCAATTTTCCTCTACAAACAGCTGGTTTTCCACTTCCATGATCATTTCAGGGAAGTTGTAGGACGTGCGCCATCACGCGGAACTCGGGCTTCTCGCGGTCGCAGGGAGACCATCGAGGGCGAAATCGAAAGGCTGGAAGAGCAGGTGCTGAAATCGGGCCACCAGGGCGGGTGCATTGGATTTTGGTTTCTCATGAAGATCATGAAGTGGTGGGAATGAATGCCAATGACGGCCTGCCCAGTCAGTTGTTGACCCTTTTTTTGGGAGGAGGATATTGTTTGCCTAAAGATGCGCCGGACAAAGACAAGCCTTTGCAACTCCAAAGTCTGGAGCTGCGCTCCTGGATCGGGGTCCCAGTGGCTGGGTGGAGCGATGTGAGTGGCATGCCCCACAGTCGGCATGTGCCGCTTGAAGCAGTTTGGTGAAAGGTAAGAGATGGTGAAACATGGCTCCCCAAGGATCTTTTTCCGGGCACACCACCAGCTTCCGTGCCCGGAACGCTTCGCTTCGACATGAACTCGGCCTGGAACGGCCTTGTGGAACGGAGCCGGATCGAAGCCAGCTTCGCCAGGACACCCAGGACACCGAGAAGCAGACCTGGTGCAGCTCCGAGTTGAAAAGCAACGAGAAGACCCGAAGGCCACTGGGTGCCCCGGTTCTCCCCGCCGGGGCGAAAACGCCCGGTCTTCCGACACGGCGAAAACGCCCCGGCGAACGGTCGGTGTCGCGAAGGTCCCGGTGCGTTTCACCGCCGGCGTGTCTTGGACGAACTGGTGCCAGGTCCAAGAGGGTGAAGGTGGATGAGCTGACTGCAGACATCGATCGGTTGAATGCCTGGGTGATCTCCTTGGGAGAGGCGGGGGTGGAGAGGTGGAGAGGGTCTCGCAGCCCCACGCCGGGGTGTTTGGGGGTTGAACCCAGAAGGCGATGTTGGCTCATGCACCGCTTGAAGAGGATCCGAACATCGGGGGGGCAGGATCCGTCCAGACTTGGATGTCACATGTTTTCGGTCAAAGGCTTGCACAGCTCAACGATCCAACTTGGATCCATGTAAAATCTGCAGAAACGACCTTCGGTCTTCTTTCTGCGGTTTTGGAGGTCTTCTTCATGCAGGCACATGGTCTTCCATGGCCCAACATGGGACATGGACCAATGGACCAATTGAGTTCTTTGATCCACCCCATCCTGGTCGCTTCTCGCCTCTTCTCGCTTCGCAACTTGAGGATATCCAGAACCTGCAGGATGAGCTGACCGACTCGGCGAAGGCGAGAGGACGAGGACTGAGGTCCCACCTTAGAGGTCCAACCTTAGAGGCGTTTGGTGGGTGGGTCCTCAAAACATCTGGTGTTTGGACGGTTTCTCTTTTTGCTTTTGGTTTTGCACCGCGACACCGGCCTGCACTGCGGCACCGGCCTGCACCAGTAACCAAGGCCGAAAGCTTTTGGCCGTTTCTTATTTTTTATTTGGTGTTTGGACGGTTGAATTACAGTAGATTGAATTTGCATTTGACCACCACTTCTGAAGGGGCTCTTCTCAGAAAGAATTAATCATCCATGTCGAATGTCGAGGTTCACCGGGTAGGCCTTCATCGAGTTGCATTCAACTCTCAGACGTGCGGTGTGCCAGTAAACCTGCAAGAGTGGGTAAGAAAAGCTCTATGTTTGGAGAAAGAGTCTTGAGTCTTAACCATTATCATCCACTGGTCCTCTGGGACGTCTGGGAGCTGTATACCTAACTTCACACCCGTTTTTCGCACCAAACCGCTCGGTGGGCATGCCTTCCGTCGGTGCCTTCCGTCCCGAGACGTCGACCGGAGTGGAGTTGCGGAGCTGCTTGGCTCAAGAGATGTTCGTAGAAGCTGGGCTGCATCGAACTCGAGTAGAAAGTACTGTAGCTCAAACAGACCGCCCGGACTTCACTGGACCAAGATTCCGTTCCTTCCCGTGTCTCACGAAACGCGGCAGAAACCGACCATCTCTCACGGCAGGCGGCCAGAACCTGTCTCCCGCTCCGTGCCCCACGGCGCGTCCGCCATGGCGACACGCCGGCTGCCGGCGTTGCTGGGCTTGGCCTTGATGTCGCGTCAGCTGACGCAACGGAGACGGGTCCGAGGATGTGTTCGGTGTTAGGAGCAGACTTGGGACCGCAAAGTCGAACGAGGCTTGGACTCAGTGGGCTTTTGATTGGTTGAGCAATCTCGCAAGGATTGCAGAATTTCAGTTTCGAGCCCTCAGTTCTCTTCTGTAGGACCATATTTGGGCTGTGCGGACGGAGTCGAGGCAGTTTCCCCTCGACAAACCCAGAACCATCCCCATTCCATGAGGGTTGCCAACAAAGACGACCACAAAGAAGATGCATGCTGTTGTGACGTGTTGTAACCTCGCTGATGCCAATTCTGGACGATCCAGTAGCCCCAGCGACACGCCAAATCTGCAGCAGCATCACGGGATTGATCCAATGACCTCCCAGCCCCAAGGAGACTTGTGAACTTCACAACCCCGTCCACCCTACCTTCCATGACGACCCAGGTGCCTTGACGTGGCTCGGTGCAGGTGCATCACCCAAGCCTTGGGATGGCAGGGTGGAAAGGGATCATGGTTGGACCCAGGTGTACATCACTTCGGCCATTTCTGGCCATTTCTGGTGGTTTTCATCACCCAAGCCCAACCCGACGGTCTGCGACGGTTCCGCGTTTTCGAAAGACCGGTCTTATGGTTCGTTCCCGAGACGCCTTCGGATTTCGACGTCCACCTCCGGCGACGGGTCCGACTTGGCCGAGCCGAGCGGCCCAGCGGTGGGCGGCCTGGCTCGAATCGGTCGAGCCGGTCGTGGCGCGCCCGCCCAAACCACTGAACTGACAGCGGTCGTGGGCGACGCGTCGGCGTGTGGTCTGGGCCTGGTGCCTTGACTGGAGCCTTGCAGGACCCTCCGGCAGCCTTGGACGTCCAGCTCGCACCAGACGTGCTTCGGGCAGCAGTTGGTGGATTTCATTGGTCGGGCGGACAAGGATACTTCCATCGATTTGTCATCACTCTGATGGGTAGAATGCGGTAGAATGTGGTAGAAAAGTTCTGACAAGAACATGTACCAGGACCACGCAAGAGGTGTCTATAAATACAGGAACCTCTTCGAGGTTCAGGGGTGTCCAAAAACCACCTGTTGGAAGGTCCTGGTACATACAATATGCACACAGTCATGCACATATATCATCCCTAGCTCTCTAGCCTTCCAAGACCATTTGAAATTGGTCTTGGCATGTCTGGCTTTTGTAGTGTAAATTCCTTGAAGTCAATCAAGGGTTGATCGGTAAGAGCCAAGAAAGGGATGGTGGTTGGAATCCTAGGGTCATAAATCCCATCGGAGACCAGTCCGACGATCGACGATCTTTGGCACCAAGTGAAGGTTAACAAATAAGGAGATTTGGTCTCATTTGAGAGTCATCCATTCACGTTCAAGGGTTGGTGTTGTTTTGGTGCACATGGTTACATCCGCCAATTGAGCCGTGAAGCTCAAAAAAAGGGATGATCTAGAAATGGATGAGATATGGATCCTCGTCGCTTAGCGTGCCCTGCTTGCATACCAGAGAAGTAAACCAAGAAATCATATTCATATATATATTCATAACAAAATGTGTTGCGATGCCATGGTGAGTATTGCAAATAGGACACTAGAATCTTTCCTGGGACCTAGGTTCTTTCGTGGCTGCACACCATCAGTACCTTCATCTAGTTCATCATAATCACTTGCAAAGGCAGTGGCCAAGGCAGTTTCCAAAGGAAAAGCGCCGTCGGTCGCAGTAGCTGTTTCCAAAGGAACCGCAGTTACTACTTTGCCTGCACCTCGAGGAGCCGCTACTACCTTGCTTGCACCTGGAACCATCGGATCCGGGGGGGCGCCAGTCGTGAATTTTTCTTTGAAGTCCATAGTGAGGTTTCAGGAGGACAATGCACTACATAGAGAGGTCAGGGCTCCACAACCCAAGTCATTGAGATCGCGACCCAACTATGATGGGCGCAAAAGGAAATTTTTTATGATTCAGCCCGCTGAGAGGAGACAGCAGCCAGGCTTTTCAGGGTGGTTTGTGAATATTGTTTTGAGAATATTGAGATTCAATGTGTTGCACTCTCCGGATTGATCATCATGATGTTCATTAATTTTCAAGGCAATCCGTCAACGGCAAAAGCCTTGATCGAGTTCGAGCAGTTCTGGGATCGATTTCTTGCCGCTGCAAATCTGGACAATGTTTTGTCAAATTTAGAGATTTGTTTGACGACTTGGTCCAGTACTTGAACATCTTCTGGGGATTGAGCAAAACACAGCAAGACAAATATGTTCCCTGGTGTTGCAAACAAGTCGATACATTCATGAAGTCAGTAGTGTATACTCTTAACTTGTAATCAGATCTTGCAGCGAACTAAGATTTTCTGGCTGGTCCGGGATGCGCGCGGCTTGCCACGAAAGCAGTGGAAGATCTTGGGCCAGGAGATGTCCCTCAAGTGCTTGGCCACCCTCCTTGGGGTCGGGAACAACCGTTTAGTTTCGGCTTCGCGGGGGGGCATTGACAGAAGATTCAACTTTGGAGTGGCACTTTGACTATTTATTGTTTGATGGTCTTTGAAGATTTTTGAATATCTCTGAATCCAGAATCTAAATAAAATGGTGAGGGCTGAATCTTTAGCAACGAAGGCAAAGCAGCGCTATGCCAAGAAGAGAATGACTGTGGACATGTATTTGATGGGGCTGTATCAAGATGCAGCTGGCATGTTGCCGACGAAGCCTTTTGGCTAAGATTTAGTAGATGGTTCAGCGATGGGTCTTAAATGTCAGAATCGGTGCTATCGGTCTTAGGTTTCAACGAGGGGGGATGAAGAGGAGTGATGCTTCATCGCAAAGCAAGATGGTAGTGACCCTGGGGCCCGCAGAGCAGCCACATGACAGCGACCATGAATCATGCAACTTGCCTGACTTTACTATCTCGTTGAATGGATATACCTTTCCTACCAATGCCATAGACTTGACCTCCGAGTATGTCATTTGCCAGAGGTTCGGAGGACGAGTATGATGATGACTTCATGGTCGACGGCGAGCGGTTGGAGGATGATGAAGCATTGAAGCTTCACATTTTGGGTTCTCAATCAGTGTATGGCAGGCAGGATGGCATAGCTTCATGAACCCATGAAGCATGGCCTTGATGCAGGTATGTGGAGAGCAACTTTGGACAATCCATAGCTCGGCTTCCCACACGATACATGCCACCTGGTAGTATCCGAATGTTATGGGAGGCTTTCCACCGTGTCCATCAAGATGTGTCGAGCTTTGGCTGAATACTTCTTTTGCATCCAGAGTGTGATCTGATCTAGGAAAGCTCCACTAGCAGCAGAATGGTTTGTGAGTGGACGAGAGATTTTAGAAGCCTGTCAGGTACAATACATTTTGGCATCGGTACAAATCCAGTTGGTCAAACACCCTACGATTTTTACCAGCCAGCACGCACGGAGTGTGCGACACATGCCTTGATGCGAAGACCAGCCTGAAGGTGGCGAGTGACATTTAGCAAAATAACCGATGTGGGCAAGTGAAACATGTTGTTGCGTAGTTAAACAGGCTGGTCATAAGATCAGATTCATGTGAAAACCGAGGATATGCAAACACGGTATGACATCACTCGCTCATACCAATTGCACTTAGATGCAGTTGCCCAAGACCGGCACTTGGAAAATTGGCTGGAGGAGAGCTTCAGTGATTTGCCTTTCACTTGAAACCAAAAGAGTTTGCAGCGGATCAGTCTTAGAGATCTTTGAATTGATTGCTGCAGACCCAATCACCATTGGAAGACAAGAAAGCAGCATTATCGATTCACTGGGAATCTCAGGTTGCACTTGGTCAACTCCTGAATGACAGATTGAAGACAGTATGACCTCATTGAATGATCTGGTGTCATCTGAGGACGGAATGGACCAGGCGAAATGGGCACTCCCAAGGCATCGTGAGCTGCTTCAATCCAAGGAGACACAGGGCATGATCCGACCGCGGATCAAACTTCATTGTGTTTGGAGTCACAACATTGCCCTTGACGTGTTCTTGGTTCATCCACTGGTATCGGCCGACAGTTCGTTGATTCTTGAATGCTTCTCAATTGTCCTTGAGCAAATATCAGCACTGTTCACTTCGAAGCAGCGGCCCATGCCAGAAAGTTGTATCATTTGGGTTTCTTGGTTGCTTAGAGTGATGCTTCGTGGAAAGGTTGAGGTTGATTAATATTATTGACTTAATCAGTAGATGCTTTTTTGTCTAGGCAGACAATACGGTGAGGGAGAACAAGAACAATTATTGCTTCAAGCACCTATCGATGTTGGTCATGAAGCATTGCTTCAAAATGTCATCAATATTTTTCAGCAGAGTGGGTCACACCCACGCTGCACTGGGTGTCTTGATGTTGAATCAGTTTGATGTTGAATCACTTTCAGTTTTGGGTGTCTTGAACCAGTTTTTTGGGAAACCATTTGTTGGCTCGCTGGCATTTCCGAGACCAACTATTCGGACTAATAGCTGCTGCGATGAGATACTGCGACATCATCATGGACGTTGACGATTTAATCGTGACACCTGTCACTAAGTGGGCGGAAGTTTCAAAAGCTGCCATTTTGAGGAAAGAAAAAAACAATAAAACCTCTGTGTACCCAGCCAAACCCCAGGAAGTTGCGGCATATACTTGACCGAATAAAAATTCGGAAGTGGATCGGCAACGCAGCTATAAACATCCACTACATCCGGTCTACACGTGATTGGAAAACATGGTGCCTTGTCGAACTCACTGCCTACCCCCAGAGCTCAGCGCAAGCTTTTGTCTCCGTGGGCTGTCATGTCAGGTATGACCAGCTGCCAGTGACCTTCAAAGGCGGCATGAAAGATGATGCGAACAGTTTCCATGCGTGGATGTTCCTTCGAAGGGCAGGCGGGATTACATAATCCAACTAGTCACTAGTCTTGTGGGTACACTGAAACGGCAGAAACTCTGTGAGAATCTGCTACATGCCCCTGATAGATGTGCCCCGGACCTTGCGCATCAGCTGTGACTACAAGGGGGCCCTGCCATTGCAAGAACATGTCCGAGATGTAATTGCACTTATAAAGCGCAATGCATCTGACGAGTCTCTAGCACAGGACTGCGCAAGCTGGATTTGAACAACTTGTAGATGGCTGGTCCTTTATACAATCCGACTAAAACCAATTGACTCCGTATAATACGATGTTGACCAGGAGCTGGTTCTCGCTCTCCCTTATCAGTTGGCAGCTCCCTTCCTCGGTGTTGTCCCGACAGTGCCCCGGCCTCTGAAGATGCCAGTGTTTCAGAAGGCCAAGGACTATCTTGACCTGGCCAATGTTCTGGTGACTCGGTTTGCCTCAGACAGTGGGGGTAGGGCTGCCGAGTTCTTGATCGGGATTTGCAACAGTAGCAGGGAGCCGCCTGCGCCGCTCCATGAAATACGATTCTTTTTGGAGGGTGGGACGGTGGAGGAGATCCACGTGGGAAGGCCTCCCCTTGTGATGGGGAAGGTGGCACCGCTTGTGAAATTTCAAGCGGTTTTGCGCTAACGCGCTTCGATGTTTGCACAAGACCAAAAACTTACTTCTGATCATATCCGATGTACACTCTTTGCTTTGATCGACTGTGAAGTCTTGTCCACACATGTGTGCACATGTGCAACCTCTCTTTGCAGCTTTTGTTCTGAAGGCTCTTCACAATAACTAGTTGTAGTCTTTAGTTTCTCTGGAACCAGTTGGTAGTTAGTATGCTGCAAAGATTCAGCCCGGATGCAAAAGCACTACGAGCCTCCTTTAGGCCTTGAAAGTCTTATATATGTTCTTTCAGTCCTCAACAACAACTTTTGCCTGGTAGGCGTATGAATGCTCAGGCTTGGTCTGATTCTCTGTACCTAAACGCCAGTCAGTCGGCTTTTTGTAGGTATGGGATTGCCACCTGAGACCAGTCAATGTCAAGGAATGTGTTTTGTCAAGTCTAAGGGTTTTTAAAAGTTGGGCTTCGAACTTCAGGAGCGCTTCGAAGACTACCAGTCCCAGATCTTTGACTTGGACACCTACTTTGAGAACACCTTCGAGGACACTCTACGAGATACAGTGCACGACAATGACACGCAGGCGACACCTTTCATATCCTTTCACCACAACCCGTGTCCCCAAAGGTGCCTGGTAGGCTAGGCTGCAATTCTCGAAGACACTCACCTATGCCAAGCGATGCAAGTCGTTTTTAAGGGGCTCGCTGAATTCATTCCGTCTTTATTTTGTGATGGAAGGCTGAGATGGAGCCACTACATAATTCTCAGGCGAGATATCACCGCTGCTCCCAACTAGAAGCTGACAGAAGATTGGTTGGTGGTTCTGTCAGGTTGATCCAGATTCGACTAGTTCCCAAGTTCAGGACAGCTCAGATTCTTCTTTCATAATATGAATTCTGGTGCCACCATATGCCACCCGTGCTTGCAGGCTTCGGTGATTTCTATTTCCTCTTCCTCAGAGTCATGGCAAGACCCAGATGAGGCATGGACAATAAACATTGATAAGATCGTATTTGTTCTATCACATAGAAATTATGGTGATTCGGGATGATGCATTGCAGGCCGAAAGCAATCCAAAAAAAAAGGAAGTCGTGCTCGGTTTGTGAGGACTACTGTGCGTGGAACTATGCATAGACTCGGCTTGCAAACATCGCCTTGTCGTATGGGCTTTGCATCGACAAGACACGCCTCCTGCGAGGACAAGCCAGTGAAGAAAGCCCGTGAGCCTAAGCTAGCGCACTGAAGCTGATTTTGCCTAGCCACCGATTTGTTCCGAGTGGGGATGCTCAATCGTCGTGTGGTGGCAAAAAGAACCCTCAACTCAACTTTTACCATTGACAGTTGTGACAAAGTTTATTGAAATCAAACTAGACTCGTTCTGTCAGGATGGGACTCAGGCCCAAGCACCATACAATGGGGCTGAACGTGAGGGATGCTGTAGCCGCAGCGGTGACCCAGCGGCCTGGGAGGAGCACTCCACTTACCAACTAATAAACAAACTGAATTCAATCAGCTTGTCAGGACTCATGGCACCGATGGAAGAAACAAAGTTAGGAAGACTCATTTGAAGAGGCCTCCTCCTGAAATGCCTACGGATTCTAGACCCCTTCTACAAACCTCTTGCCAGGAAGAAGTATCCTTATTGTACCTTGCCAGCGGCCTCGGAGAGTCACCCCGTCGGATGCTCCTCCATCAATGAAGCTTTCTCGTGGCCAACTTCTTACATAGCACGACTTTCAAAGCAGTATGGTCACAGGTGGCTCCGCCAACGTCTTTGCAAGTGGAAATGGGCATTTTCGTCGTGTTTTTCGGGGGTTGGAGCACCAGAATCTGCCCATGCCTCAAAAGAAACCAGGGCCTCTTTTAGCCGGCCCTGACTGAGCCCGCTCAGGCCCTGACTTCTTTGCAAGAGGCTGTGCACAAGTACCTGCAGGTTTCCGGATCTCAGAGGGTCAAGCACGTCAAGTTTGGCTTCACATGTGAGATTAACGGACCATGCCAAAAAGTTCTCCGGGACACCTACCAGCACAAGAGTTGTAACTTTTCCGATGTTACCAAGCTGGGTCAGAATGGGGGAACGAGCTACTGCACCACCCACAGCAAACAATGCCGCATCAAGAAGCCATTGAGATCAAAACGACCCTTAGTTGCAATCATAACAGCAAGACAAGTCATAAACATATTGTTTATTGAGAAAGCTTTGAGGGGTTCCATTTAATTTTAAACCGAAACACTCATTTCCCAAGGATTGCGATTTAACGGTGCTGGTCTTGACCCTGGAGTGAGTATGGTTTTAATTCAGATTCTTCTGCCTCGCTGATGCCTTGCTCAGGTCCGGTGTGCATCAGCTTTTCAAGGATGGGACTGATGAGAGGACAGTCAGACCCTGCATTCGTTACACACGAAGCATACTATGAGCACGTCAAGAAGCACTGCGATGCTGTCTTGATCGAAAATGTTGTGGGATACCAGCCAAGCATTATCAGATCAAAGCTTGGCAACGAGTTTGAAGTCCGATCAACCACCTTGGACCCCCGTTGCTTTGGGATCCCAGCTGCAAGAACGAGGCTCTATGCCATTTGTTGGAGGAAAGCCAAGGTGATTTGGCGCTCAGATGTAGATATGAATAGCATCCTGGACATTTTGTCTTCACAGGTTGGGGGAACCTACAATATCTTTTGGTGGAAGAACTTGCCTCCGTCATCTTTGACACCCGCTCAGGTGCTTTGAGCATACTTTAGAACATAATACCACAATTTTCTCACTGAATTCCAAATCGTAAAATCCCTTTACTCAAGAAACCCACTGCCAGGCTAGAAATTTGGCCGACTACCGCATGATTGCCAAGAAGGGCAAGTTCCGTTGCCCTGATCTGACTCAGTACGCTAGAAACTCCAGAGGCCGTGGCGAAACCCGTGACGGGTGCCTCCAGACGCTCACTACATCAAGCAAAATCTTCGGTGAGGACCTCTAGCTTGGGTGTCTTCGTTTGTTTCTAATTTGGCAACCCTGTACTGTACCTTCTGTCTGGGCGCACGTGCCATTTCTTCAGGACACCAAAAGGATCCTGACAGGGGCTGAGATGTTGTCAAGCCAAATCTTGCCAGTCAGTACCAGCCAAGCCAAGAGGTGCATGGCCCCCAAACTGGAACTGGGGAATGTGTTGGACTCTCATGCCTGCCATATGGCTGGCAATTCGATGTCGGTTCCCTGCGTCGGCGCGATGCTTCTGGTGGCGATTCTAGCACTAGAGTTGAAGTAATTAGCTTTGAACAGATTTGCAAGACAATCAAATGAAGTGCATAATGCACCGCTCGCTATGGATGGAGCTCGAAACAGTGATAAGATCCGACCTCCGAGCTAGGTTCCAGCACCTTTTCTGTCGCAACACTGAGGGATTTCAACTACAACGTCCCGTCGCAACAGCCCATTTTCTCAGAGGTGAGTTGGTTTGTCGGACCGGGGAGTCATCATGGGGAAAAGAGGCTCGCCGACGGACAGCGATCAATCGGCCAAATTGTTTAAAGCCAATCATCCTTGGGCCGCGATGCTACACGAAGTGGGAAATGTAGCCGGACTAGGTTTAATGCTGTCTACTCTTTGTCTTCTAGTTGCTCTTAATTATATAATAAGTTTTCATGTTCTTGCCATTTCTTGCCAAAGTTTTGAAGCTTCAAGGCAGACTGACGTCGTGCAAGGGATACATCCAGTACAGCACTTGGTGGACTGGCTCACGCCAGATAAATATGAGCCGTTACACACCTGGCTTCTTGAAGTGGATCCTGACACCAAGCACCCAAAAGACTATCCTGCCCCAGTTTCCTAGTTGCAAAGTAAAACTCATGAGGGGTGGTTTGCCCCAACCCAAATCTTCCCACCCGACGAGGTTGCTGGTGATGAGGATTTGGCGAAGGTTCCTGTTTGCGCATTTTCGTATTCCGTCCCACCAGACGGCCTGCCCCTTCTTTACTCCTGGCTCTCTACATTGAAGGAGGTATTGAATCTTGGGTTTGAAGACTGGCGGGAGGTCATCGAGGGAAAGATTCAGGAGCCTCCCGAGGGGCCTGGGCCCCACGTGCTTGGGTTTGGAAGCGTGCTTCCTGTCAAGGGCATGGGCAGAGTGTCCATCATTCTTTGGTCCATCTATCATAGCTATGTCAATCTGCGGGACGTGATTGACAGCTGTGCAGAGGTCAAAGCTGACTTCCAGAGGCTGGTGAAAGGGGGGTCCAAATTCCCACAGAGACAAACCCCAAATCCAGACTTGGGGATAAAAGGGTCGCCTTCATAACATGTCAACATCCAAAATTTTAGAGGTGAGGGTTTGGGTGGAACCGTCGCCTTCGCAAAATACCTCGGGAATCCTTGGGAGGTATTTTGGGGGACACCCAAAGTTGCCAGGTGGTGAGGGTTTGGACCAAACCGTCGCCACTGAGGTATTTTGGGTGGCCTCTGAGGTATTTTGGGTGTCCTCTGAGGTATTTTGGGTGGCCCATCCCAAAATACCTCAGAGGTGAGGGTTTGGGTGGAACCGTCGCCTTTCAAAAATTTGACTTTCAACTTTTTTAAAGGTGACCCTTTTATGCTCACTGGTATCTCCGGTGGTCCCATCAGGTGGCTACGAACTGTGAACGTCATCAAGGTCAAAATGGGTTGGAGGCGCCTCCAGGTGCATCACATCCAAAGTGAGCGGGAGAGCAAGAATGTCCTTCAAAAGGTCTGCACATTTCAGGCGAGAGGAAATGAGCTCATGACCGAGGACAGACTTCCAATCATTTGTCGGCTGTTTAACTGTTTAACTTCCAATCCGTTCCATTGAGTTACTTGAAAATGAATTCTTGTCTTGAACCAATCGTCGAAGAATAACCTTGTTTAGGACCCAAGGAAGTATGGTGTGGATTTCAAGGCAGCATTTATGGATGCCATTTCGGAATTCAACGCTTTTGGCAGTGGGAAATTCCGTGCGACTCTCCGAATCGATGCCACGACAGCAACCTACATGTATGGATTCCATGCTACTAGGCAATGACCTCGTTTGTAAAGAGTCCAAAAAGTTAGTGGCACTTGGTAGCTTGCCCACTTTGGACACCCAGTATCCTCTCCTCCGATCCTCCAAATCTTGAGGTTGGCGTCTTCAGCAAGACCTTAGAGTTTCTTCAGCAGCACTTCCACATTTTCAAGTTCTCAGAGTCAGGCTGGTTGGGAATGAAAGATTGGACTGACATGTCAACTAACTAAACTCCATTAAACTCCAACCAAAACTCCAATGCCATGGGGTGCACTAGCTTGGGCACAAAGCCCTGTGGGATGGTGAAGCCTTTCTTCAAGTTCAATATTGTAACACACGGTGAGAAACATAAAACTCCCATCAGCGTGAGAGCTCTGAGGGTAGTGTTTAATGGGCCAGGTTTAATGAATGAGAGCGATAGCCAACTTTTTAAATCTGACTGACTGACTTAAAGTTAACGGCCCTGTCAGCCTGGACGACATCGATGCTCCTGGACTCTCGCTGGCTGATTGGTGGGATGTCAAAAGACTCTCGAGTTCGAGCTAGCCACACTTGGGCTAACATCATGACAATCGATGCGGGTAAGCAGTTCCTCTTCGTAAACCGGGTTATTTGGTTGCACGAGCTGGCGCGGAGACGTGGCGGAAAAGGATCTGCAGTGCGGCTGACTCCTGCCGAGTTTAACCAGGCACTGGACAAGATGGCATTGGCAGCGCATGTTTTGGACTTCATGGATTCCCAGGTGGATGATGATGGCAACAGACTTTTCGTCAGCGCTCAGATGGCGGCTCTAAAAGACAGACTGGTGGAGGGGAGCCTTAATTGAATGCAGAATCCAGGTGTTTTTATAGACCGTTTATTACATAATAATAATTGTTGACCAGTTATTTTACTAACCATCAAGGGAGTTCAAGGGATACATATTACTACAACGATGCCCTCAAGGGATACAATGAATTTCTGCGCCATGGCCTCTTTAAGTCGCTAAATACTGAGTCTGGCTATAGTCACACTTTGGAGGGTTCACTATGTGTGCTGAGGGACTATCACGATGAGCTCGAGAACCAGTTGACGCTACTGGATGACGACTTCAGGGTGGATCAAATGCAGTTATATGCTGAGCATGCTCCGACACCTGCTCCCACGGTCGCAACTGATGCGAAGATCAATGCAGCAGACGATCAAGTGACAGATCTCTGCAAGGACGCTCGACGTGCGCAGTTTGCAGCTGATAGCCTTTCTTTAGCGAGGGACACAGCGCAGTTGGGCATGCTGTACAATGAGGTGAGCAAATCAGAAGCTGCAGAGCGGACTGAGAAAGTGCTTCACCTGAAGAATCAGAATGCCATTGGAGCTTCAATAGTGGCTGACTTTATGACAGGCAACTTGGCGATCCACTCCGGCCCAGTCAAGGATCAGCTCAACTTGCTCGAGAGGGTTGGGCTTATGAAACGAATTTCACAGGAATGAGTTCTAGCAATGGTCAAATAATTGGTCAATTGTTCAAGCCAACCTTTTTTAACATCCAGTCCAACCCACCCGCCCCGAACAAGTTTGGCTCTGTCTGTTCCAGACTCCGGAAAGACAAGTTTTAAAGTTAATCATCCAGACTCCCTGCAGTTTCTCACGCGATCTCCTGGGTCGCCGACCATTTTGTGGTGCGATCTGATGAAGTGCGGACGCCTCACAGCGACAGACGTTCACGATTTTGGCGAGACTTTGAGCACCGCGCTGAACAAGCGCCCAGAATCTTCGTGTGCCATAGTTGTGGCGCCACACTTAACGTCGGAGAAGGTTCTGCACGGGCATCGGGGCGAGCTGAGGCCGATCATAATGAAGACATTTCTTGAAAAGACTATTTGTCAAACAATAATTTTTAAAAAAATATTGTTCAAAGAACAATAGTCTGTCATCTGAAGTGTCACCTCTACTCCCTCAGGCGACTCGAGTCCAAATTTGACGCCAAGAACCTGTGGTCCGAAGCAATATCGATCAGGTGCTGCGCGCCTCCTGCTCAGCGAAGGGTTCCCATCCAGTTCGATGCCTGGATTGTCATCTCTGAGAGCAAGAAGGACGAGAACTGGTTTATGACATCCCAATTGGTCCAAGACAGGCCGCTGGGCTCACGATGGGTATGGTAGGTCCATGACACTCAATCAAACTAGTATTACACATTATTGTGGGCCGCCAAGCAACCACATGATAATATACTTTCTTGCAACCCTTCCTTTCTTTCTTTCTTTCATGATAATAATATACTTTCTCTTTGACACCTTCCTCTGTCAGGGCGACCAGAACCGAGATCCCTTGGCAAAGTGAATCGGGCTACGTTGTTCCAGTGTCTGAACGTGACAGCTTACCATCGGCGGCCGAGGGGCAGCGGTAGCTTGACCATCATCAGTATCGCTTTTAATTGCAGGCTTTATGCCTGTCCCTTTTGAAATCTCACATGATGGCTTGATGGCTTCATAGTAAGCTTTCATTCCAGAGAGTACGTCTTTCCAAAGAATACCTATTTAGGATCTATTAGCAATAGGCCCTACATATATAGGTAAACAATCTAGTTGGTAAAAGGGCAAAAGGATGATTGCAATTCCATTGATGAGTCATCAATGGATGTGTCATCCTTTTGTCGCTTGAACCTACCACCAAGAAGAAACATATTGTTCCCACATGATCAAGGTCGCTGAGCGACGTCCAAGAGGCCGCCCAATTTCTAGCAGGAGAGTCTCTGCCACGGACGCTACTTCAGGGGATCCTTTGCAAGTCAAAGGTTTCAGCCGATGATGGTGTTCACTTGAACTTGGTGAACCTCACTCCTTACGATGGATGGTTGGAGCGGGTGGGACGTCGCTGGAAGGAACGCGAAACCCCAAGTGTGCCGATGAAGATCATTTCACTTACAAAGTCACTCTCGGTTGCCCAGTACGTGGAGAAGACAATTGCCTTAGAGTTGATGCAGGACCATACTCATGGCATACTCTGAACATAAATGGACACCAGGAGTTTTAAAGGGGCACCAATATACGGTGGTTCAACCCTCGGGCCCTCGGGGTCATTTGTTAGCGGGATACATGGTAGTTGATAATATTACCATCGTATCCCGCTATCCCTGCAGGAGTGGAAAGCCGGAAACTTGACTTGTCTTGGCAAAGTCCGCCGCTACGAAGCAAAGCCACCTCCGGCTTTGCCAGGGAAGGAGTCCGATGTCAACAACTTTCCCCTGCGGATTGTGAAGTTGGAGGTAGACATCGACCCCACCAAACGCGGCTGGAGCAAGTTCAAGATCAGTATCCCTGTGTCCACCCGGATGAGATACGCAGACGATGCCATCCATGGACAAAAAGCTCCAAGGCCCTACCCAAAATGTTTTCCATTTGACCCCATAAGTTCAAACCGGATTCCATAACCTGTAAGATCGTATTCCATACCCCATAAGATCGTATTCCATAAGAAGTTCAAAACCTGTCCGGCCCAGGTTTGGCCTTCGTGGACACGGGCACCAGATTGAGGCGATGGTTGAAGCTGAGCCGGAGGAACCTGAAGTGGCAGTTGAACCTTGGACCGAGCCTTTGACCATCGAGGCACTTCTCGATCAGTACGTGGTCGAAAGCAAATTTGCCGGGAGGACAACGGGCACAACACTGTTCCTCACCCGCTCCATGAACCGATCGGGGGAAGTCACACAATGCGTTGACGGCCAACGCTGGAAGCTTTTTCTCGTTTCATGACTCATCGCTAAACAACTGGTTTCAATATTTTTTTATCGGATGAATTTGTGTTCACGTTCTTTGTTTTTTTGGTCGTACTGGGTGAACTGTTGATGGGTGAAGTGTGTGATCTTAGGCCGCTCACTGCTCTGTCCAGCTCTCAGACATGGAGTATCAAGTGGGTCACGGAAGTTCCAAATTCATCCGTGCGGAGAAATTTTTGACGTGGACGAGAGAGGAGAGAACTAGCACCACCGACATGATTGTGAAGTGTATGATCCAAGTACTGAGCAGTCTTCTAGTCATACAATATATATTATATACAACGATATGTGTTGATGCTATAATTATAAGACATATCAAATGCTTCAAAAGCACATTATGTTACTATGTTTGGCTCAGAGCGGTCTGAACAGCTTCAACGGGAGCAAAAACTAGTACCTGTCAGCCTAGTAGTGAGAATGCCATCTCCTCTTGAAAACCTTCTGGCTACCCATGGATTTGACAAGGCCAGGTGGGTCTTAAAATCACTTTTATTATGCATCACTGTTTCTGCTGTTAACTGTTTATGTCTAGCTATTGAATAGAGATGTCCAGTCCATATTCAGTCCAGGATTTTGGTGAGCTGGTGAAGCACAGCCCGGCAAATGCAGAGACGCCTCCAAACCGGATTGTTTGGGCCTCGAGTCCGACCCTCCCCTCAGCACGCCTCTTCCGCACAGCCGTGCAAGGTTCCGAAATCTGCGCCTAGCAGCTCGCCCATCGAGGCCGTGAACCATGTTGGAAAAAGCAACTTGAAACCTTTCAACTCACCCTTTAAGGAATGACAGCTCCAGTCCAATCAAAGAACTCTTGAATGCCACATTCTGGCAACCTGCAGGCCATCCCAAAGACTTGCCGTCCAGGAGCCCTACGTAAGCCTGCTGAGATCTCAAAGCTGGCCCTGCCGACTAAAGGGAATGAAGACACCCAAGACACCCAAGACACTCAAGACACTCAAGACACTCAAGAGCATGACTTTGCTTTGGAAAGTGGCGAGAAGCCTGAGGAGAACTCTCCAGGTTTGGAAAGTGGCGAGAAGAGGGAGGAGGAGCCAGTGGAAAAAACAAAGAGCACCAGTCAAGAAGTCAAAGCGCCATGTCCCAAAGTGAGCTTCAGTCAAGAAGTCAAAGTCATGAATGAGGAAAAGAAGGAAAACCCGGATCCAAGCAACGTTCCAAAACCGCAATCACCTTTGACCTCTTTGGCACGAACTCGAACGAACGACCCACAGATGACCTCGGTGAGAGTGGCAGCTTTGAAAGCTGCTTTGTCTTCAGCCAGACAGCAGCTGAAGGAGACAAAGAAGAAGGAATCAGTGCAAAAGAAGGAAAAGAAACCAACTCGTGCCAAAGCAAAGGCAAAGGCCGACACCAAGAAGAAGGCAAAAACCCGTCGGGGGAAGAAGGATGAATCAGAAGAAAATCCTTTGGATTCTGAGGAATCGTTGTCGTCGGGTGATTTGCCAGAAGAATCCCCTCCGGATGAGGACGAGGTTGATCTGGGGGAGGAAAGTCCCCCAGCCACAAAGCACAAGAAAGGCAGCGAGGACAAGCAAGCAGAAGGCGCGGAAAAGCAGAAGGCTGGGAAGATGAAGCTGAAGCCCAAACCCGAAATGCCTGGGGATGAAACGAAGACCAACAAGTCAACGGGCCGAGATGGCAAGAGGAAAGCAGATGGACACAAATCCGAGAAGCCAGAGGGTGGCGCAGCCAAGTCAAAGAAGGAGGATAACAATGAGGACGAGGTGGAGGTTGGCAAGGGTGAGGTCGGGACAAAGAAACGAGAGAATGAGCCGACGCCAGCTGAGCGTGCACTTGCTGCTTCAAAGTTCAGGGCCAGGGCCTTTGGCCAACTGACAAACAGCAATCCAAAGGCAAAGCGCCCGCAAGAGGCTAGCAAGGTGGGTGGCGAAAACCAAAAGAAGGCCAGAAAAGCAGATCGAGATTCAAAGGCAAAAGGCAGCAAGGATGATGCAAAAGACAGCAAGGATGATGCAAAAGACAGCAAGGCTGATGAACAAGACAGCAAGGATGATGGAAAAGGCAGCCACGATTTTGCAAAAGGCAGCAAGGATGCACCTCCGCCGGAGGCAAAGTCAGCAAAGCGCAAGAGGGCTCGCAAGGAGGATGACGGCGACGGCCAGGCCAGTCATCTGAGATTCAATTCTCTTTCAATCAGCAAATTATTCAAATCACTAGTCAGTCTTAGTGTGTGTGAGGCAAAAAAGCCTGGTGCGCTGGGCTTGGTTGGCCTCAGACAGGTCTATTGGGATCACATCAAGTCCGCACGTGAGCAAATTGAAGCGGAGAATCCAGGTATTTCAAAAACAGAATCCATGGAGAGGGCTCGCAAAATGTTCTTACCTAAGAGAATGATTACTTTGAGACAATCAGTCACCTGTTGTTTGACTTCATTCCCAATCCCTCCGTCCGTCTTTGGTCCAAGGTGGAAGGAGCACCCCGAACGCCTGAGTTCCATCCGCAATATGAGCAACTCGGAACTCTCGAGGAGGCGGTTGGTGCCGGCACAAGCTCCTGATCAACAGCGCCAGGAGCCAGAGTGCCAGAATGGAGCTGGGAACTCTGAAGACTAAGAGTTCAAAGACCGCTAGCTGAATGTTTACATCTTTAAAGATGTGATTTTGCATTCCATGGGTGCCTGTTGGCGACTGTCCGCCGTGTAAAACATGTTACTGTACTGTTCAAATCTCAAAAAACATGTTATTGTCTTATAAACTTGAAAACATTCATTGTCACTGTTCGATGACAAGTTCGCCTGATGGCAGATTGGCCAGTAGTTTAGATCACAGTGAAACACCCTAGGGGTTTGGGTGCCGCCGCAGTCGTGACAAAAGAGCTTCAAGAATAGAAGTCTTTATGATGGTCTTACTATCATCTGAAGCCTTGCCCTCCGACCTTGTCCCAACATATCCCAACTACCCTTTCCTTATCGTCCCAACTACCCTTTCCTTATCGTCCAGCTGCCAGGTGAGCTTGAGCGTGTCTGCTCTGTCTCCTGGCGGTCGGATCTATGCAAGGTGGTTCTGGAAGTGCCTGACGAAGGGGCCAAGACTTGCACTGATAGTCAGGTTTGTACGTGGAGGGAACTCCTTAAGGAGATGGAGGATTCAGGTACTACAGACTATTCCGTGAACTGTCATGATGTGATTTCCGAGCCAGTGGGACATGCAGGAGTTTTGTGCTTAAATGTTTCTTGATTCTTTTTGGGTTGATGCCTGTCTTCCCAACTTGCACTTGACTTGTACCATCTTGTACCCTAAGATTCGATAAAAGTTGCAGGAGGCCCGGGCCCGACATACAAATTATCTCCCAAGCCTACTCCGATCTACTTCCAGCACTCGTTGCAAACCACAAACTTCAAGTATGGCAATGCCGCTTCAGCATTTACTTTTCAGGCTCCTCGGCCGCTTCTCGAATCTGCTCTGCAGCTTTGCCACTGCAGCACCATGCATACATGGCTCACTAAGGAATTGGGCGCAAGCAGGGTGTTGCAAATGATTTGGCGGGTATCCTTTTCAAAAGAAAAATCGGATTCTTGACCTGTCTATGTCATCCGGCGTTGCTATCATTCTTTGTTCAAATGTTCGTTGCTCAGGAGTTGGGACCGAGAGTCTTGGCCATGAACTTCAGACTTGGGCCTCTTTGCAAAGAATCATAAGACATGACCAGAACTTCGGAACCCTTTGCGACCTAGGAAAGCCACTGTATTTCCTTCGATCGCCAGTGTCCCTGACTGCAAACCAAGTGATTAGGTTGATTTAGACTGAAGGGTAGAGGTTCTGACATTGAGCCTCGTGGGGAAGGTTCCGGTTGAGCTGACTGGCCCTGTCACTAACTCAAATCCTTTAAAACAATGTTAAAACCAAGTACTGGTTTGTTTATCTTCGGAGTTCAATTCTTCTTTATCTTGATTGCATTTATCTATCTTCGTGTCAGCGTGGAACCTTGGACCGGGTGAGCCCGATCCATGACCGAACCAAAGATGATCGCAGAAAAAGTCAGCGAGCTGCACAAACGTTGCATTCCTCCCCCTCTCTCCCTCTCTCTCTTTGTGGGCCAAGCCTCTTCATCCAAATACTCTAACCCTCAAATGCAAATGGTTAACCCTCGAATGAGGGCAAATTGCCTTAAATCCATTCTTAAAGAAAGGATGACAAGGGCAATGACGCAACGGATCACCAGCCTAGTCAATTCCCATAGTTGTGGAATGTTGTGTGTAACTCCCAGGGCAAGTCTTCATCGTTCGTTCCCTTTACAGTGAAGAGCCTCAGGGGCTGCCCTGCCCAACGGCTTCGCCAGTGAGGAGGACCGTTCGGTTCTACGGCGGTTTGGTGCTCCGGCGGTTGGATCATCTGCTGAAACACGAAGATGCCGGGATTGGAGACGCCATGGGGCATTCCACCCCACTTCTAATCCGACAGGTTAGATCGAGAATGGTCTCCTTTGTGAAGAGGGCCCTCTGAACAAAACGAAGAACGAATGGCCAAGAGAGGTGTGTACTTGAAACCAAGTCCGGAATGGGGCAGTTCCAGCTTTTGAAAGTGGGGGGCAGCACCAGCCAAAGGGCGGATGACATTGTTGTGGAGTGCTGATTTCAGAACATTTTTTTGTTTGGATGGAAGCCATGAGAAACGAACACTTGTGGATCAATTGTATTTGTATGCATCCCTTTGAGCTCTGCTTTAATATGAACGAATCATGAACGAATCATTTCGATGCATTTGGGATTTGGCGGGTGCTTTCTATCATCCACCAGCTGGGAATTTGTACATGGTATGAATGAACCACCTCTCGTCACGTCGTCGCTTTCCATGGGCGACGCGTCAATTCGCGGGACGCATCTCCGGACGTCAACCAGGACGACGTTCAAGGTGGCGGCGGTCACGTGATATAATCCTGAATAGAGATTACATGACACATGGATGACAATGGATTACAGTACATATGATTACATGGGTTTCTTCCTCCAACATCATATAGAATCATATAGGGATTTTGAAGCCTATGGTTTCTACTCCCCACGCAGGGTTTCTTCCTCCAACATCATATAGAAGCATATAGGGATTTTGAAGCCTATGGTATTTTCCCCCATGCCAGGAGTACCTGTCCTACCTGAAGGACTCCGGGGTGGACCTCAGCGAGGTCCGCAAAGATTCCGGGGTGGGCGACTTCTTCGCGCCTCGGCTGCCAGGCCCGGGCGGGTTCCGGCGTCCGTAAGGATTGCACCAAACAGGATTGTAACCATTGTCCACTGTCAACAGGATAAACTCTTTGCTTTGCAATCATGCAGATTTTTTTTGGGTACAGATTGCAGTATACAGAATTCTTGTTGCGAGCTCGTTGCGTGCCAAAGGAACCAAGCGAGTGGGACGGCTTTCTTTTTGGCACCCGAAGGCCACCGCGTGTCGCTTGCCCTGCTTCAGGGGCCAATAAGAAGGTGTGCAATGTTTTCAATCAGTTCTGTAGGCATGAGGTTGATTTGGCACATGGCACATGGGAAGTCGGGGTAAAATCAGACGAAGAGTAGCAACACCTCCTGGTATACGGGACCCATGGACATCGGACCATTCTTGGGTGGTCTAGGGCCTAGGGGCTGTTCCGGGCACAAGCATGGGCCCAAAGACCCATGTAGACCCAGAACCCAGACATGACCCCATATGACCCCTGGATTGATCAAAAAAGGAATGAACACAGACCATATTTTGGGTGGTTGAAGGTTGGTGGTCTAAAACAAGAAGCCCAGACACTCCATGGGACTGCCATATATGCCGATCAATTATACCCCTTTTCAACCACCCCTGGCCTGATCGGTAGTCCTATGGCAGTCCCGTGTGTCGTATTTGGGAAGGAGCGCATTACATTAGAGGTCACAGATGGACCGTGTGCCGGGCTGCGCGGTTGTGGCCCACCAAGGATGCGCTGCTCCCAAAGACAGGCCAGCCGGGGGGCAGTTCACCGGAAGCATCGGGCGTTCCAAGACATGTCGCAGGCGTTGACCCGGAGGGCATGAGGAGCCACTTGGTCATTGGTTCTTTTCTCCCGTCTTGGGCGGGGGTGTAGGACCAAGGTAGGAGGGCCTCGGTCCGGTCCAATTGGTCCATGTTCAGGGCATCCACATGGCTCAAGCCTTCTGAATGGCTGCGGTCTCATCAGCCATCGGCGCGCGTCCGATTTGCCCATGGCGCGTGCTGCGCGCGGAGCTCCACGTGCTCCGCGCGCCCGGCGCACAGAGGGCGGTGGTAGTGACGCGCGGGGCCGCCATAGGCGCCTGGGTCGTGCGGTGGTTGGTGCCGAAGCGAGGCCAGAGAGGCAAAGATGGCCCAGTTCAAAGCAACTGGTCCAAAAGCCCAGGTGTTGAAAGTTCAAAGTCCAAACTTTCCAGAGTCCTTCGACTGGCCATCGATGCTTCAGCTGCTGAAGCCGCCCTGGATCCGGAAAACGCGGACCTGGAGTCGTTCGCCCAGCAGATGCGGAGAGTTTTAGAGCTCAAAAGGCCGCAAAGGCACGATCAGATCCATGATCACGAGTTGGCGCCTTTGATCCAGAAGAAGTGGTGGACACAGTTGGGAAAGCTGGTGAAAGCTCATGAGGAATACCAAAAGCCGCTTCCCACCAATGCTTGGATCTCTCTGCGCTTAGATGGATGCTGTTGGGGCACCTTGATGGCGCGCTTGAAGGCTTCAGGCTGGGTGGTGGCATAGTGTATGTTTACATATGTGATGTGTTTCTTTTCCTTTGAGTCGGGGGGATGACTGAGCCCACCGACTCATTTTCGAGTCGAAGCCACCAACCAGGGATTTTGGACTATGGCTTTCGCTCCGAGATCGCGGAGACGATGATCGCCAGCTGCCGCGCCGTGATGTGCGAGTTCGGCGCCGTGGTGGGCGACCCGGCGGAGGAACCGTAACCCTGTACCGTACACGGGATCTGCATCTGGGATCCTAGGACCAATCTATAAAGGGGGGGGATGTGGAGGTTAGAGCGTCTCTCATTTCTTTTCTGTGTGGTTTGGAGGAGGAACCTACCTAAATAAGAAAAAACACCAGCTCCTAACAATGAAGGGAGATCTCATAGGCACTTGGGGCATCTTGGGGCACTTTTTAAGTCTAAACTTTTGCTCGGTCGGGGTCACACCCCACCACTTGAAGACACGATAGACACGTGACACGCCTCCCATTTTTTGTCACACCCCGAGGGAACAGGGTACGCACCTCGCCCATTGGTGGGTCTTGATGAATCCAGTTCCTACCCAGGAAAATTGGATATATAACCTAATGCCTTGCAATACCCGGGCATTGGGGACCCTGCAACTTTTGGCCTTTCATCACTAGGTCACTAGGCCTACGGAGGAAAAAACAGGTGCATGCACTGCACTGGTACCTTGTGAGCTTGCGGCCTTTCGTGGACACTTCATTGAGGCGAATCCCCTTCTTATATACCTTGCTCTGGCTTCAGGCGCCCCACTCAACAAGAAGAGGTGGACAGTTCGGTTGGGGTCGCAGTGCCGGAGCCAAGGGGGAACCTCTAAGGCTACACCCACAGCGATGAGATGAGCATCTTGGTGCCTCCCCTCACCGAGCTTCCCAGCGGTTCGAGCTGCCGCCCCGAAGGGGGAGGCCACGTCTCCTGGTGGGTCAGCATCGCCGCGAGCGTGGCCACGGCCACTTGCAACCGGATGCTGGCGGCCCTGGCCGCTCAGAAACTGGGTGGTCCTTCCAGAGAGGTTTTGGTTCTTTGCGTTTGGATTGTTTCGGATTCCCCATGAGTGGGAAAACCTTAAATGCTCAAATCATGATGATTTCCAAGAACAAAGTCCACCAGCCCGACTTCTGGACACCAGAGTGACGAAACCACCAGGAAGGGCTTGACCCTTGAAGATCGGATCCTTGCCCATTTCGACTGCCGCTTGGGAGTGTTCCAGTCCCCACTGGAAGCCGAGAGTTTGCTCCTGTGGCGGGCCTCCGACTGCAACGTGAACTCCGCGTCGGACGCCATCAAGTTTTCGGGGGCGCCCATGGAGGTGCGCTCCTTCAACACGATTCAAAAACTCATCTACCTGCAGCGGAGAGGTGGCTTGCCCCTGCAGCGGCATCAGGCCTATGGCTCCTTGTTACGCGGAGGGGACGGACGTGTGGTGTTGATGAACAGTGGAGCTCACGCGCAACCCATGCACCTCCTCAACCTTTGTCGCAACGCCTCACTGCTGGAAGGGCCGCTCGATGCAGACACCGCATGGCCAGGCACCACGCCGCAATGCCGGGCCTAGCGGCCGAGCGACGATGCTGGGTGCCGCGAGAAAAGGCGGAGAATGGACACAACTCATCCCGAAAGAACGGTTCTTCCCAGTTGGGGCATTGGAAAGAGCCATCGGTGTGAGAAACATCAGGAATCATCACAACAAAAAACCGATAAATGCTACTATTACCATAAATAGACATAATAGACACGGAAATTGAATCAGACAGTCTGGTGGAGAGAAAAGAAAAAGAAGACTGGCCAAGGAGGGTAAAAGGTTAATAGTAGCAGCTGAGTATCCCAGGTCCTAAATCTTGCTCGTGCTTCCCAGCACACCTACACGCAGGTGGGACCTCCTCCTTCAGTGTTTTTAATTTTCTCCGCAGTTGGCACTGGGCACCTTCAAATAAACACTCTTGGACCTTCCAAAACACGGGACATTCCGTGTTTGCAAGGCCGCCTCCGTCCAGTCCCGCCCGGTTTCGGGGGGCTCCGAATCCAGCGTCCAAAGCGTTCAGTCCTGAACGGCGGTGGGGGTGATCCTTCGTCCCACCGGCGTTTTCATCGGCGTGCAGGTGTGACCCCGGAGTTCTTGGGGAATATCTTCGTTTTTGGGCTCGTGGTCACCCTCATCAGCGCCACGCTCAATTTTCTGCAGGGAAGCCCGGCTTCGAGAGAGCCGTGGCGGACTGTTGGAGGACGCTTGGACGGTGCCTGGCTCATCGAATGGGTCAAAAGATTAGACACAGTTATAGTTATATAGTACGCCAGGGCGAACATAGAGGTAACTTTGTCATGATGGTTGAAGATCTGCTGTCCCAATCGAACTCACGTGGTGCTTAACACCTGATGCCCGCTGTATCCGTTTTTTGGACCAGGCAGCCTGGGAGTCGGCCAGAAGTTCTTTTGGCCCCAGTCGCCCACGCCCACTTGAAAACCCTCCGGGTTTTGCATGGTGAAGAGTGACGTGAGAGCTGTGTAAGTATGTGCACAGGCTTGACGACATGTGATTCGATGCAGCCCCCGTGGGCGCAAACACGCCGTTGGATGTGGGTGTTTTCCAGCAGGAGGCTCCAAGCTCTCGGTGTTTCCGGGAACCCGAGTGGATTTTCATCCTGCAACCGTTTTTTCTTCCGCTCCCTGTCATGGAACTGCTGGTTTGCTCATGTTTTTTGCATCAACATCGTTTAAGAAGACCCTCGGACGTTGGAAAGCAACGTCGAAACGCTTCCTTCTTCGAAACGCTTTTGCTACCGCTACCTGTCATGCAGGAAGCTTGGATGATCCGACTTTCAAGCCCTTCATGTTGGCTCGAGGTTTTGTGTCCTGCCTGTTCTGCATGGCACGCCTAACTCTACATGATCTGCTAGACCTGGATGACCAGTTTCTCGTAGACAGGCCCGTTGCGCCGCCACCCAAGCAGCCCCGCCATCCCCGCTTCCCCTTCTGCTGCCGGCGGCGACGGCCACAGCATTGCTGTGCCGCAGTGCTGGCCGATGATGTGCTCACAGCGCAGATCCTCAGCTGTGCATCCATTGGCTCGCTACAGATGCTCAGCATGACCAACAAGGCATGGCTCGAGCGGGCGTATCGCCTGGCTTCAGAGGTGGATATTGACATGGGTTCTTGGCCATTTGCAGTGACTGAGCTCCGCAAGCATCGGCTAGGTCGCTTCTTGTTTTGTGACTGGGACTGGAATGGCATGGCCTCAGGCCAAACGTGGAAGAGTACAGAGCTAAAGGATTCAAGGGTGGGCGACGCTGACCTACAGGCAGCCTTGAGGAGATTTCAGCCAAGTCAGTTGGCTCGATTGGTTGCAAGCAGTTCTTCCTTGAGTTCATCCTCAGTTCGCTGGGCCTTAGAGTCCTTCTCAGGTCTTCGAGAGTTGTGTCTAAGCACTTGTGGTTCAGGGAAGCTGGGTGCGGAAGTTCAAGCATCATTGGAAATCTGCACATCCCTAAGGTCTTTCCACCTGGACCGAGTGCAGCTTCGCCCACCAGCTTCAGCAAGAGGATTGAGTGAGCTGATTGTGGGCCGCCAGGTGATGCAAGACTTGTGGCCCCTGGGGCACTTTCAACAGCTGAGGGTTCTGAATGTTTCGAACGAAGCATTTGTCGACCCAGCCTTTAGCCTACGGTATGGCCTGGACGCCATCTTGGCAGAATTGCGGTCACCAAGTCAGAATGAGCAGGTGTATCGCTGGCTGCTGGAGACATTCAAGCAGTGCTGCAACTTGCAAGAAATTCAACTATACTTAGTCGTCCAAGTGACCAATGAGATGCTGGCAGTGTTGATGGAGCACGTGCCCGATTTGAAGCAGTTCCGGGGGTGCCACACCAGTCCCCTGCACACCATTCGATCAATTGACTTTCCGTTCGTAGATGCTACTCGCCCCTTGAATGCTGGAGGATTGTCTACAGAAGCGACCGCCGCATTCGAGGCCCTTTTCCCTGCTGCCAATCTCTTCATCGACAATGTCTATGAAGAATTAATGCTTGCAGACTCAGATTGGTCTGGCGAGTCTGGCTGAAAGGCATCCAATGCACGTTGCGTGCATTGGTGGCGGGCATGGACATCTTTTGGAGAGCAGCATGTCTCACCATTGGAGCCCAGAACACTCCGCGTGTAGCATGCTGTAACGATGAAAAGGCCATCCAACAAAAAAGCACCTGCACTTCCAATTTTTGGTGGGTTGCTCCCCACATCTGCCGGAAACCACCCCTCCACCCCCCAGCCGAGCCACCCCCCTCCACCCATCCCCTCTCCATCCTCTCAGGTTCGACAAGTTCGTGCTGGGTAAGGACGTCCAAGTGGATCTTTCAGGCGCTCCGATGCCGCCCCCGCACCCGGCGTACGCGGTGACGAAACGGGGGCGTGGGATTGGAGGAGGGACCACGGGCGTGAGCGGAAACCCAAAGGGGTGGGGTTTTCTGCCCGAAACTCGGGATTTTTCGTATCCAAAGAGAGGTTGAGAGACCTGAACGTTCGGACCCTGAGTCTGTGGTACATATTGGGCGAAGAAAAAGGGCTGTGCAACCTCTCTTGGATGTGGTGTGGTCTGCATCTTCGATATCCTTTTGAGGCCGTTTTGGGAGGCGTGCACCGCCTGTGTGGACCGGTGGTTTTCGGGATGCTCCAGTGCTCCAATCACCCGACGTGATGCCCAAACGCCTTGGGGTGAAGACTTGATGACTTGACACGGTGAATCAGAGCGTTTCTGTTGTTATCATCGACCCATTCACTCCCCATCCATCATCATACACCGACGCTGCTGCTTCTGCGGTTTGCGACTCCGCCGTCACGCAGAATGCGTCCGCTGACAGGACGGACCAGCAAAGTCGGCCGCATTCTGCGGGGAGAAGACATCAGCAACCTGCAAGGCAGGGCTTTTGATGCACGGCTGCAGGGGATGCGTAGATCGATGGTGCGGGGTGAAGCACGTGGGTTTCGGAGGTTCGGCTGTGATCAACGGATTTGCAGGCAGCTTCAGGATGCTGTAGGTGGGCACGCACCTCTCTAATGTATAGACTCTAGACTCTAGACCCTTGATTCATTCAAACTAACCCTCATATATGAAGAGGTCTTACGATCCCAAAGGGCGGGCTTTATTGATCAAGAGTCTACATGATGCAGCCTATGTGTCGTGTAGGCCCACGAAAAAAAGGAGGCCCACGTACGCCTTGTTCAGCTCAGCCTTCGCAGAGCTGAAGCGGACTGTTCGCAGCGCTGAAGCTTCGCAGAAGAAGAGTCGGAGTTCGCCTTCTTCAAGGGCAGCGCAGAGGAGCTGAAGAAGCTTCGAGAGGAGGAGGAGCGGCGCAGAGCGACGGCCATGGCGGCGTGGGGGAGTTGCAGCAACTGGGAACATGTGTATGCTCGCACTTCATGTGTACAGGCTATAGACATATATACTGTATGTACCGTGTATATACTATAGAGCATTATAAAACACCGATAAATCATAGAGCTGGTTATTTACATTTCACGAAAGGTAGCCTGGTAAGGACTACCTTGAGTTTGCTTTGCGAAGCAAAGGGACTGGCTTGAGAGCTTGCTCGGGACTAAAGATTGGTAGATCAATGTCTAACACCCCCACCCCCCCCTCCCATGTGATGAATGATTGATAAATCAATTGATTCCGTAGGTGCACAAATAAAGAAGTGTACCAAGTTTTCATGAGGGTTCGAGG
>CAXAMN010007113.1:905670-929806 GCA_963970005.1 Durusdinium trenchii
CCCCCCCCCCCCTCCCCTCCACTCCCCTCCCCGTCCCCTCCCCTCGTCGCCAGCACTACTAAATTCTGGACATAAGGTGAAGTCATGCGCTTAACAGTCACAGCAGTACGACGCTGGCCATGAGGTTGCGCAATACAGCACGAACCCTGCGCAATGAGGTCGCGCAATGCAGCTTCGATGCCGCGCGTGCGCACCCGGCAGCCTGACACAGCGCGTACTGCGTTCACAGACCATGCTGCTCGACACCAACGAGCATCGATGCAACACAGCCTCTGCAAAGCCCTGTGGAGAAACCCCTCGCGTCGCGGAACACCATTCGATTCAGCCTTATACCCTAGCGTGGCGAAATCTTACCGCATCGTGGATCACACCCACCATAGCGTGACGTCCATCGCTGGCAGTACCGGCCGCACCCCTCCAGCACTATCCGACTATCCTTATAAGGGGGTACCCCTCCAGCACTATCCGACTATCCTTATAAGGGGTTTGGTCACTGAGTCAATGCGGCTTCGACGCAACGCGTGCAGGCCTGTAATCCTGACACAGTGCGTGCAGCTGTGGGACCATAGCTGGTACACACGCGAGCGTTTACGCATTGCGACTTTTACGCGCGCCTGTTTTCACACCTAGACACAAACGAGCGTCGACGCAACGCAGCCTCTCTGCAGAGCCGTGTGGCGCAATCTGACCGCAACGGTGTTCCTCTTATGCCTTCTTGTGCTCTCTGGCTTTGTTGGTTTCATCCATGACTGACCAAGGGGCACGTTCCTGAAACACCGGAGACAGTCCCTCACCAGAAAGGGTCCCGACAGCTACTCGGTCCGTCTTTACCTTTCGTGTTTCCCCGCTCAAGTTTGGTTGGAAGAGAATGCCAGTCCATTGCGACGGGAACTAGGATCTGCCTGACATGAGCTGCGCCACTCAGCGACAAACACATACACACAGAATCGGATGTCTGCCTATATGCATTAACGCGCTTAGAAAATTTCCCAAGCAGACACCTCAAGCCGCAGAACGTGGATGTTTCTTTTCAGTGCTTTCTGGATGTTTTCTTCGAGTGTTTGGACGATATCTTAGCACCCTATCCCAGGGACTCCATGTGAGCAACCACTTATTTAGGCTTTACTAAATTACAGTAGTCTACGGCATGCTCTATTTGCTTGTCTATCAACTTTTCGCTTGTGAACGAGATAGGCCCCCCACTTAAGTCGTCTAGCGTAATTGAGTTTAGTACCAAATCAATGCCGAACACGCGCAGACAAGTGACATCCCTGGGAGTCAAAGACTATAAAAAGACTGGTCTGACTAGGGGAACTGAAAGGGAACTTCCTTTACTTCAGCCGGTCAAAATATCGTCGACCTTGGGACTTCTAGGGGCATCTTGACCTTCGTTTCACAGGCGTAGAACGCATCGACGGGTCACCGGTCGCTAGTCGCCGGGTCCGGTCACCGGTCACAGGGGGGTGGAGTCAGGACAGGCAGGCGATTTCAACCTTGAAGGCCACTGCCTGGTTCGAGTCTCTTCGGTCTTTTTATCAGGTGCTACGGCGGAGGTGGAAAGCCATGGAAGGAGTTAAGGGGCCTTTCCAGCCTTCCGGACCGAAACGCCTGGTTTTTTGTCGATGTTTCGTGCGATGTTCGGCTCGGAGGGGGAGAGCAGCGGGCCGGGAGCGGGACGGCGGCACGCCGCGGTCAGGAGAAGCAGGGCATGGATCCTTTGGCCAACTTGGGCATCAAGAAGTCCAAGAAGTTTTTAGCTGCTGGGACCTGTGAACCCCAATGGACCAACGCAGCAAGTATACCCCCCTGCTGGTGAAGAGGAGCAAGTCAACCCAGACGCTGTGCAAGGAAAAAACACTGGGACCGGTCCCAGATGCGCTTTCTTCTTGTTTTTGGTAGTCCCATTGGAAGGCTGAGCCCGAAACCTGGATCCCGAAAGGAAGGTCACCCGGACGGACATGCCGTCCCAAGCGTCGTGTTTTCGGCGGCTCCTCTGGTGACGTCAACATGTGTTATTTCTTTTAAGCCCTCCCATTTTGATTGAACAACCTTTTCACACATGGGGGGTTATTACTCAAGAGTCTATATAACCGGCGTGCCGCACTGTCCAAATATTCTGCCTTTTGCGCGGCGATGTCGTCTGTCATGTCGCACACATGTTTTTGGACGCTTGATGCATGACATGACATGGGCTTTCATATGCTCTACTCTTTGTTGACCATTACAGTAGATTCAATGTCACTTGCCATGCAAACCTGATTTAGGATCATCCAACCCAGGCTCCTTGCTGCCAGTTTCTTTTTCGCGGGGGCCGCCGCACCGTGTCTCACCATACTTGGCACCGGCACGGCTCAACTTTGCGCGGCTGCCTGGGGCCATCGGCTGAGGCTGAGGAGAAGGAGTAGAGGCCCGCGACCCGTCCTTCGCGCAGCGCGCCGCAGCGCGCGACGTCCTGATGGTGCCAGGGCACGGTGCGAAACGACCGGCGCAGACGAGTGGACGCGGAAGAAGGACTGGGAACCCATCTCCCAACGGAGGGGAACTTCGTTTTTGGGGGCTTCTTTCCTCCAGCTCTTCCCAGATGGGATGGAGGTGGGCCATACATGACCATACCCCACATGTGGGCTGGAATTCACTCATCCCAATTCCTCCCCATTTGGATTGCAAAGCCTCTTTACTATGGGAACATATGGGAGGCTTGAGCAATCAGTCTACCTGACGATCAGCCCATCTCACAGGCGACGCCGCCCGCGACTTTGTCGGCAGCGTCAACCTGGCGCCGAGACCGACGGTTTTCCGGGTGTCCAGAAAAAGGGGGCTGCTTGATTCGGTCGAGAGTCGATACGGTGGATGGAGGCTTTTTTTTTTTGCGTTTTTGGTGGTGCGGCCGCCTGACAACAAGGGTGCCCACAGTGACGTTTGCAGGTTTGGAACCAACGGGCAAGTTGTTTGAATGCATGCTGACCCCATTTGGAAGCAGGGGCCGTTTCAGGAGGCATATGAACCTCTTTTGCAAGTGCCGTTTGCACCATGTAAGCTTGTCCACTAACTCATTATATACATACTAGAAGGGTTGGCAAATTCTTAATCAGCCTCAAGCCAACAGTTAAGTCCTGTGAACTGGCTAAGTGATGCTGCTTGAACAGATGGTTAACTAGAAAAACCATGGATTTTTCAACTTCTCTCAAAGTCCTGCCGTCATCTGTTGTCGTTGTAGGCCATGGCCAACGCCAGTGAGATCCGTCAAGGGGAGAAGCTGGCCAATGCCGCTGGGTGATGCGTTGCATTCGCATCAGGGCGTGTGCAGGAAGGTGCAGGGCTCTCTTTGGAAGATTTGGGGATATCCAACTGGCCAAAGGATGTGATGGGCTGAAGCAACGCAACTGGCCTGGCGAACGATATGTTTTGAAGATTTTGGGATATTCCATACATCACATATCAACTGCACTCTGATGTGATGGGCGTCAGGATTCGCATGGCTAGAGGGCAACGCTGAGGGAGCTCAATGAAAAAAGGGGGTCTTCCTGGTCGGCTTGGTCTTCGGCAGGGTGATGGTACTGTAAAATGATTAAGCCATGGGGTGAGATTGGCCACACGCCATGAGATGCGTGAGACTTCATGAGACTCATGAGATTCTAGGAGCCATTGTTTCTGAAGGCTACCAAGCTACATCAAGCTACTTGTAAGGGCCTTTCGTTGAAGCGGAAGGGGTGCAACATAGCATCCTCCAGTTACACCTGGTCAGTCCACTTGAACCTGGCGAGGGCTCCATCCGCGTTGGAAGCAGGGCTGGTCAGTGGGTGGGGCCGCATTTTCTTCCCCCCCACCACTCAGGCTGGCACCATTGCAGAGGCTGGCTGAAATCAACTGATGGGGCGAGACTCTGACCCAGAGATGACCTGTTTGGGAGCATCTATGCCTACATGGACCCCCCTGGCACCACTCCGGGCCGCGTCTCGGCCCGCCACATGTGTCGACTTTTGGGTGATTCTGAGCTGCCTTGTTGGCCGGGACGTGCTGGAAGCCACCGCCACCTCCGACGATGTATCCCGTCCGACCCGGGCGCCGACGAAGCGGTTCGTGGCAGGCGCAGAAGGCGCAGGCAGCAGTGGTGGAGGCCATCAGTGTCCTGAAGGAGTGCCTTGAGCAGGGAGGTGGTGGAAGTCAAAGGCATCCGACCTTCCTTTGTGGAAACTTCTTGGAGGAACACATGGGTGGGGTAGAAAAGCTTGTGAGCTTCTCCGTGGTTTGGAGATGTTTGCAGCTTGAACATGAGATTTGGAACCAGGGGCCAAGTGGCCGGGAGGGATTATGAGGGGATTGTGCAATGGCGACAGGCTGCAACTTCGCCACATCAACCTTTCAGTTTTGAAATGACTCATTGGGAAATGGCTACTTACTTACTACGGCGCAGGCTCGGGATTGGTTCACATCCACGAAGGGTGAGTTCAGAAGCTCCTGAGCTGCCAATCCCGCTGAGGTTTTACGAGAAGAGTGGGCTGGGCGCTGCCTTGCTACAGGACGCACTAATGTGCTCGTCTTCTTCGATCATATTGAACGACTCCATCAGCATTGGGCCTTGTGGTGTTTTTTTGGGGCCCATTGGGCCCCCTGATCAGGGGTCAATGACTGAGTGAGAGAGAGTGGCGGCTTCTTCACGGATCCATCAAGCTTTTACAAGATACTGCAATGTATTTGACACACGATCGTCTATATATTAAGCGCTGTCAAGCAGAACCACCCCCTACAACGACTGCGAGTCCAGTCTATATAATGTGAAAAATCATGAAGAAAGAAGATTTTAGAAATTGGAGATTCCACCGGAATGCAGCGAATGGTCGAGTTGAGTCGGCTATGACCCCGAAGCTGATAGACCATGTGCGTCATTTGCCAGGAGGGTTCCAAGGAACCAGTGCCTGGGCTGAGAAAGGCGGTGCCTGGGACCACATCACAAACAGAGGTGGAGCTCACAGAAACCCAGACTGCACCACCAATGATTCCACTCTGACTCACTATATATAGCTTACACATGGAAGAGTGGAAAACCGGATGAGGCCATGGCCTCCACTTCCATCTTGTTGAGCGAGTCGGAGCGCACGGTCGGGAACAGTGTAAGACCTCCAGTGATGGCGCCCAATCAGTTGCTCCGGCGAGTGTGGGGCGCTGCAACATCGTTGACCGTTGAACGTGAATTCATCACTCTCGGGGGAGGCTAGGGGGAGGCTGTGTATCCCTGGAGCTCACATGGTCACGTGGAACCTGGCTCTTCGTGAGGGTACGCGAAAATTCATAGGGTTTTCTTTCAAATCCCAGAGACTTCATGTTTGCTATATATGCTTACATTGACCCCCCAAACCACCCCAATGTAGGCAAATTTGGCATACATGGGGTTTCTTTGCAAATTGCACGACCTACACTCCGACTCATTCACATGATGACGTGTGGATGGCATGGCCCGGAAAGGAAGACCGTTGTCCGAAGACCAAACAGCAGGGATTTCCAATTCCATGTGAGTTCCAGGGGGTCTATTCAGTGAGGCTACACGCAGTTAACAGTGGTGTAGTCAGCATCACACGCTCCCCGTCTTGGGAGTGTTTGAAGCACTGCAAACACCTCAAGGAAACTGAAGACCGAAGTGGCATCAGTCAGCAGCATGTAGCAGCACTTGGTGAACCAGAGGTCATAACCAGAGTAAATGAGAATTGTAAGCCGCTCCCCCTTCAGCATCAAGAAAACCATGCAACATCTGGTTTGCAACACCTGAAATCTGATGTTGTGCGACCCCCTCTCACTTCTTTCAACGGTCCTTCAGTTTTTCAGGCAACATCTAAGTCGCTCCCACCCTCAGGACTTCGACACGGCCTACGGCGGTCAGGACGCTGGTGGCGTGGTGCAGCTTTTGCAGCAAATCTCCGCGGACTTCGCGCGCCTCGAGGCTGACACCAAGGCGGAGGAGCGGATGTTTCCCTCCAGCGGAGTTCGTTTCGAACACCGGTTTCCCGCTCGAGGTAGTGGGGAGGTTCGGCACGTGCGACGGTGCCAAAGGCAAGAGGAAGTTGGTTTTGGAAATGCAAGCACTCTGGTGTTCGGGATGAGGGGATGTGCGTGTGAGCGGCAGGAGCAATCAGCCACAGAAGAGTTTGAGAAGCGGCCTGGTGAAGACCGGGCGCCATGTGGCTGTGAGTCAGTCACAACCACCGTTTTTTGCGGGATGTTATGGTTTAAGGTGGTGGGGTATGGTGGTGGGGTACGGTAAGCCGTGGATTTTGTATTATAGGTGGTGGGGTATGGTTTAAGTTGTGATGTTTTGTGAGCGAGAACTATGTTTGATGGCCTTGTTTAGCCAGAAAAAAGGGTTTGTCGACCACCTGCTGTGGGCATCAAATGAGTTCGAGCACCTAGGATGTTCTAGGTATATATGCCTGCACCCATGCATCATGCACATGTCCATTCACTTTTGTACATCTCTATGTTTATTCTATACACATCTCTTACGAGTGGGCTTTGTTGAACGACTTGTGCAGCCTGCTGCTCACCAGCATCAAATGACCCCACTTGGACGCCCATCAAAATCAAAGGATGGATGCCCTAACAAGTCGCGGTTTTTCCCTGCCCCCAGCAATAAATATCAATACTAGATAAAGCATATCACATTGTCCAGTGCAATTACACCCGGGGAAGAGGAACCATGGTCCGTCGATGGCATGGTCCCGAGTTCGGAGGAGCATTTTCCTCTACAAATAGGCCGTTTTCCACTTCCATGTGAGTTCCCGGGGGTTCAGTGAGGCTACACGGCATGTTTTTGGGTTTTCTTCGTGGTGGTTGGGGCAGTCGGCACCCCTGTCCTGGGAGTGAAGGTTCACCCGGGGTCAGCGGAGCTCCACGTGGAGCTCAGGTTGTCCAAAGACTACAAGCTCAACAAGGCCGAGAAGGAGACGGAGCGCGAGCCGGAGCGCGAGACGGAGCGAACACATGTCACCGGTGTGTTGAACACATGTCAAGCAGCAACAGGATAAAACTCGAAAAACAATCTACAACCAGAAAAGAACAATAGATGGTGCACACTCTGCATACTCCCAACCTTTCACCTCAGAATGACAATGGTTCTTAAAGCACATTCCCTGACAGGACCTACCACCGAGTCCAGTTTCCTGAAACCTTCGGTGTGGTGCCAAAGATCATCTATCCTGGATGTCAATATCTTTTTCCCCCGAGCGGTTTCAGAGTCGACGTCACACACCCCACCAACCCTCTACATGTTTTCAACGATGGGTATCCATATTGTGAACATGGCATGCCCACCGACTCTCCACTGAGCATGACGCGTGCACCGACCTAAGGGCTGTGCATTTTTGGGACATATATCAACCTCCATCGACTCTGGGGATTGTGGTCATCGACTCTACGTCCACTATACCCAGACGCGTGCCCACCCAGACGAGACTGGCAGACTCAGGCCCGTCTTCACCACCCTGGCACCACCCCGGTCCGTTTCTAGGCAGTCCTGTCTGGCAGTCCCAGACAGGTCGTGTCTGGAGATTTGAGGAATTGACAAGGGTCCGTGATTTCGGGGTTCCACGCGTGGCAAGACATGGACAGACCCAATTTTCAATGAATGGGTTTAAGGGAACATCTACAGGAAACCACGGTCTTCACCTTCAAGTTGGCCTTCTTAGGCGTTTTTTGGCGAACGTTTGGTTCACCCACACGGGGATGAGCGTTGTTGAGGGTTTGATGTGGCGAAGATCCAGTGTTTGAGTGGTGATTGGAATCGTTTTGATTGACGTTTGGTGAACACAATGAACACGGGCACGGACCTGAAGGAGACGGACCTGAAGCACCTGCAGCAGAGCAAGGTGCGCTGCCTCTAAAAGGCTGTTGATGAATCAACCCCCCTAAAGCCTATATCAGAATAGTCGTTCACATCTCCACACTTTATGCATGTCATATGCCTTCTTAATTACTGTAATTAATCAGCAACGTTTGAAGGTTGTTGATAGCATTGCATCGTACTATGTATACTTCTATTATCTTCTAACATCTTCTAACATCGTATTATGAAAGGCAAGAGCTTATGAATATCCATTTGGCTGAGCGCGTCACCCGCCAGTGTCTTCTCTCTCTCTCCCTCTTTGTGGACACACTCCGCGCGAAGAACCCATGGCCTATGACGATGTTCTTATAGCTGTCTATTGCACTCTTTGCGAACAAGTTGCTCTTTCACTGGTGCTTGCTATGGACTCTTCTATTTCTTTGGAAGGTTATTTTATTTACATTTTTGCGAGCTTTGTACATACCTCGCTTTGTTACAGTTCTACGTGTTTTCACCTTTCAATTCAACAGGGTAGGGCCACTTGTCTCACTCAGACAACTGGCAGGAAAAAACATATTCTAACTTCTACTAATCTACTATCATTTTGTGCCAATGCCCTGCTCAATCTTTTGGGTGGTTTGAACATATATGACAAGAAATGCTCTTCCATGCCTGTTCAACATGGTGTTCAAAATGGGAGGGGACCCCTTGACATTGTACTTGAAACCTCCGCGGGGGAACCCCCCGGCGGCCGGCCACCGCGGTGCCCCGGCGGGTTGGACAGAGGTGGAAAAGACCTCGCAGTTGGCCACGAAAGGCGCCGAGAGCGGGGGGTTGGACAGCGGTGGAGAGGTCCGTGGTGGTGGGCGTCGCATCGCCTTCGCTCAGAGGTGGCGGTGTTATATCGGTCATGTTGCCGCCCCCCCGTTCGGGCTCACGCGGGTCGACGGGTCTCCCGTCTATCGGATTGACGTTCCTCGAAGCACTTGTTCGTTCGAAGACTCCGGGGTGACCGAAGGAGACACCGAAGATGATCAAAACGACAACCTTTGCTGGACGGGTTGCCAGAATGAACCCCTCAACATGTGTGGCCGGGGTACCAGGACAAGTGGAGAACGTGGGATTGGCTTTCCCCCCACGCATAACGAACAGGTGGAGAAAAGGCTTGTTAATCATTGTAGTTGGAAAAGAACGCGTGGAAGTGGAACATCCACACTGTTGGTTTTTCCTCCCGCGCTGGAGGCGGCGAGCTGCAAAGCGGCCAGCAAGAGCTGGCCGCGGCGCTGCAGTACTACGAGGAACTGAAGTCTGAGGACCCAGAGCTGGCGAGTACCAGGGGGTCGAGCGATGGGGAAGGCCGAGCTGGAGGCCTGGTGAAAAGAGCAGTGAAGAGGACACACCATGTGCAGGCTGTCAGTGCTAGATTCGGAGTTTTCGGCTACCGGCGAGATTCAATAGCTACGCACATTCGCTCGAGTGAAACGCACCGCGTCGGAGCCCGACCGATCGGTCGAATTCTGTTTTTATCGTGTCAGTGGTGTCATGATGTCATCGTGCACTTCTGCATTTGTTTGAGGAGGGAAGATGAGGCCCTTCCTCATCTTCCTCACTCACCTGGCGCAGATGCACACCGCCATTTCAAGACCATTCAATACATGGCCTGGTTTTGTAGTGCAAAATCCTTAGTAAAAGAATGGTTGTTCTTTCTTTGGCTATTTTTCTTCCATGGCGGTTGGAGACCTTCAAACACCTTGACTCCAACGGTTCCTTGGATGACCAAACGATGGCCGTGGTGGACACCGTGTGGACCAAACAACGGCCCATGTTGAAGGCATGACTCAGGCCATGCCTTCGTCAAATCCCGTATTCGTTTTATGTCGCACAAACAGCCGTATGAACGGGTTTTTGGATTTCCTGGCACGTGTACGGCCTGTTTGGCCTTGATGTCTCCCGAAGTCAGTGACTGAACTAACACGTGAGCCAGGGTCATAGTTACGAACTTCTTCCTCCCAAGAACGGCCCATTCAGATGTGCATTTTCAGTTGTGTCAAGCTGTTGCAAACACTTTGGGTGCCTTTGGAAGAGCATTTGCCGGAGACTTTCCAGGGCTTGACGCCGTCGAGAGGAATTTCATGGAATTTTGTGGAGTAAGAGTAGTTGTTGCATTGTTAACCCTCCGTCCAACAAACATGGAAGTGGAACATGGCCCCTTGCAAGACTGTTTTCCTGTACGAACAGGCTGTATTCCACTTCCTATGATGGTTTCAGGGAGGCTACTCAGTGAAAAAAGCGCACCCACCTTCCGAAAGACCCATCATTGCCACCAGATCCCCAGTTCCTTGGAGAACATGTGGACTCGCAGCTCTGAGGAAGGGCTGTGTTTCTTTGTCGGTCGGGGTGGTTGATCTCCACCCTCCCCAGGCCTCCTTGCGTCAAGGGCGGCAAGGCCTGGCAGGTGCGCCACCGGAGCGGCCACACGCCGCCGTTCAAACGTGGACTGTTTGGGAGGGCTTGAGCCGAGTGCTGGGGCTCGTTCTGAGCTCCTCGAAGGTGGAGAAGGGCAGCAACCTGGTGCTTCTCGGGGCGTGGAGATCACCTAAACCCCGGCTTTCGGCGAACTTCACCCAAGAGGTGGGTTTGCGATAGCTTCCCTTTCAGCCCTATCAGTATCCAGGTCCAGGACAGTCCTTTTCCACCCCATGTGGAAAGCGGGTGGGTTGTAATGATGGTGTTCGGAACTCTCCACGAAGGCTGTGAGGCCGCACCTGTTGCACATGTCAGCGACAGACCTGTTGCACAGACCTGGGGCGGTGCCTTACTTGAGATCTCGACTCCGAGGAGCACCTCACATATCTCACATGAAAGAGCGGAACGCCCCCAGTCTCTTAGAAGAACATCGAGCCGCTGCAGCGGATCCCTGTCCCGCTGCTTCGTTCTTCGCCCAGCCTGTGGGACTCGGTGCCCGCCGTCTGCCCGAGCGGGGAAGCGAAGAAGGGCGAAACGTCGGGAGGGGCGGAGGACCCGCAGAGCATTCCATGAGGAGTCGCGGTTCCGGGTGGCTCACATAGGACAAGTCATTTTGTGGGACTAGCGGCACCACCCAGCTGCAAGTAGCATACGGTCCCGCAATTCTGGCTGGTTTGATCTGGTTTGTATTTAGATGACTGGACATGCAGTAGATTCAGTTTTCGTTGGCACTCGTGCTTGCGAGGAGCGCGAGAAGCAACGAGAGGAGGAGCTGAAGTCTTTGAAGGAAGCTGTCGAGATCATGTCCAATGCCACGAAGTGAGTCCCAAAGACCCCTTTTCTGGGCGCATTCGAAGGTGCAAAAAAGGGAGGCGTGGCCACTGGCCGCTGCGATGGGGCGCTGAATTGATGTGGGAAGGTCCATGATAGGCTTGCGGGGGGGTTCAGTGAATAGTGAATCAAGAGAAACTAGATGAAACGCCGGCAATCAACATGGAGGGAAAGCTTTATTTTTGGAAGTCACCAATGGCATGAAACCAATGGCATGGTGTCCGAAGCTTTGGTGCCAAGCTGGTTTCTTCTTTGAGTCCTGTTTGCTCCACCCAAGCCCCTCATGGTGTCTTACCGCCACCGCTGCCGTTCTGGGCTTGAGATCGGGAAGCCCCCGCCGGCGCCCCGATTCTTCCGTCCGCGCGGTGTCCTTCCGAGCGGGCCATCTGAGACGTAACGAAGCGCCCACTGGAGATGTCCAGAGCAGCCTTGAGCTTGTTGCAGCTGGGTGGAACGTTGGGAAGGCTTGTCACGTCCCATGACGTTCATTAGCTTTGTAAAACCCTCCTGCCCGAATGCTGTAAGCATATCCACATAATATGCTTTTTCGTCATCAACCCATCACCCAACGCGGGTTTTGCCTCATTTCCAGACAGTCGATAAATAGTGGCCCCCAAATAGATAGAAACGGTTTCCAAGACATTTTTGTGGGGATCATCTATTTTGGGTTCTATATATATGCATATGCATATATTATATTTATTTTTGAGGGATCTGTTGAAGCAATTTGGGTTCAAAATCCATCTGCAGGAAGAGGGTTCCCACTTTGGTTCTGACAAGATGGAAAGCGGACAAATCCACTGTTCACTTGCACCACACTTCATAGCCAGCATATGTATAAAATGCAAAACCGCAACCCATTGGTACAGTCAAGGGGTATCCTGGTCCCTTGGTATACAATGGGACTGTTCCATATGGCTGTGAGTTCAAACCTTGGCACCCTGGTTGACCCTGGATCAAATTGAACAGACTCCTTTGTAAGGGGTGTCAACCCTACCATGGTTTGGTGCCAGATGTGCCACATTGTACCACTCCCAGGTCTGACCTCTCTTGGCTCTTGGTGGTTTCTTTTTTCTCCGAGGCTTGCATCTTGCCTTTGCTCCGGTAGCACCTGGCCGAAAGTGGGGTGGCTCACGGAGACGGGGCTGAAAGAAGGGCCGATTGTTCCACTTCGATCCGTCATTGGAGTTCATGCACAAGGCGTAGCGTCCGATCGCTCCGTTCGTAGCGATGCTCTTGGTTACTAGTAGCGATGCCAGGAGCTACGTTCGTAGCGTCCGATCGCTCCTAGTAGAGTGTGATCTTTTTGGAAAAGATGCATTGTGTCATATTGTGTCGAGAAAGAGACGTCATACAGGGCATATGCTGCTTATCTATGAAATGTTCCCGTCAACGCATGGTACTGGTAGTGCTGTTGTTGACATGCAATGTAGGTCAGCTCTCTGTGTTGCTTGCTGCGAGGTCCTGGTTCGGACGCATGCCGTTTGCGGTTTGACGTTTGGGCAGTTCATACAAAGGCACTCCATGTATGGAATATATGCCTGCATTGACCCTGAAAAACCACCGATGTAATTGGGTGATACAGTGATACATACATGGGTTGTTTGGGATATGCTTCAAAGTCTTCTACTTCAGTTTTTCCTGCTTCTCCTCGCCGGGACCTTCACATCGACGCGAAAGCCATTCCTCGCGCGCGACGGGCGTCCAATTCAAGGCAAACTTCTAGAGAGCCACACCGCGGCGCGCACCGGATTGAAGTCCTCGCATTCGGCGGCTGGGATGAGGTTGCAGCGCTTCTCGAGCCGGGGCGTCCGTCAAGTTCGGATGGCTGCGGATCGAGGGCCGTTTTCCCTTGGCTGCTGGGGGTCGGAGGACAGAGATGGCACAAGAAATCCCCAGAACAACTTCTTTTTTCTTCCTCCTCTTCTTCATAGCGCTGCATCTGCCGGTGGCATGGTGGTTTTCGCAAGTCCCGCCATGACCAGTTCGTCCGAGTCGAATCGATGTTGCACCCAACGTGAGACGGACCCATCATGAGGCAGAATCACGAGCAAGCAACAAGCGTCCTCATGAGTTGCCCCAGTACTTCGGACGGCACAATTCCGCGGCCACCTTAAACATCTGGGTGCACTCCGACTCACTAACATGGAATCGACGTGGAACATGGTCCTTTGGAAGACGGCTTTCCTTTATGAGCAGGTTTTCTTTCCACCTTCCAAGTTGGTGAGTCGGAGTGTCGGCGATTCATGAAGCGTGTGGCAGGTAGAAGTGGGGTTGGGTAGTGGGTTGGGGATGCCTGTCCACTTTGCTGGGCAGTGGGCAATGACTCCACAGGCGGTTGTTTGAAATGAGGTTTGCTGCCCCGGCCCAGACATGGTTTCGCCGCAGATTCAACCAAGAACTAGATGACTAGATTAGATCGCTTTCAGCACGGGTACTTTTCGATCCGTGCTGCTTGGCAAATAAGCTATGCGATGTGATGTAAGGAATTACTGTATAAGGATTATTGTCTTTGTTCGAGTATGAGTGATCTGTCCCAAACTCCCGATCCATCCCTTGCCGCTGAGATCCTCTTGAAGCGTGCGAATCACAGCATCGCTCAGACCAGAGCTCGAAGTGCCAGCCGCCTGCAGGTGTCAGGGGGTGCTTTATTGATCATGGGTGAGGGTCTTTTTATGTTTAATGATTAATTTGCGATTCTTGGGTGACAGTCCATGGTGCAAATTTCCTAAGATCACAACTTAGTAGCGGATCTCCGCAACTTCTGACAATCCATTGGTGAACCGGTCGTCTCCCGACGCAACATGGCCCCTCCCAGTTCGCCACGGTCGGGCCAGCCACGGACCACCCGACGATTCCAGCACCATTCATCGCAGGCCTTCAGCAGTGTGGATGCGCTCAGCTCGGTGGTGCACAAGACCGCGCTGCTCGGCGAGGAAAGGTCTGTCAAGATCGACCAGTGCGGCACCACCCTCCCGATCTGCAGAAACCAATCCTAGTATCGCACCCGGACCATCCGAGTCTGGGTGTTCCGAGGCTGGAGAATCCAGGGTAGTCCAGCCAGGATATCCTGTTTGCCTGGTAGGTCCTGTGCAGGCTGGGAGGATCTTCTTGGAACCCTTTTCCTCGTCCCCAAGTTGATGGAGGAACGCGCTGACAAGGATTTGGAAGAGGATCGTATTCATAAGGCTATTCTTCGGGACCTGGGCAATGCAACATAGACGGTTGATGCATTAACAGATCCGCTTGGTTTGTAAAACATATACTGTATGTATATATACACTCCTGAAAACTAACACAGGCCCTGACAATGACCCCTTGGAAGATGGTTTTCCTCTACCAACCAGTGGTTTTCAGGGTCCATGTTAGTCTTCCAGGGTGTAATCTACCTTGCATTACTGCAAGGTACTATGGCAACATCCACATTGGACATCCGGCCCAAACAGCCACCGTGGTCTTCGACACAGGCCGGGCCGACCTCGGGGCTCATGGGTCTCACGAAGCTGCACGACGAAGCCTCGTTGCCAGATGTTTTGCCTCCACCAGCACCACCCAAGGGGTGGTTATTGATTGGACGAAAAATGCATCTTCAGGGTTCTATAAACAAGCCTTTGGGTGGTGCTGGCAGTGGCCTTTCGGCTTCTAGAAGATCATGGTCTGGGTGGCCATGGTGTGAAGGCAAAGACGAAAGTCACGAAGATCGTGGTGCTTTGCTTTCTTCTGGGCAGATGGTTTTGCAGCCTATAGTTGGGGTTTTCATGGTTTCTCGTTCCAGAGGCTCAGCCAACTCATGGGCGCAGCAGGCAGTGGCAACCTGATGGTGCCTTCCACCCTGTGCGATGACTCAGCCTGCTTGAGGCCGGGAAGGGCTGGGTCCTTTTCCGGTGCAGTTATCAGAACCACCAAGCAGCTATCGAAACCTATCGCAGATTTAGCTTGGGCTCAGTCCAAAAACGGGTCGTATAAACGGGCTCCAAAGTGAACGCTCACCCCATCCCTCTCGCTGTCAGCCCTCGTAAATCGGGCGCCCGGCCTTCAAAAGAACTGATGAGAAAAAAGCGAGAACGTCATGTAGACTCTTGATCAATCAGCCTCCCTATGAAGAGGATGTTCAATTCACTTGGGTGGGTTGTTTGGTCCTCAAGAGTCTACGTTAGGGACCGAGGAGCAGAAGAAATTCATCAAAAAATCCAAATTAGGTCCGAAAGCGCAGCTCTCCAGGAGCTCTCCTTTGGAGAGTGATAGCTGAGGCGCCCCCACCAAGGCCCCTAGAAGAATCCCCCTGTGAATCGTGAATGTTCCACTATATGATAGTAAATGCCAGTCATTTCACTCAATAACATGCGTTTCTCTACACCGTTCACCAGAAGGATCCCTGCCTTTGCAGCTTTCAGGCACAAGCGCTTTGACCCCTCCAAGTCCTCCTCTGCAGAGAGTCTTGGAGAGAATCACTGGCAGTGAGTGAAAGCCTGGACTCTGGTAGTAGTAGGTTGACCATGTTTGGTATCCTCTTCTGTTCATTGTTGGTCGACCCAGGTTTTTCGGGTGACCCACAGACACATTTTGACAAAAGGTCGGACGGAGGGAGGGCCGCATGAAATTACCAGCGGATGGTGTCTATAGATACTTTGAGCTGTTGGACCGCCTTGAATTGAGGATTCCATACTGAAAAGACATTAAAGCGCTCAGACCAGGTTTGGACATGTTTGGAGAATGTAGACTCTTGACTCTTGAGTCTTGAGCAACAAAACCACCCCATACGAAGAGGCTTTACAATCTAAATGTTGTTTTTTCCATTAATCACGAATCATCTCATGTCGGAAACTCATGACGAATCGAATCATGCAACTCTTGAACCCGGCTCTTAGAGCCTTGCGGACACCCCAAAAAATCAAGGCAGATCCGAACATTTCTACAACTCCGAACCTTCGACTCGTCTCACCGCAAGCTACGCATCCTACGACTCGTCTAAGCTACTCATCCGGGGCTGATGGCCAAGCTCGGTCTAGGAACCTCCAGTCCGATGGCCAAGCTGCTGGTCCCCTGGATCAACGGGACCAGCTCACGGTCACCTTTGGCACTGGCGAGTGGCTCGGCGAGGTCTCCCGGGAGAGTGGAGAGAGTGGCACTGGCACCCAAAGATGTCTTGGTACATGGGGGTTCCTTATACAACCATCCAATTACTCTAAAATCATCTAAAATCACTGTATGTGATCTAAAAAGATGGCAGAGATGGCTGCAGATGGCCGTGCGTCATGGCTCACCCACCAAAGCATGGAAATCCATGCCCCTCTGCTGAGGGCGTCGGCCAGAGCTGAGGGCCGGCTCCAGAAACCCTCCGCCACTGAGGATCACCGGTGTCTTCCTTCGGGATGATGTTTGCATCGGCCATTTGTGTGCCAACATGGAGTTCATCGGTGCATCCCACGAGACCCTGCTGATTTGAGGGTGATTCGAGCAGGGCTTGAATTTGGGGTTCTTTCCATGGCTTTTGTGTTCGACGTTCTTTTTCATCTTTCTCGGCGAAGGGTGAATTCCCCAAATTGGATGTGCTTTCTGTATGTGTGGGCGCATATACCGAATTATATATAAAAATATATAAAAATATAAATATAAATAAATATATATATATATATGTGTATACTATACTATAATATATATATATATATACACATACATACTGTGTAATATATCATGCATACTGTTTACATGCAATTACATGCACATTTGGGACTCACTCTTTTGGTGAAGTGTGAGACCTGATTGCGCTTAGGGTAACTTTGTATTTTCCCTGTGGATTGATCCTTTTCTGGCGGAGTTTCCAAGCATGTGCGCCCCACGACACGAGCACCATCCACCGCAGACGGACGTTTTTCGCTTATGGCTTATTCGAGTTCTTCACTCGAATCAACACCCAGGCACTCGAGGTTCAAAAGCTGGGGCACCCTGAGTGGACCGAGGATGAACAGAATAGACACGAAGCCATCCTACTTGACATGATCAACTCCCTCAGGGTGAGTTCGGGGTGAAACGGATTCTATGAGTCCTTTGGCAGATGCCTACCTTGAACCCCCACAAATCCTCAGATCCTGCAGCCCGCTGGAGGGCCCCAGGTGTTCTTTTTTTTGTTTCTTGCTGCTAGGCCTGAGTCACGCGAGCTGAGGAAACGGCCGAGCCTTTCGGGTCCTTTGATTTTGATGGAGTGCTGGGCCTGGCATTGCCACAGATGACGCAAGGGACACACTTCAGCATCATGGACCGGATGGAGGCGGCTAAAATTCTGTTCTCGGCACGGGAGGGAGGGTGTTGGGATCTTTTTTTTTTTGCATTCCACATTCCACATCATTCATCCCTTCTCATCCCTCATTCTCATTTCGAGCCTTTCCGGCCCCCCTTAAGGTGCCTCCTCTCCACTGGCTCCACCACAGGTTCGTCCGGTTGGAACCGACCCTCCTCGGAGCGATGGCAGGCGGCGGGGAACCTGCGGCACCCGATCTTCTCGGTGTTCCTCTCGGACAGCGACGAGGAGGACTCGGAGATCACCTTCGGCGACGTGAAGGAGGAGCGCATGGTGGGATCCATGTGTCTTGAACGGTCCAAACCAGACCGGTTGGGCGGGGTACGTGGGGTACGTCGGGGCAGCGGTTGGGGGGGGGGGGGGGTCTGGGGGGGGGGGGGGCGTACGGGGGTTGGGGGGGGGGTCCAAAGAGCAAAGTTGATAGGATTGACAGAAGATCGAAGATTGACGTGGTTTTCAAGCCTTCAGTCATTAGAACTTGTTAGAACATGGAGCACTCCAACGAGCAAGGTGATGGTGGTCAAAAGAGAAAGGTCGCACTCTTGTTTGGGGTTCTTGGATTGTCCTATTCGCCCGGCTCGAGGATGATAACTCAGACAGTACATCGGCAGGTGGTAGAGGCATTTTTCTCCTCGAGTTGTTTCATTTGCGGAATGGGTTGCACAGACCAAGTAAAGGCTTTTAGGCCATGCTCCTACTGATTGGGCCTTTGTTCTTGGGGTGCCCTTAGGCAATGAGCTACAGAGAGACATTACGCCATGCAGTTCCCACAGAGCCACAGTCAGTCCGTCGAACTTGTTTCGTCATGTTCAGTGGCTGTTTGGGTGGTGTAGTGTGTCCTCAGTCCGTAAAGTAAAGCTTGGCTTTTTTCGGGGTGAATCATTTGCGAATACATGCGAAGACTTTGCCGGAGCTAGCTTGGAACTAGCTCAGGGTTGCAAGGCCCAGCAGAACCTCCCAGCGACCCAAACCCTTCTGCAGGGCCCACTTGATGTCCCGAACGTTCCCGAACCACATAATTAACAACCATTGGGGTCTAACTTTCAAGAAGCACTTTCAAACGAAGGATGGGCCAAAGTGGCACATAGCAACCAAGGTATGACGTTGGTATTGACAATTGTCATGCACACGCGCACAGGATGAGGGGTCACGAATCAGCTGGCAGCCGCATGCTGATAAAGAAACAAAAAGCAACTCCTTGCATCTTCGACTGTCTTTGCCATTTTGGCATTTAAGCCGCAAATCACGCTTCCTGACCTGTCACTGAAGCTGTGACTCCCAACAAGGTTTTGGGTGCCGGTGTCCCGGCAGACTGGCTATTGGCAGGCCGGACCGGGGGGTTGCCGCCGCCGAGGCGAGAAGATGGGGCTCACGGCCAAACGGTTCAGATTCTCTCGAGCCAGGGGAGAAAGTGAAGAACTCACCCAAGGCTCTTCATGAACAAACACGAAGAATACATCGTTCAATGAGAGCCTGCTCAGCTGCTCGCCCTTCTGAAGGAACCCCCAAAGTACTAGTTACTAGTATAGATGGTTTGATTCGGAAGGAGTGACTTCTCGGGTTGCCAGGGGGGCGATCCAATACATTGGGTCTGTCCCATTGCCGGCAACATCCTGCAACAGTCCGTAAACTATCATCACGATTTTTGAGCAAGGCCTTTACCAACCATCATCATCCACTGGGCCCTGGCAGACTCGGATAGACCCAACATATGCCCAAATCTTCAACAGGGAGCCCGGTTCCTCGTGCTGAGCGCAGCTGCGGCTAGTCTGGAGGCCTTGGGGCTAAACCGCTGGCGATTCCCGAGCGTTGGTCGCGCCGGAGGTGCAGATGGAAGACATTGCCATTGGCAACAAGCAGCAGAACCTGTGCTCCGATTGCCAGGCACCAGAGCGAGCGTGTATAGGCATCCAACATGTCTTAGTCAATTTTGTATATATAACATATATACCAAAAGACATCTTTTTTACAGAAGGTCTAGCATAGACTAGACCTTCTTTGTGGTGGCTAGGTGGGGGTTCCAATGATCTGACTTTCGCTTTGAGACGTTTTTCACTACAAATTCATAGCAAGCAGCAATCAGCTGCAACAAGTCAGCAACCCTTTTTGCCAGTCCACGGAGTCTTTTGGCGCGGAGCGCTCCGCGTTCTCGTCCCCGGCGCTCGGCGCCTGCGCGGTCGCGCGTTGGGACGTCGCGCATGTTGGGACCGAAGTCCTTGGGCCTCGTCTTCACCAGCTTCGGAACGTGGAGACCACCTCGTCTCAGAGGTTTAGCATCTTCAGCACTTCCTCCCCTAGGCTCCGGACCCACCGACTAGGACAAATCCGAATCGGGGGCGACACGGTCCGAGATCGGTGAGTGTCGATGGAAAGACGTCAAAAACGGCAGCCTGCAAATGGATCCGTGGCATGGTTTCCCAGACATTTTGAGTGGGGATCGTCCATTTGGAGGTCTATATCTATATATGTACTGCATATATATTATCTATATATATATATATTATAGTAACATATATATATATACATATATCACTATTTTTCAGGGAGACCTGCAACCGATTTTATAATCCTTCTTCTGTCCAAGCAATTTATGGGTTCTATTGTGGTGGCAAAATTCATCTGCAGGAAGAGGGTTCCCACTTGGTTCTTGACAAGAAGGAAAGCGGAGAAATCCATTGTTCACTTGCACCACATTTCCTAGCCAGCATATGTATAACATGCAAAACCGCAACCCATTGGTACAGTCACGGGGTATCCTGGGCCCTGGCCATCCCTGGCCTGGGCACCCTGGTTGACCCCGGGTCAAACGAACAGGTTCATCTATAAAGGGATGTCAACCTCCCATGGTTTGGAGGTTTTGACTCACAGGCATATCTTATATTGGTGTAAATTGGTACCAGGACCCTCAAGGGGTGCCCAATGGAAGCCTATAGGTAGTGTGGGGTAGTTCATTGGACACCCCTTGGAGGGTCCTGGTACTTTGTACTTACAACAGGTAAATCAAGATACACATCCACTTCTTTGAAGGCTTCGCCAGTGGTTCGCCAGGTGGCGGTGGACACGGGCACCTCAATGCTTGCAGGGCCCAGCGCGGTCATCGGCGAGCTGACCAAGCCGGGTCCTTGAAAGGTCGTCTTTCTACACGATGAACGGACGAATGAGTCGCGGGTTTCGGTGCGTAGGATGAGAGGCGGCGGTGCGCAGGATGCATGGATTCAGTCATGGATTCACTGCATTTCACTGCATTTCGGTGCGTGAAATGGCTGAGGTTCTTCCTTTTAGGATCCTTTTGGCTATCATGCTTGGGGTGTTCCCGGTCCCGCCGCGGTCAGGCGGCTGAACGTGGCACCAGATTGCTCCAACTACCAGGCACGAGACGCGCTGAAGATGGAGAGAAGGATTGGGACTGAAAGGCGGTGAAAGACGGGTCTAGTTCATTCCAATTTGTAGATTCTACATCAACATGATATATATATATATAGTTATATATCTATGTATATATTATCTCTCTCTATATATATAATATACTATATACAGATCAAACCTTTGGACTCATGGATGTGCCCAGACCGTGGGCGCGAAAACGGAGTGACGCATATGATTGATTATCTTCCCCCACCAGTTGGACCAGCGTTCCACTTCTTTTTTGGTTTGTCACTCCATTCGCTCCCTTCATTTTCCACCCCTCCTCTACCCATCTCCGTGCTCAGAGTCACCTTCAGCCAGCTCGGAGTCCGATCTGCCTCAGTTTTGGGGCGGCCTTTAGGAATTTCGGGATTCCTGCCATTCCTACCCAGGACAAGCCAAAGAGAGGTTGAACAGCCCCATAGCTTATCCCACATGTACGTCCTCTCTTGGTCCCTTTGGGGGCTTCCTTTTTTGGGGATTGGGGTGGCTCCCCGCTACAAACCAAAGTTCGGTCAACCTTTAGGAGCGTTCTTGTCCAGCCAAACTGAGGGAGTCGACCGTTGAATGCTTCCAACTGAGCCCAGTTGCACCGTGACTTCCTCTGGCCATCCCGTGTGTCAGGAATTGCCAGATCTGGGCTTCGTGGTGGCGGGGCATGTGCCTGGGTTGCAGCGAGGCCAAGGCGCGAATCGGCGCGAAGGAGTGAAACTGAAGGACCAGCGGACTGCAGTCATCCGAAGACCCAAACCGATGCAAAGGGGTCCAGTACCCAAACCCCAGAAGATCAACGGGCCTTTGGAAGACGATTTTTCCTCTACAAACCGAGTGGTTTTCAGGTTCCATGTGGGTCTCGTGCGCGGCGTATCCTTTCCCGACTTCAACCTTTGAACTTCACATTTTGGCGCCATGTTCCCAGTTTGGGTTCAGCAAGCCACTTGAACGAGCCTGGCGCCACGACCCAGGTGATGAATCTCAAACCTTCGGATTATGTGGACAAGTCTGCTGGCAGCTGCTCTCCCTCTCTCATGAGTCGCCCGGCTGATATCGTTCGTTGGACGCGGACGCGTTAAGCTTCGCTCGTCAGGTTCGAGGGTTGAGATTGTTTGGGGCCGGGATGTTTAGGGGAGGTTGGAAATTTCCTTTCACTTCAAGATTGTTGAAGGAAGGTTCACTCTCCCGAGGATCCATCACGTTTATTCACTCATACTTTGAGGGCTGTGGGTGCCCGTTGGTTGCTCAACCTTGTTTCACGCGGTGTTTTCAGGTCTCAACCAGAAGGTCGATCCTGAAGAAACCGCCCCGTGGGAAGAACCAGACGTGGCCTGCCCATCCGAGTCACAGACGGGGGCGAGCCAGGCTTAGACGTGCCGCCGCCCAACGGGCCGCTCTTCATCTTCGGCGACCCCTTCCTCCGCAAGTGCTTTGGCCTGCAGATGTCGAGTTGCTTCCGTCGAGGTATGGAGGGTGGAAGGGAGGCGGGGTTGAGGTTGATGGATCGTTTGAAGCGGGTTGTGCAGCACTGTGCGGGAGGGTTTAGACGCAGAATTGAGTTATATATTCCTCCAATGGGTTCCGATGGAAAATAGACACACGTGATGTAAACGTCGCCTTTTCAAGGGGTCATTTTCCACTTTCATGTTACTGCAGTGAGTTGGAGTTGGAGTTGGAGCGTATTGAAATGGGGCCTTTGCCGACCCTTTCCTAAGCATGCCATCCCAAGTGCAGGTTCTACTCGGCCTATGACCTGCGACGCCATCGCGTGGGCTTCGCGGTGGCGCGGCACGTGGGGGTGCCGGAGGCGCGAGCACAGGCCGGGTCCAGTGATGTTCGCGTACACAGGGGCCCGCATATAAGGCGGCTTTGGGATTTGATGAGGGGGACGGCTGATTTTCTCGGAACTTTGAACTCAGTTGTCATCAGAAAAGGTATTCAATCATGTATATAATTGAAGACCGTGATAGACCAGAAAAACATGTGCGCATCCTCCTCGTCCAGTGGAAATAGGTTTTCTATATGGCTTTTGTGTTTTCAGAACTGATATGCAAGTTGAACATCCCAATCCAGGTGACTTTCCGCTCATAAATCTATCCGCACTGACTCTGCATGACCTTGGATGAGAGCTTTGACCATCTGAAATGTGTTTGCTCCTGCTCCCCCTGCCTCAGCAACCTGCCAGGTCCAAACCGGTCCCCCGACCCGACCGACCAGGCGCTTCTGGTCTCCTTGGGCTCCGGCGTGCAAAAGGGCTTCCTCTCCAAATAAACGCGGAAACCCCACGCGGAAACAAAGGATCGAGGAAAAAGGTGCTCGGGGCCGCCGTCCGCCGGAGGGTAGAGAGGAACATTATGATCATTATGCATTGCATTGTGGAGGGGGGCGTTTGCCCTACTGAGGCATGCCCGGCAGGCCGAAAGAGGGCAGGACTGTTTCGTTTGAAGTTCACTCTATCGATTCTGGGTCAGCGGTATGCCAGGGTAGTGGGAGAAGTGCATTTTCTTGATGGCCCCCCACAGGTGACCAGCATCAAGCCTAAGCTACGCCAGCCAAAGAAACCCAACGCAAAACCCACACGGTCCATCCTATCTCAGTGGCCGCCTTCCGTGCGCCCCGGATTCCGGGCCTCAAATCGACTCCACCCACGACTCCCGAGGGCTGCCAAAGCCATCATTGGCCGGGCGGGGGAGAACATCAAGGCCCTCCGGGTGTGGAGTGCCCAGCTTCGGCGCAAGGAAGTGGAGAGGAAAGGCCTGGGAAGGTGGGGAAGGGCGGGGCCAAAACGGAAAGACGATGAAAGACGTCTGCTGTTGAGGGCGTTTGGATTTGGTCACTCCGATGATTGGAGGTTTGGTTTCAACAGCAGGAGCTGTACAGGAGCTTCGCAGGTGCAGCTTCACAGGGTTCAGGGTGCTGAGGCCTCCAAGCGTTCCAGGGGACTTTCGGCGGCCTCAACCGGTTGCCGAGGCGAGCTCTGGCATGAAAATACGTGTCGAGGACGGGCCGGACGGCGCCCCGCTGTCCGGCACGAGCCACTGCGAGGGATGGGATACACAAAAGTTATGATGAACGCTAAAGCTAGTTCTGATGACACAGCAAAACATAAAAAATGCATAAACAATGCAAAAATAATGCAAAACCAATCCCGAAAAAAATGCACAGAAAACGCGAAAACAAGTCACCAAAGGATGCCTTGGAATGCAAAAAAAACGCAAAAAAATGCGAAAAAAAACGCATGTGTCCACTAAACCAATGCAAAAAATGCAAAAACAATGCACAAAAAAGGCACAAAAAATGCAAAAACAATGCACAAAAAATGCAAAAAA
>CAXAMN010007113.1:932159-976829 GCA_963970005.1 Durusdinium trenchii
ATCATCATCATCATCATCATCATCATCATCATCATCATCATCATCATAGACCGAAACTATATATATATATGCATGTATATTTGTATATATTCTAATTGCTCTTATTCTTTTGAGAATTTTGAGTTCAACGTGGAGTGAACTCACGTACATAGTCCGTGATGAATGTTCATTTGTACCAATTAGCTCAAACGCGCATTTGCAATTTTTGTGCGTCACAAGCTTCTCAGAATCTTCCAATCTCCCGCCGATGCGTGACGTGCTGCGACACATGTTCCCGATGCGTTTAGAATGGCTTTAGATATGTGAGGATTTCGTGGAACATCCAAAAATGTCATAACGTCGTCACATGATGAAGAACAAATGTATATATATATATGTTTACCTATAAATTCACAACATGATTCAAACCGATCAAATTGAAAAACTCTTACGTGGTGGGGAGCCAGGATGATCGGAAGATGTGCATGTTGGCTAAACATGTAATTACATAACGCTCCCACCCCCGGCACCCACCATTTCAACCCAAAGCAAACGTCATATTGTTGGGAATCACAACCTGCTGTATGTCAAAACTTGACCCCCCTAAGGCATCATGCAGCATCATTTATCCGATTAGGAACAAAAACAGTGGACAAAAACGAGAGACTCACTGCCGCTAACACGGCTGGCTGTAGGCAAACACTTCGCCCCTAAAGATTGAAAGACGGTTTCAACATCAAACCGCTGAAGTTAAGATAACATTTGCAAAGGTTCTGCGCAGCTGTGCAGGAACTTCTGCATAGGACTATCAGTTCTGCACAGTGTGCAGAGCTCTATTCAATAAACCAGGAAGAACGGTGTCAATGGCATGCCAGATTCTAAACAACTATAAACAACTTATAATGTATATAAAATTTGTAGTATAGAGTTGGTCAGACATATAGTCCATTCATGCCCCTTCCCGACGACAACCACCCGCCTCCATCTCTCGCTTCGGAAGAGGGCGCGTTTGGAAAGGCATTTCATGTCTAAGCCAACACCCCAGATGATGCGCAACTGAATGAGCAGGACTAGGTGACTAGATGATATGACATATTATTGTAATCACTCTATTTTTCGATTCCCTTGAGATTGCACGATGTTTTTCAGGGGTCCAGCTTATACCCAACAATGTCCGCAACATATTTCTTCCCATACACCTGTTTATTCATTTGCTGGATGGTGCTTGTCGTATCTATATAGATTGGAAAATAGAATGATTAATGATTACGGTAGAGTATGCAATGTGCATGATCGATTGAACGATACAACAACAGCAGGCATTTTTGGATATATAAGTTGGCCCCTTGAAACATGAGCAACTTCAAGGCAGTCAAAAATAATCCTATATGCATGATGACCTAGAGATGACAAGTGCCATGCAGTGGATGAATGACAGATGCATTTGGGAAAGGACACATTTGCAGGCATTTGGACCCGTTTCAAGGGGGCCGAAACATAGGGGTTTTCTTGCCATACAATATATATGATGACATAGAGATGACAAATACCATAGCCGTAGGTTGATGCTATTCATGTCCTATATTGTTGCGTCATTTGCATGACCAGGCCCATGAAATGAAAGGCAAACAAACAGCTCCCTTCAACAGTTCATTTTCACTGCGAGCATACCACTTCATGCCCTGTACCAGAGCCTATGACACACCACCTTCACATGAAGTGTTCAAAGCCTTTCATTACCCCTTTGTTTTGGCATGCTTTTTCATTTCCCCTCCAGACCCGCCTCACGATGATATGCATTTCCATTTCCAAACGATCCGCACCCCTCTAGACTCTAGAACTAACGCTCTAGGAGCTCAGTGTTCTCACCTCAACACCATCACGCCCCTCAGCACCTTCGGTGCGGGCGGATGTATGTAGAACTTATAGGGAATGTATGCCACGATATGCCAAGCCTTTGTGCCTTGCTGAGATTTCACATGCGGTTTCAAACAACTAGATGCCATGATGCCATGACTGTAGCATCACAGAAAATGACGGTCCTTTGTAACGTATATGCTCACCAGGGCCGGCAGCCCCATCCTGACTGCTCACCATGGCCAGGTCGCTTGCCATAACTGAACTCATCCGGGATCCGACCCGTTGGTGCTCGGTTTCGCCACGTTCGGTCCCTTCAGGTGGCGGAGATGTCCGTCCAGTTCGGGTCCCTCAGGTGGTAAAGAGAGCTTGTAAAGAGCTGCTGTTTTTTGATGGTTTGTGCCATGTCCACGCATTCATGTCCCATACCTGTACATCGGTTCATAGTCAGTACTAATGTACGGTATATGACCACACTATGGGCAATGAGAGTTTCTAGAAGGGGTTTTGGTGATGCCGGCGGGAGCTTTGGGCCAGGTTTGCACTGATATGGGAGTTGGGGAATTGATGAACGTGCTTCTCGTTGAATCGCTGTTGGACAATGTTGTGCACGTCCATGGGCGCGCAGTACGCGCAGCATTTTGGAGGTGGCTATTGCTATAGGACACTTGATGGCCATGGGTTCAATGGTTCCTTGTGCCATTTGTTAATGCGGACAACTGAAGTACTCCTTGCATCCTCAAGTGCGGGACGTTTCACTTTTCAACATTGGCCAGAGCCAAAGCCAGGTTAGGCAGGGATGACATGTTTAGCAGAGAATGGATGTGACTTGTTGTAGTCCAACGCATCCAAGCTTGAAAGAGAGACCCACCAGCAAACACCCTGCGGCAACCACAGCGACCTCCCTGGCAAGAACTATAACAGTTGTCAACCCAGGCCTGCCGCAAAAGCCAGAACCTTCAAGATGTCCTGTTTCATGGCGGGTGTCACCCACGCTTAGAGAATCTTAGAGATTTAGAACATGTAAGGCATGTGATACTGTATGTAAGGAATCACCCCAAAAGTCAGGCTCGGTCCCCGAGCCTGGATGTCGAGTCTTCGGTGGTTGAGTTTCTTGGAATTCATCGGCCCTCCCCAGAGTCTTCGTGCCGTCCAAACGTCCCCTACCCTGACGCTTCAGGCCTTGGTTTAAGGACTGGGCCTTTGATCACAAGGCATGTGCGGACTCCAAGAGAGGTCCGAGCAACTGAGAAAGGCGACGGGGCGACGGCCGAGGGTTCGGCCGGAAACGGAGACGGAGACGGTTCCGTCAGGGTTCCGTCCATCAGTATTAGATCTAGTGTAGTGATATCAGGGCCAGAATCAGTGTAGTAGTTTTATGTGGTTTTATTCGCGTGTGTATGCGTATATATATATATATATAGATGTGTGTGTGTGTATATGCGGTATATGTATATGAAGCACCTTCAAAATTTGTGATGATCACGATTGCATAGGAGCGTTGCATTCATATGCAGGCATGTTCCAAACCTTAGCGAACGAACGATAGGGGACACACAAAAAGGACACCCTTTAACACGGTTCCAAAACATTGGAAAACGATAGGGGGCTCACCTACCTGAGGGTGCAACAGTCGCAAACAATGTTGACCATACCTCATATATGTTTGACATTTGACATGGCATGCCGGGATGCATTACCACCGCTGGAAAAACTAACACAGAAGAGGCGAACTTGGGATGAGACCCCCAGGAAAGCCCAAACCTTTTTCTTGCCACAAAGAGAACCATTTTTCTAGCAAGATCAGTCCCCAGATAGCAATAGCTTTTTGGGGGTTCTTACTTCTCAATGACGTGCTTCCGTTTGAGAAACGTTGGTATGGTGTTGGCTTCCGGTGGGTTTTGAGGGTCCAGTGACCTGGCGCCACGAGGAAAGGCGCCGGGGTGTCGACGAGGGGCGTTCATGAGTTACAAAGCACAATGAGTTACAATGAACGACAATAAAACCATGACTCTTGCATGGACCTCTGTGTTTCAGGCCTTTTTGTTGCCACGGTGAAAGCTGTTAACCAAACTCTGCCTATACATCAGCCCTGGGATTCCAACAGCCATTGTTTCAATGGTCTTTGTCAAACAACCCTTGTTTTACCAACGATTTTACACTACAAAACCAGGTCAACCATCCTTTTAATTGTCTTGGAAGGCTAGCTTCAATGGACATACATTAAGAGAACGCAGGGGGCTGACCATATGGGTAGGTGAGAGAGAGAGGGAGGGAGGGAGAGAGAGAGAGATTCGACCAACCAAGGCCCTAAAGGGCTTGGTTTGGCCAAGGCGGGAGAGGGCAGACGTTCTTTCGGCCTGTAATGTAGACTCTTCTTGAATAAAGCGCACCCATTTGGATGGTAAAACAATGTGAAACATCGTCATAGGGGGGCTTTCTTAATCAAGAGTCCACAGTGAGTTGTTGATTTGATGTGTGGCCTGTGGCTGAAATGAAAGCGCTTTCGGCAGTGGCAAGTATTGTTCACGTGTTTTGTTCACGTCTTCCATGTGCTCGCTGGCGAATTTGTGCTGTTGCGGAGCAACAAATTCGCTGGTCCTCTTGAGCTCTAGCTGTCCTCCATTCGTGTATGTGATGGTAGTAGGCGTGCAGGGTTCGCTCCCTATCACCACTGCCTCGCTGGTCTTCGAAGACCAGCGTGGCCTGCAAGAAAGTAGGAGACACTGGAGACACCTCCCAGATGGTAAACGAGGCCCTTAATGAAAGCTGAGAGTAGAAACCCAGAAGAAACTTTATGGTGTACGAAAATCTGGAACACCTACTTCGACCCCTACTTGAAGAAACCAATCCGGTTCAGCTTCCAGATCTGATCCGCCTCGGAGCTTCTCCCAAAGCTTCGGTATCCGAACCGCGATGTTGCTGGTCACCAGTGGTTTTCAGTTGGACGATGATTGACTAAAATAGTACAACCATAGACCCACCGGCGCGAAGGGCCCCTGGTTCCTGGTAGTGTTCCGGGGATTGGGCTTGATGGAGCCACTCTGACTCACCAAACCATGGAAGTGGCAAACAATTTCGACCTTCAAGGGTGCCATCCAAAACCCATGTGGTGTGTTCGTCAAGAAGTCGGAAGTTCGACCTCCCAAGCTGCCACGCAAGCCGAGCTGTTTCTCGACGGCCCTGTGTAGTTTGAGCAACTCACTCCATCTACCCCAGTTTCCAAAGTCAAGCCGGTGCGGTGCTACTGTCCGAGGGATTGAGCCGAGGTCAAGTTGCAAGCCTCAAGTGGATTCAAGTGGTTTATCAGGAGGGCGCAGGTTGCCGGGCCATTCGGACTGTGCTTGTTTCATTGATTGTGCGCGCGCTTTTTTTCCCCTCCTTCACGCGCACGAAGCAACGGCTCGTAGGACTTGTGTCGCCTTGCTCAAGACTGAAGGGTCCTGAGAAGCACCGGCAGACCGGCATCTCCCGGCGGTGGACTCGTGGACTGCGCTGCAACCAGCGCCGCTGGTGTGCTGAATGCTTCGAGAGATGGGATAGGGATGATGTTAGGACTGTGTGGAGAGACGGTACTTTGTTTTCGCATGTTTTTTGCGAAGCCCCTCTCCTTCGCCTCCCGTAGCTTGATCACCGATACCCAGTGCACTGACACCGGCGTTTTCACAAGCCTACACAACTTCCTACAGCGAATGTCAGTTTATTGTTTTCTGGATGCTACAGCAAACCGCGGTTTCCCGATGCCAGGGCAAAGGCAGTATGGGCAAAGGATGCGGTGCTGTCAGTGGCAAGGGCAGCTATGGCTGCGGCTGTGGCAGCTTTGCTGGCTGTGGCGGCTGTGCTGGCTGTGGCGGCTGTGCTGGCTGTGGCGGCTGCGGCGGCTGCGGCGGCTGTGGCGGCTGTGGCGGCGGCTGTGGCGGCTGTTGTGGCGGCTGTGGCGGTTGTGGTGGCTGTGGCGGCTGTTGCGGTGGCTGTTGCGGTGGCTGCTGTGGAGGCTGCGGTGGCTGCTGTGGCTGCGCCGGATGTGTTGGCGGCGCAAGCTTCGGCAAGGGCTTTGGCAAGGATGATGCTAGTGCGGGTGCCCAGTTTGATTGTTGAAACGTGCGCCCTTCGGCAACGAGTTAGGCATACACTGCACCTCTACTTTGCCAGTGTCGTTTGGTTTGAGCAACCGCCAAGACCTGCAAAACGACAATTAACGTAGACCGGCGGCTCTTGATTAATAAGCGGCCCCATTTGGATTGGAACCCCCCCCGCTCAAAGACCTTGGTCATGTCCTTTTCGTCCACAAGGCGTGAAACGGCGGATGCGATTTGAGACATGCACAGACCGCTGCACCGGCGCGATCGCATGCGATCGCTTTACTTTGGAGAATTGGGTGTGTATCATAGGGGCACCCCCTGGCCGTGGCTGGGTGGACTGGCCTATTTCCCTTCTTCCAAGGGGTTGGATTGAGGTCTCCCTATTTAATGCACACTCAACTTCTCAGGGTTTGATACTGGGATTCGTTTGTAGTCTTACGTTTTTCTCCTCAGATCTGGCTCTTGCACAGGCCAAGCCAGAGGCCTGGGTCATTGGTAGCTTGTGTTCATTTTGGTGCTTTGAACCTGAGTTAAACCGGGTTTGGACCAATCAGGCCATGGTTCGACCCAATCAGGCCCAGTGCAGCCAACGAAAAAACATGGTCATGAGTCATCACATGGATCGGGTGGAGGATGTTATTGACACTAAACCAATGCAAGTTTGTTGCCCCTTTTGGCCGCAGCTGGATGCCAAATGCCCCCCCACCCGGCACGCGGAGCGTTGTCATCCCACAGGCTATCCACCGGTGCGGGTCTCAGATGGTGGCCGGGCCTCCGACCCACGGGGAAGGATACGAAGTGCTTTAGAACCCAAGTTAGATTGATATTCCTGGTGGTCATTTTGATGTTAGCTGGGAATGCTGGGCCGCCCCATGACCGCCAGATCGGTTTTGCTAGATCCTCGACCAATGGGTTGCTCGTCTACACTCCCTGTTATTGACATGGAAGTGGACAATGGCCCCGGCCCCTTGGATTGTCTACTTCGATGACCATTTTCCAACCCGCAGTTTTCCACTTCTGCACATGAGACCGGTTTATGTCACAAGTTCGCCCAAGATTTATCTCTCCTCAAGGTTCATGGCCCCTCTCAAGGATATTCAAGGATGGTTGCTTCCCAGGTTTCATTCATCCCAGCTACAGTATGTCTATATATACCGATTTGGCCATATATATATATAGATATATTTGGCCGGCTGTTGCGCAGAACGTGCGCAGCACAAAACGTCTTGTGACTCATGTGTCGGGAGTCAAGCAAACCAAGCTTTGCGACCCCTGTTTTCTCAAGGACACATGACTCATATGACTCATAGGACCAACCATTGGTTCCAAGTTTCAGACATAGAGTCTAGACATGTCTAGACCATCCTAGAACCCTTAACATCCAAAACACCCCTCCTGCCCAGACAATCCCATGGAATCTAAGACTTGACCGGTGGTGAACCGTGGTGAACCGGTGGTTCCATGTGGTCCAACCCGAACCGGGGGGGGGGGAAGTCACTGATTTGGACCGACCATTTGGAGGCCTTTTCCGATGATTTTCCTCTACAACCCAGTGATTTCGGGCGTCCATTGACGTTGGACCCCTTGACTCCCGGCCGTCGTCGTGGACCCCGGTCTTGCGCGGAGTCCCGCGCGCGCGACTCCGCGCGACCTCCTCCCGGCCTTCCCGCCTAACGCGAATCCGCCCCAGGCGCCGGTGACTGCGGCAGCCAGGGGGACCGAGACAGGGAGGGGTGGACCAAAAGCAACCCCTTGGGTGGTGTGGGTACTGGTGTGGGTGTACAAAGTGCGGTTCAGAATCCGGGGAGTAGCTTCCACAGTGTGGTTTTTGGATGACCTGGTCATGTCTTTTGATTGATGAGATGCGGTTTGTCAAGATATCAATCGATATCTATCGAGCACAATCATTCATGTGTATTCATGTTGTTCCGAACGCCACTGGCCACAGGCTTCTGTTTCCCGTCGTCGAGCAACTGATCCCCTGAACCTCCGTTTGTCGGCCCTGCAGATCCGCTTTTCGACCGCTATAGCCGGCGCGCGCCCCGCCTCCCGCCATGGGCACGGTCCACGGCCATGAGTTCCCGGGTGACGCGCCGGGCATTTGGGGCCACGTGAGCGTTTTGGAAGATGGACCAGGCGTGAGCGTGTTGGGAGGTCGGTGGCGTTGAAGACGTGTGATGGCAGACAGTGCCGTTTGGGCGGTATTAAAACCTCTTTTATCTCCCATGCGCCAAGCAAGTGACGGCATGATTTCATTCATCCAGGTCTTCCCAATCCATGTGTCCGCCGCGCCGGAGGTGATGACTCGACCTATGAGTTCCAGCTCCCTCCTTGCCACGTCCGAGATGTCACCTGGGAAGACCTTCCAGCCGTCCCTGGCGCCAACGCTCCGCTAACGGTGCTTCCACCGCCCATCGCTGAAGGCAGCCCGAGCAGGAAGGAGCAGCTGGCAAGCGAAGGGCAGGTGCCCAAAGTGCCATCTTGAGAGTGTGGAAAAGGTTGTTGGCCAGTTCCGAGTTCAAACAAACCACTTTTAGGATAAACAGACACACATGAATCGTCATGAACCGTCACGAACCTCAAAATTATCAACAGTTTCGAAAGTAGTTTTGCGCGGACTCGAAGAGGGTTTTTGGACGGTGCAGCAGTTGTCCCTACCGATCAGTATGCATAAAGTTATATAGTAGAGTAGTTTTGAACTCCAAGACAAGAGAGGCTTGCCCACCAAAAGCGGTGCAATATCAAAGCAACTTCAAGGCAGCAAATTACCAGCAAACAATCTTACAAACCTAACCCACAAGCCAACTTTCACCAACCCAAGACAAACTCCACATCAAGCCAGGGCAAACCAAGGCAATTCACCAACTAACCACAACGAACCCAACCAGCCAAGAAACCTACTGCAGCAATGCAAAGTAAAAGCACCCACGAGATCCCACAGTCCCTCAAAGTCCTTGGCACCACCGCTCCAACGACCTTCCGTCCATGGCACCACCGGTCAGGTGCACGAGGCAAGCAGCCAGGTGTACGAGGCGAACCAGGGACCAGTAGAGTTGAACGGCCGCCGCAAGAGTTTATTGAGCCTTGGCGCTTTTAGACCAAGCACCTCGTTACCAGCATCCGACTCTACAGGTCTCATGGCTGAAATGCCTGACTTCGTCAGGTGACCTGTGAAGTCACGTGTCCTGGTCTAGCATGGCGTCGCCCTCGGGCGCCGGGTGAGACGGCGCACCCGCCCGTGGCCCGTTCCTCGATGCGGGCGAACGGGAACGATCGAGAATAGGAGTTCCTCAAGCGCTTGCTGCCAGGGGCTGGTTTTCCCTGGCACCCAAAAGGTTCCTTTTTTGTGTGTGAAAACCGTCATGGGTTTGAGAGCCGCGATGGTAGTCACGAAATCTAGCGAAGCTAGCTGGAGTTACTCTTGCGATAGCAAGGTTTCTTTCGATCGGGTGCAAATCCTAACCCCTGATCTTTCAGGTCGAAGCCCCCCCCCCCCTTCTCACTCTCACTCTCACTCTCACTCTCACTCTCACTCTCACTGTCTCTCTCTCTCTCTCTCATCTCTCTCATCTCTCTCTCATCTCTCTCTCATCTCTCTCATCTCTCCCTCATCTCTTTCTCATCTCTCTCTCATCTCTCTCTCCTCTCTCTCTCTCTCTCCTCTCTGTCTCTCGTCTTTCCGTCTCTCTTCTCTCTTCTCTCTCTTCTCTCGCAGGAGGATCCGGGCAAAGAGCCGCATATAAAGGACTCTTCACCTGGAATCGTTTGCCCCGCCCAACTTGTGCAAGGCGTCCTGCCTTCTGCTACTCCGTGCAGACCCGCTGCTACCAAAGCCTATTTGGCTTCGAGATGTATTTGTAAATCGTTCACCTGGTATCTAAAGCCACATTACACGGGAACAGGGAATTGGTGCTGCTCCTCGCTGCCCTCCACTTTCCCATTCTGGAGCGCTAGCTTTCGCCCCCCCCCCTTGGCCTCAAGTCTGTTCAGTTTAGTTTTTCGGTTCCATGTGGTTCCTTCATGTTCTTCCTGGGATGTCGTGCTTGTCGTGACTGTTCGACTCCTTCAGAAGTCGTGGGGTTCCCATTCCGGAGCTCCACAAGTGTAGACGGATCACTTGTTCTTTTCTTTTATCGTACTTTTGTTTAAAGCTGGCCCATCCCCGTCTCTGGGCGCGTGCTGGACGTCGCAGAGGGTTATATAAACCCTATAGGCCGTAGCCTGAGCCTTCCAAGATCATTAAAAGAAAGATTGACCTCGTTTTGCCATGTGACATCCACAGTCATCAAGGGTTGTTCAGTCAACACGATTCAACAAATCCAATGGTGGGCCGCCTAGGATTGGCATCAACTACTTTGGCTCCCCCCACGAGTTGCACGGCTGCGTGGACGATGTGCATCGGATGCTCCCCTTGGTGAAGCACTGGGGCTTTGGGGAGACCGACTGCCAGCGGATCCTGTTGGATGCGCCAGACTGGCAAGGCCAGACTGGCGTGAGTGAGTCGAAGAGCCCATGGGGAGTCGGCCGAGGTCCAACGCGAACTGATCTTTGGACCCGTATACTTGGGGGGTGGAGGCTCCCCCGCAATCATGGGTAACTAGTGGCTGGGCGGCATTCCTTTCGCCGTACCCCAATTCCCAGTCTTTGGAATCACTTACAGGGCAAACCCATTGGATGGCCCGGAGAAAGACCATGCCGCAGGCGTGGCACCTCATTGTTAGGAATGGAAGGTTGGGGATGCGCAGCTGACCTCATGCCACATTCCTGAGCTGGCATCGGCAAGCTGATGAACATTTACCCTGGCAGGAACTAACATGGCCCCTGTTTGTAGAGGAAAACGGTCTTCCAAGGGACAATTTTCCACTTCCATGTTAGTTCCAGTGAGAGCGTCAGTTAATTTGTAATGCTTAGGCTTATTCGTACTTTTGAATCAGTCGCGCATCGAATTCCTGAAAAAAAGGTGCACGGGCAATATCTTTTGATATACTGATATACTCGCCAAGGCAGGTCAGCGCTTAACGTATCTTAACGTCGTATACTTGCTAAGGCAGGTCCAGCGGTGTGCCTCAAGATAACAGAGCTGAATTTCATGACAGGAAGTCCACATCGATACCACTGTCTGTATACGTAAGATGAACATTGATGAACACTTTTTGGTTCAAGAGCAATGTGAACAGACCGAATTATACTTATACGATCTTATACAACACTGATGCTTAATACATCTTAATATTCTTAATACTAAGGATGCTACTTGAGCACTGCCCACATTTTCCCGCCAGGCCAGCGTCCGACCCTTGCCAACCTCCGCGCTGCTATTGCCTGGCTTGTCCACGATGCTCAGCCCGGCGACGCCTTTCTGCTGCACTACTCCGGTCACGGCGGCCGCGTGCCGCGCAGCGATGGCCGTGGCGAGTGGCATGAGACCTTGTGCCCTGTGGACATGGACGAGGCGGGGCGCCCCGTGGACATGAGGCCGGGCGGTCTGGAGTAGCAGCAGGTGCCAGTAGCAGCCACCACTGGTGTTCAACAGAGTGACACAAGAAGAAAAAAGATCATTTAGAACATGTGGACGTGCCAGCGCACGGGTCTTGACGTTCTAAAACATGTGGAGTTAGAGTGGTGACAGCTGACAGCCTAATTTTCAAGAATGGGGGACCCCCTTTTCATGACTAGAGGCACCAGAGAACAGGTGGAGGATGGTGGAGGGGATTCAGCCACTGAGTTTCCTAGTTTTGTTTAAGTTGATTGATTATTTATTTTTTTCCTATGATTAAATCCCCTTCTGTTATTTTTTTTAAACTTTGCAGGCTCCTTAAGCAAATCCAAGGTTTCTGTACAACAACAGCATGCTCAGCTGTTGGAGATGTCCTGAGGCCGGGATGCTGCACGACAGCGAGCTTTTTGAGATCTTGGTGAAGCCATTGCCCAAAGGTGGCCTGAAAGTAGAGATCAGATTGGGTGAAAGACAGGTTGGGTGACTTGAGCCTTCAAGGAGAACACTTGCTGTAAACAATCTAAAACTTAAACAATGCATATTCTTAAATTCACCTATTAAAATCACAATTCCTTCCATTTTGATCCACTTTGTCACGGAAAGGTTGCCTCGGCAACCTTGAGTTCGCTTAGTGCCTGGATTTGTCTCAATGACCTGATCAGCTCCCCCTGGCCACGGGTGAATTTCCCTTCAATTGTACCGTGGCTTGGTGTGATTGCATTTCTATCGAGCTTCTCCTCCCTCCTCGTTTTTTTGCTGCTGCTGCTGCTGCTGCCGGGTGGATTTCCCTTCTATTGCTCTCCATCACCGAGGGCACTTCGCCCCGACTGCCCTGTGTGTGGGGTGTGAGTAACAGCCAGCTCTGAGTCCAATGAACCATGCTGAGGAATCCTAAGCTCAACCTTTCGTCCACCCCCTCTTTTCTCAAGTCCTTTCCTTGGCTCATTGAAGAGAAGAAGCATACATTCCCTTTCCCATGGCCTGTGACACGTCTTGTGGTGTTGGCGAGAAAAAGGCCTGTTTGGCAGCAGAAACCTCGGAAAAGGAACGCTTTGCAACCCATGCCGACTCCCCTCTCCGGACCGACTCCGGACCGACTCCGGACCGACTCCGTCGACCGACTCCGTCGACTCCGTCGTCCGTGACAGGTTGCCGTTTGACCTGTATCTTGGACGCTTGCCACAGTGCTGGGGCATTAGACCTGCCCTTTATCTTCACAGGTGCAGCCGGTTTCGTTTTTTCTTTTTCTTTTGCCGTGTGGCTTCACTTACTGTACTTGAAGTCTTGAAGTGTGTTGAAACTCACACCACGTTGTTTCAATTGACCAACATGGGGAAGAACATGGAAGAACCATTTGGGTCCCCACCTCCACACCACCTCCGGTTGTTCGATTCCTTTTTCTCTCTTTCGGGAAAAAAGTGCCCCATGGGGCAGACATGGGGCAGATGCTTTGGCCATTTGCCAAGACTTATATATAAAGCAATTATGGTTTTTTCTTTTTTGAGGGGTTCTTGTACCTTTTGGAAGATGAATACCCTACCCTGCACCTGCTACTTCATTGTATATAATATCTTCAGTTGGTGACTTGGATCAATCTGAAATGGAGGACTAAGGAAAACACCCTATAGACTATATAAGACTATATAGACTTTGCTGCTCTGGGTCCCCCCTTCCCGTGGCCTGACCCTGCTCACTGGATGTCTATAATGTTTTCCGTTTCTTGGTCTCCGCAGGAACCCTGCAGAACATTCAAAAGGCCATGGCCGGGGAAGCCATTCAGATGGCCTTGTCCAAGAACTGGCTCCGTGACTTCGAGCGTTGGAAAGTGGAGGAGCGACTCCGACGTCGCCGGCGAGCCGGTGCGGCTTGGTGCGTGGACAGCCTGGGTTTTCCAGCGGTGTCGGTGTGGATGGAGGGTGCCTTTTGGGATCTTCGGTGACTTCGGTGGGGCGGGAACCCGTTCTGAAGCGCTGCGGAGGTTGCTTCGCGCCCGGTGGGCGGTGGCAACACCAACACCGCGGAGAGCGAGTCGGGTGAGCGGTTATCTATCTATATAATTCTATATCTCTTCATTTCTGAAAGACGCTTGAAACAGTTCTTGTCATGTTTCAGAAACGACGACGCGCCTTCTCCTCACAAACTGAGACATGTGTTGTGAGACGTTACGCCAAACGTGTGTGGGAAACCCATGACCTGTAGCAGGATGACCGGCCTGTAGCAGACGCTCGTCGGCCTAGTCCGAAGCATCATCCAGAGGGGCTGTTTGGTGTTTTTCCTTTCAGTTTGCACACCCATATGAGAATGTCCACCCTCTATTTTTCCCACTTCCAGAATTTTCCTCACCCACCACTAGAGTGAACTCTTGGGCTTCACGTGTCGCGTGGTGTGTTTCTTCTTCTCCAGGACGACCCCATGGCCTTGCTGGGTGATGTGGCCTCCGTAGGCTTTGGACTCTGGGATTTGTGGCGCCAGTACCGGGCGAAGACCCACGGCCATCAGGACGACGGCCCAAACAACGCCATTGAGACGGTTTTTTTTGAATTCGTTGAGAACGGATGGGATGGAGCAAGGATGATTTTGGGACGGGCACGAAGGTGATGAAGATTGATGAACATAAGGCGTGAGTTAAAGGGTCAAGACGGTGGCGTGGGCAATTTGGAGCTAGTCGTTTCAGCCCGAGTCCCTCCGGCAGTGGAGGAACAGGACGAGGGCCGGTGATGGGGATGTTTCACACCTGGGGTGCTTGAGGGTGCCGCCTACGTCTTGGCAGTTCATCAGTTCATCCATCGCAACTCAAGCATTCTCCCACAAACTGGTTGTTACACCGCGACACGGCACAACCCACCGGAGTTTTTGGTTGCCCAGCATCCAAAAATTCGACCACCAATTGAAATCGTTGCTCTTCAGACCTTGGGAGGGCGTACAAACAACACCCTGCCGTCTTCGTCTTCCCACCTCCCAGCGACGGACTCCACCACTCCCTGATGCCCCCGGTCGCCGGCTTTGACCAGGATGGCTTCTGTTCCGACGAGCCTTTCAACGTGGGCCTGGCCTCGGCGGAGGTGGTGGCCATCACGGGGTGCGCGTCGGACCAGACCAGCGCCGATGTGAACGACGTGCACTCGCAGCCACCTGGCAGCTATGGAGCTGGTGGAGCTGGAGCTGAGCTGGGCGAGATGGGGCCACTGCCGGAGGTTCAGGGACCTTTTGGCAAGCATCTTTGGGGTGAGACCTTTATTGATCATCAATGGTCGAGTTGACACGACTTCATCCTCATAAAGTGGGTTTTGCTTGACAACAAGCTTGAGATGCTATTCTATCACGGGTTCCCTTGAACCAGAACATGATGCATGAACCTTGTCCAAGTGTAGTTGTTTCACATGTGTGTTTCAATGTTTTGCTTCTTGACCTGAGAAATCCACGCGTTCTCATGACATAGATGTCAAGACTTTGCAACAGTCATCTCCTGTAGGGCCCAAGCTCGGGGATGCCCGAAGCGACAGAGACACCACTAGGCCCTAGGCATCGCTATAAGCGATACCCGAAGTGGTGCCCTTGATCATGCCGGTCTGCCACCCTTGCCCACTTGAACCTTGAACATAGAGTTAAGCAACAAACATGTTGCAGTAACAGCTTGGTTTAATGCATGTTAATGCCCTTCCAATCTTTTGTTTTCTAACGTCAGCTGAGCTTTGCTGTTGCCTTCGACGCGAGTGAAGTTTGTGTGCGTGTCTCTTTCGAGTGCTCATGCTCACATATTCACACATCACATACACTTGTTTGGTTGAAACCTGTCATTACTAACTATATACCATTACCAGTAAGCGATGCCTCATGATGCCTCCCTTCCAAGCTGAAGACTAGGTGACTAGAGTCTAAAGGTTGTCCAAAACTGAGGGAAGCGATGCCCCCCCGGGAAATCTATGTGATGGCATTAGATTGAAGAAGGAGTCTGGACAGCCACACATGAGTGTATTGTATGGAGCTTGATGGTGTTCCCTTGGGGGGGGGTTCGGGTTCTCCAAGCTGCACGTTGATTGTAGAGGAGGCACCTGAGAAAGGGATAGGCAGTCACCCTTTTTCTATTATAAAGTGGATTCCTTCCAGAGCCTGGGCTTCCGGCTTCTCACCTTAGTGTGCAGTCTGGTCACGGAAAAGACTCTCGAAAGCTTCAAGGCATTGGTCCCACCCTTTCGGAGATCCGTCAAAATCACCAGGAAAGGTCCTAAGGAAGGAATTCATACTCGTTGATGTGTGATGATTGCAAAGGACCAGGAGTTCCAACGCGGTTGGTCGTCTATTCCCCAAAAAGGTGAGTGGAAAATGGCGGATCTGTCGACCTGCTGGTGCCTCGACCCTCATGACTCTTCCAGGTTCGACCTCCATGGCACTTCGACCAGCGGACGCCTGGGCCGCGCGCGCGACGTCGGTGACGCGGGCGGCGCCTTGACCTCGGCGCTGATCGAAGCGATGGAGCAGATTGATCTGGCGGATCAGCACCAGGCAGTAATAGGACAAGAGGGTCAAGCAGTCATGGGTCTAGCAGTCTAGCAGTGGTTTGAGTAGGTCTTTTTTTCTCGGACCGCCTCAAGTCTAGCATCCAGGCAGTAATGGGACAAAAAAGAGGAATGGAAGCGGATGGGATCCAAGAGTGAAGAGGCTTTGGAGAGTAGAAGGGGGTGGAAAGCTGGGTGCTGATGGTTGTGGAGAGCCTTCTTTGAAAAGCAGTGGCCGCTCCGGCAGCTCGGGCTTAGCAATCCAAGGACTCAAAGGCTTGTTTTGGGGACCAGAGGACCACCTTGGGTGTGTCCCATTCATTATATACCTGTAACACGTGTAACAGTCGATCAAAGATGATCCCGGCTTTTGAGATGTCGACCTAGTCCTTCGCATCATCCTCCAGTGGGCCCACAAAATGGCGATTCACCCAAGGACCTTCAAGGACCCCGTTTTATTGCAAGTTGTTTTCCTTTTTCAATTTTTTCAGTTTTGGCCTCGGCCTCAGCGCAGGTGAGCATCCTGGACTTGTTGGAGCATTTGCGCGCACGATTGGCGGATGCGGGCTTTAGCCAAGTCCCTCAACTGGCCTCCTCAGTGGTGCTCGACTTGAAGCAACCCTTCTCGTTCACCACGGTGAATGGCAAGGCCTCAGCTTCGCAAGAAGGTCTCAACAGAGACTTGGGCACCAGTGGTTTGGGCTCCACTAGCGGCTTGGGCACGACCCATGGCATGGGGATGGCCAATGGCTTGGGCATGTTGGGTGCCAGCTGTGCAGAGAATCTCGGGGGTGGCTGGGGCGGTCTGGGTGGTTTGGGTGGCTTGGGTGGCTTGGGTGGTGTGGGCTGGGGGACTCCCGTGCCGGCGATGGCCTGTCCCGGTTCAGCCCACGAGACCTCCGCGCAGAGTCGGGACTTGGAAGAGATGCAGTCTGAGGAGGACGCCGATGACTCCTGGGAGGAGGACTTTGAGGATGGCTTTGAGGATGAACAATCGGACTATTATGATGATGAAGATGACTATTGAAGTGTTTAAGGGGCCAAGAAAGCTCGTCTTCTGTGATGAGAATGGCACGCCGACGATGAACCAGACAGACTCGAGAAGGACTCGAGCTGCACGAGAATTGAGGGCCCACCAGCGATCCAACAATCCTGCGATTTTACTTCTTATAGAGTGGTCCTATTACAGATAGGTTCGCGATTTTGATGGTTTTTGTTTGGAAAGTTGGCGTGTTGCGCAAGTTACTCCATAGCAGCTGTGCAAGTGCTTTGCTTTGCTATTTGTTTGAGGGCCACTTCCTTAGGCATTTAAGACCTTGAACCTTGTACAGTGCCGGCCATGTCCCGAATTGGTATGCACGCGGGGAGTGTTGTGCTGGCTGGTGGCAAGCTTCAGCCCACCAGCCCGGAGTCACAAGAACCCGCCAATTTTCCCCCAGACCCAGCCGGAGCCCTTTTGTGCTCCAGACCGCCAAGGCTATTCCTTAGAAACGAGGGGCTATGTTTTGGTGAGGTGGGGGAGTCCTTCAGGGGAAAAGCTCTTAGCTGCTGAGCCGGTCCATACTCAACCCCTCTGCTAGCATTTTACTTTCAATATTTGCCAGCGGGTGGAGATTAGGTGGGGAGGGGGCACAGTTTTGCAAAGAGATGCGGCATTGGATGGTCGTTCAAGTCAGCGAATCAAACAAAAACCCAATTCAGCCATTCTCAGCCTACTACATACCAGGACCAGTTACATCCAGTTACTACTCTACCCATTGCCTTTTAGTGACCCCCAACTTAAGAAAGACACATTTTAAGACATTTTTTCCTTCTACCGCTTCTTTTTTTCTGGGGGACCCCGTGCGGACCCAACCGGCCACGCTGTTGGTCGGACCGTCGGACCGTCGCCTCGTCGCATCTTCTTCTCTCGCCGGACCGTCGCCTCGCGTCCCAGGCGGGCTTAGAGCAGCTCCAAGGCCCCACCTTCCCGAGTCGAAGCCGGTCGCCCGGGGTCGCCGGACCCGGTGGCGTTTTCTGATGCGTCGGTCTTGGATGCCTACCGTGGCGGTGCCCGAAGCGGAGTCCGGATTCGTTCGCCCGGCCAATTGATGAACATGTCCACTACAGATCGATGAACCATGATGAAGCCATCTGCTCCAAAAAGAAGCCTGGCCCCTGCCCCAATGAGCAGGAAGGGTTTGGCTCGGGTCGTGTGGGATCCGTTTGCCCGCGGGTGCGGGGATTCAGCCTGTCAGGTGGTCTGCAGGCCCTGCCAAGCCACTTAGCAGATCCTCAGGCCGGCATCTGAAGTAGGCCGGTCCGGCATGGCTGCCATGCGTTCTGGTTGGTGTGTTGGATAGTAAAGTGCCGAAAAATGGGTTGCTGGGTTGGATGATGTTGGATGATGTTGGAGGTATATATTAATCATATTGATTCTATACCCAACTCAAGTTTCATACACTCAGGCTCCACCTTGAACAAGATCAGCAACGATCAATATGAGTTCGTCTTCGCGACCATCCAGTTCCATGTTCAGTGGACCATCCAGGCTGTCAGACCCGTCCTTCTTCCAGGATCGTTGATGTCATGTCTTCGGACACGGGACACGTCCCCGAGGATCATTCTCAAGTGGTGCAATGCCCTTGCCCCACCACACTGGCCGGTGTCCAAGCCGGTCGAACTGAGATGTCCGCTTTCGGCGCCAACCGACCGACCGTCATAGATTCATAGATTCATGTAGGCTGCCGTAGGCTCTATATGTCATTCTATTCCAATATAACTAACCCCCCATACGAACGATATGAGCAGGTTTTACCATCCACGTCTGGGGGTTTTGATTCAGCAAGATTCTACATTATATAATAGATTGCCAGCTTTTTCGGCCTTGCTTGGTTGATTGATGAGACGGGAATGACCCCCAACCTTTGTGCAATAGGGCCCCCTGTGGGTCTATGGACATTGACCATACTATGTTGTGCATGGGTGCATCCATTGATGACCCCCCTTCGACGTACTATGAAGGTCTCGGATTTCGCGTTTGCCCTTAAAAGGAGCCATGTCACGAAAGCTAGCCTTAGCTAGCTGGAGTTGCTCTTGCTTTAGCAAGTTAAGTGACGGGGTGGACGCACCTCAGAAACCTCAAATAATTGATTAAATCAATCTTATGGACCCCCCCCCCCCCCGCGGTTCGACTCCCCCCTGCGCGCGGTGAGCGGGACCACCAAGCAGCTGCAGCACACCAAGCATCTGCAGCGCCCAGCGCAGCAGCGGCAGCAGCAGCAGCAGCACCAGCAGCAGCAGCAGACCACCCAGCGGCGGCAGCAGCAGCAGCAGCAGCATACCCAACGCCGCGGCAGCAGCAGCCGCAGCAGACCACCCAGCGCCAGCAGCAGCAGCAGCAGCAGACGACCCGGCGCCTGCAGAGCACCCAGCGCAGCAGCGCCCAGCGCAGCAGCGGCAGCAGCAGCACCAGCAGCAGCACCAGCAGCAGACCACCGGAAGCCCGGCTAGCTTTCGTTCACCCCCTCTGGCCTCAAGTTCTCCAATCTTTTTGGACACGTTGACCATGGCAGGTGAGGTGAAAGAAAGTCTTTGCAGTGAATGACCAGAAAGTTAGTACATGTTTTTCTTTTTGACATGTCTTACCACGCAGTGGTCATTTTGGGTCTGTGCTGAACTGTCGCGATGTTGGTTTGGCAGCCTCACGCTGACATGGCCAGCTGAGCTTGGCGTACCTCTTGAGGTCGGCAGTCTGCTGGGCGGCACTGGGCTGATTGAGATCTCAGGCCGCTGTGCAAGACGAACAGGATGGACATACAGTGGTTTCAGAGGTGAGAAATGGCGCAGGCCCCATGATGTCCTGAACAGATGGGGGTCCATATAGTTATAAGTTATAAACCACCTCTTTGGGGGTTGTGCCATTTATATAAATCCACTATACGGTCTATACGTGCTTTGACTCATTTTTGCAGGCATGACGCAGAGTCAGGGTCAGGCAGAGTCTCGTTGAAAGGAGTCTGTCCACGTGGGCACCTGGAAAGGCGTATGAACACGTTTTTTTGTGCGAAGGCCGTATTGGGGCAGAATTTATCATATGGACATTTTAATTAACGAATTAGCGTATTTAGCCGTATGGACAGAAAAACAATACCGTACAAAAGCGTACCCATGTGAAACCCAAACTTTATCAACATGTTATCGACAAAAACCCAAACAAGTATATGGATAAAACCCAATCAAACCCAATATTCGGAGGAATTCCATAAAATTTGTCCAATTGACCAAAAAGGCCGGATGCACGGATTTTTTGTGCGAACGTGATTGAACAAAAAAAATGCACATTTGGATTCCCTAACATATGGATGCTGCAACGCACCGCGCATGCTTTTGGTTTCGTAAAGACACCTAGCTCCCAACCAATCCAAGACATAGATGGAGTTACGCCATCTATCATTTGTTTGCTGTTCAGGTGCAGTAAATTCAGCACATCTTTTCCATGTTTTCTTCTCAGTTCACCTCATTCGAAGACCGCAGCTGTCGGCTCCTACCCACGCGCTTCGGCGCCACTCACGCGCCCAGGAGCCACGGGAACTCACATCGATGTGAAAGACGTGGAGGGGAACCTGGGAGAGAAAGCGGTCGGGACGCTGAGACCGGCTGAGACCAAGGAAGACCAAGGAATCCCCAACGTGACTGACGGGGTGCTGGATGGAAGGAGATGGAAGGAGATGGAAGGAGTAAGGGTGGCTGGATCCTGAGGTATCTACAGGGGTGGTTCATCTCCTCGTTCCCTACGAGTCGCACGGTTCGTCTGGTGATTGGGTGCCTACTGTATTAGCCGCTGTGTGATTGGAACACCGATGGAACCCCTCATGTCAGTTGGCATGTTCTGCACTTCCATGAATGATGCAGGGCTGGGTGGCTCTTGGATGGAACAAACACCCCATGGTTTGGCAGGTCTATCAAGCACCAGGTCACTGGGTGGTGCTTGGCTGAAGGATGAAAGTTATGGGAAGAACAGCTTCTTGTTGTTGAAGCTTTCGAACACGCTTCCCCCAACCAACAGGTCTCCAGGTCTCCATGATCCACACGAATCTGCCTCGCTCAGGGCACATCTGGTGCTTCCTCCTAAGTTCCTCGAAACCATGTGTCCCCCCAAAAACTCACACTTGCAGCACCAAGAAGGAGGCAGGGTAGAGAAGCCTGAGGGTCATATCTGGTTTTCATGAGCCAACAACATGTTCTTTGCCTCTCAAAAATGGCTGATAAACACAGCCAGACCTCGGGCGAGAGAAAGATTCAGATGGTGGGCCATGGCACAACCAGTCTTCGACATTGTGGGCCATGGCGAAACCCATGTTCGAGCACAAATCGGGTGAGTTCTTCTGTTCTCTTCCGAACCTGTTCTGACGCCTGTCCCCTCACCCAAGCAGAACACGGACAGCGGCCCACGGGCAGATCATCATCAGCGGGCATGCCGTGGGCTGCGTGGCGGCTCGGAGACTTGGAGCGTCCGTCTGGAGCCGCCGGTGGGGGGGAGAAAAAGGGAAGCAACATCCGGAAGAAAGGCTGGTGGATGTGCTGAAGACATCTGAGGAATTCATCATCATCATCATCATCATCATCATCATCATCATCATCATCATCATCTTTCATACGCTCATCGGTCGATGAATGCGTGGACCCTTTTGGTCCCACCTGCGCCCCGGAGGGCCTTCCTCAACTAAAATTCTTGTCGAGGAGCCGGGCCAACGTCGAAGCCTTTGCTTCTGCCCGTTGATGGGATCTCAATGCCAGGTGCAGCATTGCGAACTGCCGCAGGCATGGACAGCAATGGTCTTCATTCATGCCAATGCTGTGGAACGGTTGGCAAGCGCACCATCTTGTGGGGTGAGCTTTGGAAAGGAAGTTCACTGCGCCTTGTTCTGCCAGAGAGCTGCTGTCTTCCCACAAGGAGCGATGGGCCACCTGCATGTGTGAGTTCAGGTCGCGAGGCCAGCTTCCACACGTGATGCACTTCTTCACCAATCGGTGGCAAAGTCGAGGATGGTCCACCAGCAAATCCGTGTCCATCAAATCCAGTCCTTGCAGCCATTTGCTGTGCCATTCGTCATTGGTGGCCGGGTCATGGATGATGTTCTGGATCTTTTCCTGGTCCGTCAGGATGGGCGATTCGTCCGAGAGGGCAGAGACCTCCTCTGCACCTCCATGTGGTGTGCAGTTCAACCAAAGTAGGCAGCAGTTCTCCTGAGCCACCAGTGGAAGCATAGAGAACTTCACCGGCATGTTGTCGTCGTCGTAGACCCACCATGAGTCACCGTCCTTAATGGCCGTGTTGTAGTGTCCCGAAGAGGCCTCTGACCCCAAGTGGAAAGAGACGCCAATGACGATGAACGGTATGTGGTCGACCTCCAACTTTGTGTTCAGGAAGTATGGCAGCCACACCTTAGAATCCCATGTCAGTCGAGTGTGACTCTTCCGTCCCTTGGAGTCAAAGCGGTCAATGTGCAGGCATGTGACGTCTGCTGGTTCGGTGAGGGCGTGTAACCCGAATGATGCAAGGCTCCAGTTGGAAACAAGACCTTGAAGGTCAATTGGCAGGGTGCTTTTTTGCTCGCTGCAGATGTAGAGTCGTAGTGGGCACCCTTGGGCATTGTGGTCAACCACTTTCAATTGGCCTTCATCCTCCAGCCGGCTTTCCCAACAACAACTGCGAAAAAGAGGATTGGTTTGTTGAAGAAGATGATGAGCAAAGTCAACCACATCATGCTGCCGAAAAGGATTGGGCCAGTTGGCCAAGAGGGTGGTCCACTGCCCATCCGCCCATAAAAGCATGGACTGCCCTTTGGACACATCTGCCAAGTCCCCTAATGCCCCAGGGAAGTTGGACCATTGGTCCGCCTTCAAACCATTGGCCTTGAGTGCACTCCAGGCTAAACCAGTGGCCGCTGAGTTCATGTAGCAGGCGGCTGCAGGATTCTGAAGCGTCCTCAGTGGAGGTGATGTTGAGGCCATCACAGTTGTTCCAGCATTTTGCCAACTTGTTGTGCAAGTGGTGTTCGATGAGAGCTGGCTGGGCGCATCCGTCCAAGCACTAGTTGCCAGAGTCCTGAATGACTGAGTTGGTGCCAGAGTCCCCTCATCTCGTTGGCATGAGTGTGAACCAGGGCCAGTGTGATCCGCCAGGGAATGATGGCTGACGGTGACTCCGTGTCCGTGGTCATGGCCTTCTGGATCTGCTGTTGGGGACGTAGGGCTCCGAATCTTTTGATCAGGGCTTCTTGCTGAAGCAGAGTGAGCATCCTGGTCACTGTCTGTGTGGCTTGCTGCATGGTCAGGGGCGTGTCCTCCTGAGCCTCCATCTGCTGCTTCTGGGAATTCCACCTCATACGAGGAAATATGAATGAGTCTCCCTTCTCTGGCTCGGGTTGCAAGAAGTTCAGGCGCAGCAATGTCTGGATCAAGGGATCGGAGGAGGCCGTGGATTGAAGTTTCTGTATTCTCTTCAACAGTTCCTCCAGCAGTGTCTTCAGGACTAAGATCCTGAGTGGATGCGTCCTTTCCGCAGTTGGAGTCTGCTGCCAGGTCTGCGTCTGGTTCATCATGCTGGGAAGAACTGAGCCTGGTCCCGCGCTCAAAAAAACGAAGAAGTCCGTCTCCATGGCCAGGCACTGAAGCGTGTCTTCGTGTCGAAGAACGAGGCGGGTCAGTGCATTCAGGAGTGTTCTTGAATCTGGTGTGGACTCGTCCTGCATGTTCTGGATCTTCCCCTGCCCTTTTCTTCCTTTTCCTTTTCCCTGGCCCTTCGCGCCATTCGACATGGAAGACCTCGGGCGCTTTGCTGTCTGCTTGTCCTCGTCCACCTCCATCTTCACCCACTGGTTCAGGGCCCCCCACATCTCTGAGATCTGGTTGCCCTCCATGTCCATGATGAAGAATGGCAAGGAGGCTGGCTAGCTGAAGGAGCACTGGGCACTGTACTGCGGTTTGATGACAGTTGCAAACTGAACACTGTTGCTGCCTCTTTTGATAGAAAGACAGAAACTTGTAAAACAGCCCCCCGCGGTTTCCATGTTTTGCATGATTGTTCCAAAGATGTTGAAGCATGTCTCTGGGGTCAACCTGCCGTCCACATAAGCAGCACCAAGTACTAAGGGCTGTGCAGAGTGTGCCATCTCCAAGAATTTCGTCAAAAACTCCCGTGGCGAGGAGGCTGTCCAAGTGTGGAAAGTTCATGGCAATGGAGGGGCTGAGAACTTGTAAGTCCAGCTTCAGTGCATGTGCCAAAATAAGCTCATCGCTGGCATCCTTCAGTTTGTGCAGGTCATGGTGAACAAAGAGGGCCAGCTGTGTAAAGACCGTGCAAACATGTGGAGTCGCCGGAGGTCTAAGACAGGAGCAGCCAAGGTTCCGCAGAGCACTGTCAGTTTGAAGCCATTCAGCATACGTGGTTGCCATAGTCCAGGAGGTAGAGTGAGCCGAGCTGAGATGCTTCAGAAGAGAGGAGGAACTGGATGATTGATGGCCACAAAGGCCACAAATGTATCCCAACCTCCGGATCAGTGACTTGTAGGCTAGTAGATGATCAAATGTGCCCCCGTGAAGCCCAGAGATGACCACTGGGTGATGCCAGAGGAGAGAAGGAGCATCCGGAAGTGGTTCAGGACAGTGACCTCCATCAATGTGATGCCGTAGTGCTGCAAGACAGAGGAAGGAGGCCTCACAGTGTGCGCATTGTGTCAGCCCAGGAACTTGATCCCTGGATGCAAGGAAAGTCCTGGTCAGGGTAGAGTGAGCATGCTCCATGGATTGATGTTGATGAAGTCCTGCGGCAGTCACAAATTTCCTGGGACATTGAGCACAAGCAAATTGAGCATCCATCCTCTGCGGAGGTTGTGGGACCGGTGGTGGACATGCCGGAAATTGTTCACGGTGTTTCCGGTAAGCAAGAGCAAGTCCCAGTTGTTTCTTCACAGGACAGGTGTGCGTTTTCGATCGAAAGTCCTGTCCACAAAGTTCGCATGGTGAGTTGGTCCGGGCCCTGATCACATTGGGCAGAACCTCCCCATCAGCGCATAGACATCTCCATGATCTCGACCCATGTGGGCAGACATTTGCTGCAGTCTCGAAGACCAAAAGCCACAAAGAATGCACCGTTGGGTCAGGAAATAGCAAAGGCCTCGATCATTGGCCAGGGGGGCCAGGTCACCTTCGTCGTAGTATTCCAGGAGTTTATGCCCGTGTTGTTGAAGAACTGCTGGTGGTGCCTTGGTCGAGTCAAATTCCGAACAGGAGAAGGAGTGAATATGGTGTCGGAGGTTTTGCCAGCTAACGAAGGTCTCGCCACAGTGCCGACAGGTAGGTTTCCCATCAACCGCATCTCTAGCTATGTCCAGCGTGGGACCCTCGGCATGTAGAATGCCATGAACATGCAACTCATGTCGCCGCAGTGTATATAAATGTTGAAAGGTCAGCCCACATTGCTGACAGTCAAGTCCTGCCTCCGCCAAGGGGAGCTTGGGTTGCATATCCAGATCTCCAAGGTCCTGAAGCCAAGAGTCAGTAAGGTGAATGGAGCTTTGGAGTGTACTGAGGTCAAGAAGGTGGATGTCATGCTCTTGAAGTGAGGAGAGTCTGTCCTCATGCCGCTTCAATTGAGAGGCCATCCGCTCCCGCAGGGAAAGCACCGGGTGGCGGAGTTGGTGCTCTGTCAAAAAGTCCATGTGAGAAGTGTGTGTCATGAAGGAGTGGTCGCCTGCGGCCTGTCGAAGCATGGACGTCATGTTCTTGGAGAACAAAGGAATTGAGGTGTGATCTGTTCCAGTTGCATCCAAGCCATATACTCCTATTGGAAAGATGCATGTTTGCCATAGAGCCACCTTCTGAGCCGAGTGCATGCCGTTGGTCGAGAACCACTTCTGCATTTGTCTGAAACGAACTTTGCATGCGTGAAGCCGAGCTTTCATGGTGTCTTTTTGAAAATTGTTGTATCCCATCTGAACTCCCAAGTATTCGTGCTTCTCTTTGATCGGTATTTCGTGTGAGCCCCCTGCTTCTTGTGGTATACAAAGGACTGTGTGGTCGAGCTTCTTTTTCACAAATTGCTGCCTGGCTTGTTTCTGTTGTTTGCCTCCCCATCTTAAGATGACGGCAGATTTCTTCATATTCACGGTCATGCCCAGCTTTTCAAGGACAGAAATAACGGTGCCAAAGTGTTGTAGGCCTTGTTGAAGTTCTGCCATGGTCTGAAAAACAAAGCAGGCATGACCATCATCTGCATAGAAGGTGCAGCATTCACGCATCCATTCTTCTGAGGATTCGTGTGCTATCAAGTTCAACACCAGTGCAATGAAGCTTGCCCAAAAAAAGGGGGCGCCCCGGCAACCTTGCCTCACACCTCTAAAGGTGGATTGTTCGGCAGAGAGTCCTTTCCATTGAATCACATATGAGGTCTGTGTGTGCCATGTCATCAGGAGAGAGATGAGATCATGAGGTAGACCAATGAGTGAAAAAGCTGAGTAAAGGTGCTCACGAGGCATGGCATCAAAGGCTCCGGTGAGATCAAGAAAGAGCTGACATCCTCCAAACACGTGAGGACGTGTTGTCCTCTCATCTGCCCTCTGATTGGCGTCATATCGCCATCGATGATGAAGAGCTTGGACCTTCCGAACGTGTGCTTGAACCCGTGTGATTGCTTCCCACGTGCCTCGTCCCGGAAGGTATGCAAACTGTGGATACCAGGTCAGGGTTGGCAGTGAAAACTTCCTTGCCTCATGAACAAAAAGTGACATGATCGTCTTGGAGAGCGGAGTCTAAAGAGCAATCGGACGAAGCACTTTCGGTTCAACCGGTTGTTTGTTCGGTTTGGGCAGAAGAACAACCCATCCTTTCCGCCATTCTTGAGGAATGAGCCCCCATAAGTTTCACCCATCCAAAGACAAGTGACCCAATGGAGGTGGCCAGCGCCTTCCATACGAAGCTAGGAGCCACATGAGGCGGAACACTGGTGCGTCCATAGAGCGCATGTAGTCCCTGAACCAGGTCCGGTGCTTCAAAGGGGAGAGCAGTCAGATGAAATTGTTGAGCTGGAAGATCAACTCCTGCATAGAGGTTTGCCATGTACTCTTGGATCCAACTCAGTTCCTCTTCCGGTGACATAAGCTGACCAGCATGCCGTCGGAGATGAGGCCGAGATGGCCGTGTTTTTGGTGTGAGAGAGTTCACCACCTTGAAGTATTTGTGGGAGTCATTGTTGCTCCAGTGTCGCCTGGCTTGTGCAATGGTCTGTGCCAGCTTGTCTTTCTTGGCTTCCCTGGCTTTTGGTTCGTGGATCTTTTCCAGGATTGAATTCTAACCACTTTGACCCATTTGCCAAAGAGCTGTTGAAGACGACTTGAGTAGATAGTCCTCCGAGCCACTTCCGGAAGAGCAAGTCCTGGATGTCCATTGGCCCAGGTCCAGAAGGTTGGTGAGGGTCGTTCTGGCTCCGACACAGGTGGTTTGAAGTTCTGACAACCGGCAAGGAGAATCTGGTTGAGAGCCTCCAGGTCTGGTTGATCGTCCCTGAGTCCAGTGATGGCCTCTGCCACTCTTCACTGTTCGAGTCCCAGTGCCGAAGGAGAAGTTCTTGTTGTCCACGAGGAAGACCAACCGGCTTGTGATTCCAGGCCCTCCATTTGTAAGGAACGGTGAAGAGAATGGGCACATGATCCTTGGTGTGCCCAAAGCGAGCGGGCAGGTCCTCCAGGTAGATGGGCTTCTTGGTGAATGAGTCACTGGACTTGTGTCGTACCATAATGTAGTCGATCCGGGATTGCCGAGCCAGACCGCCAATGTAGGTGGGCCCAAGAGAAGGATCCCAAGTGTTGATAGCTGTGAGCCCATGCTGTGTGAGGAGATGACCCAGCTTCCCGGAGTCAGGGTGACGTGGTCCAGCCTTTCTTCCCTTCTGGTCTTGAAAGTCGTGGAGTCCCACGCAATGTGGAATGTGGGGAAGGCTGGTGTTGAGGTCTCCCCCCAAGATGACCACTTTCCGTTGGGGAAGACCAGCAACCAGTTGATCACAAGCATGAAGGAGTTCCCCTCGATGTTGAAGACATAGAGGATCATGCTGAATCCATGCGTGTTGATATATGTTGAGAAGGTCAATCCCCGAGGAGGGTAGATAAAGTCGAACGTGGAGAAGCCGTCCTGGAAGGGTCTCTCGCCAGGAGATGCGGTCAGTGGGGCAGAAGTTTTTCCGGATGATCACCATCAGGCCGCCGGTTTTCCCTGTTGAGCCGCTGTGAATATAGGCAAATTGAGAGTCCTGCCAATCACCGCTGAATCCCCACCGAGTGTCCTGGAGAAATAGAACATCTAGGTGTTGGGAGCGCATCCACTGCCTCAGAATGTCAAACTTGAAGGAGCTCAAGGAGCAGATGTTCCAGCTGAAGCCCGTGAGGCGGTTTTTCCTGACTTTTGCCGGAGGGGCCACATTGAGCTTCTGCCTGGTGTGATGACCTTGGTTGTCCAGGGGTGCTTGAAGTTGTTCAGTGCCAAACATGGCTGCCGTGAAAAGCTGACCTTTATACCATGTGTGTCCATGAAGTTGAGCTCGTTTGAGTGCACGAATATAGGCCTTCTTTTTGTGTTGAGGTTTTTCCGATTCCAGGTGTATTGGTTTAGGTCCTGTGCCACTTGGCTTTGCCATAGAGAGGGTGTAGAAGTCCCGAGATTGGATGGCTTTACTGGGTCTTGTGGCTGACCCAGAACCCTCAGGCCACCAGGGTGGTGCATTGGGATTTAAGGCACTCTCTTGGTTCACGATGAAGGCCATGATGAGGCCTGCAGCACAATGTACCAGGAGGCCAGGTCCCACCCTGGCCGGGGACTTGGGACCCCGGTGAGCTTGGCTGCTCGGTGCAGCGGGTGGTCGTCTCCTCTGTGGCCTGGTCCGTTGCCAGGTGCAGGTAGAGCGGAGGTGGTAGTAGACCTTCTGCCTAAGGAGCCAGAAGAGGGAGGCAACCACCGTCACAAAGGACAGGAGATAGAACCTGAACAGGTAGAGGCCGACCACCTGGTGAAAGGGAACTTGTCCACTGTGTTCTCCAAGTAGATGAGCAAAGATCCGGTTGCCGGAGAACTCAGTGATCGAGGTGATCAGCTCCGGGTTGCCCATGGAGAGGATAGACGGTCCCGCACTTCCCCCGCAGCACCGTGGGGATGGGGGTTGAGCCGCTCATGGCCCTTATCATCATCATCATCATCATCATCATCATCATCATCATCATGTGTTTTGTTTTCTTCTATGTTCTTCCTCCTTCTTCCTTCTTCTTCGATGATTTGTGTGTTCGATACCATTTTTTCTGAGGTGTTTGTTCTCCATCTCCTCCTTTTACACACCCAAGTGGGTGGATCATACCACACGCTACCTCTTGTCTTCTTTGTGCCCCTTTCCCGAGGAAAAGGCTTGTTGAAACATGTTGGAACCTGCTCAGAGATACAAGGACCAAGGAGTTGAATATGCCAGACAACTCCTTGGTTCCATGTTCCTGAAATATGCTCAGGATACCAGAACCAGGAGTTGAATATGCAATCCTGGGTTCTTCAAAGCGACCCAACTTGCGGGTCCCCAGACTTGTGACCCTGTGGGTCCGGCGACCGTCAGACCTTTCTCTGGGCACCTGGAAGAAGCTGGAATGATAAACCCTGCTACCTGTAAGGAATGTATGCATTATCATTGTGACACAGCCAAAGCCTCTTACAGGAAGTTTTCATACACCTTAAAATTGTCACCTGTCCAGATGACTTCAGATGGGCGGGGGTTCAATCCAGTTCAATATGAAGAGGTTCAATCCAGATGGGGGTGACTATAGTGTTCATAGTCAAGTCTAGCAGTCAGTCTACATGAGATGCTTCATCTGCAGTGAAGAGGATATGTCCTGATTCGCGATGCCCGAGCGATGTGGGCGAGGCCTATCTGCATGTGGTCTCTCGCATTGCCGGCGTTCAGCAGGGAGCGATGAGTGGGATGCCGAGCATCGGGAGTTCAAAAAGCCGAGGACTTGGGTTCCACCGACTTACGCTCTGACTCACTAGCATGATTCTAGCGGAAGTTGATGTCATGGTCCCGAAAGGAAGATGACTTTCCCTTGACCAAACAGGTCTTTTTTTCTCCACGTCACCATGCCGATGTGTTCGTCGGAGTGTACTGTTTGGCTCGCTGGCACAGCGGAGGGGCTGGGCCCCAGCCGCTCCGAACCCGAACGGTCCAGACCCCTCGGAGGGCCGCTTAAGAGAGGAGTCGCGTTGTCCGGCCGGCCACATCCGATCCGCAGAGAACTGCCGTCGGTCGGTCGTTTCAAGCAAAAAGGCGCATAGCAAAGAATGGTGCCAGGCTTGGCCTCCAAAGAATTAGTGTCAAGCGGACGCACAGCTTCCCTCCATCCCGGCTCATCGTTGTGAAAAGCATCGACAGATCCATGAACCATCACAGTGATTTCAGCAGTTCGGTGCGACTCGGCGTGCGTCGCACCGCTCTGTTGCACCTGGTGGTACGGGTCGCTACATGCACTGACCAATATAGCTCATATATAAGGCGCACCGGCACGTGTACTCGAAGTGGCGAAGGAGACAGTACTGCTAACAGTCGCACTCGCTCCCGACAAGAAGATCAAGAAGCAAAGTAAAGGTATACGGTATATATATATATAGGACCTTTGCTTACCCCTTTACATTATATAGTATATACGGTATATACTTTATATAGTCAAAGGCCACCCCTTCAGCAAAAAGACTTCTCACGCGACCTTTAGAGGGGCTCGAGCGGGAGGATCCACCGACAGCTCGATCCGGGTAGCAAAATGAGACGTCGCAGCGGCAACGAGACCAAAACGGTCGACGTGTACCGTATTACAGTAGTATCTACCAGGACCCTCCAACGGGTGCCCAATGGAAGCCTATAGGTAGTGTGGGGTAGTTCATTGGACACCCCTTGGAGGGTCCTGGTATATTTAAAACAATTTAGCAAGTTTTTGACTTCTCTCTCTCACTCTCCCTCTCTGCCATGGCATTGAAAGTTGCACATGACTCAATGATTGTGCCCCTTATCCAACGTTGCAAAACATCCATTCTGCTCGCTTCCGAAGCGAAGATGGCCCGACCTGCTCAGGCATCCAGGAGCCAATGCAGTTCGGGGGCTCAGAGAACTTGCGGCTCCGTGGCAGGCCCGTTGCAGGAAGAAAGGCACGAAGACACTCTAGACTGTCACTATCTGTCACTGGTTTATTCACAGGACAGGTCGGGAAGTCGACCCTGAGCCAACCATAGGACCAGTTAGGAAACCCTAGCTAGGCTGGCTAGGCGGCTAGGCTGGCTCATTTCCCTGTCCGAGCACCAGTCAGGAGTTGTTTGCAAGGCATTCCTTCGGAGCGGCGGTGGTAGGAGGCGGTTGTGGGCACAGGAGGCCTCGGTGCTCGGTTCTTGCGATGTTCGGCGGTGGTTGAACCAAAGCCTTTTCAAGGTGTTTTCTCAGGATGTTTCAGGTTTAGAGTGTAGAAGAGAAGAATTCAGCCAACATCTCCAAGTTTCGACATGCCAAGAAGTTTCTGCAGCTTTGACGGAGTGCAAGATGGGTTCGCTGCCATTTGTCACAAGCCTTTTTCATCCTTTTTCCTTTGCCATCCGTTGCCGCAATCTTGGAACCTAGGCGTAGAATGGTGTAGATGTCATCATGCAGGTGCGCTCCATCCCGTCTCTTCAGTTTTCACAATTGTTCCAACCGGATGAGGAATGGTATACCGTTGCTATAGACGCCGCCCTCGTCCCTCGGCACCAGCTCTCTGGGTCTCTCTAACCCAGACAGTCTCTAATCTGGAACATATGCCGCCCCAGAAAGACCCCTGAAATCAACCACGCCCAAGTGATCGGCCCAAGTGATCCAGTCCCAGACCTTGGTTCTGTTTGGGTGAATGAACAGGAAGCCGCCGCCCCCCAAGCCCGACTCAGCTGCTCCGTGTCGGTTGGGCGTGAAGTTCAGTCGTTCAGACGGTTCCCTGACCCCTCCACGAAGTCAAACATGGGAAAGGGAGGGTCACGACGGGTCCCCCCAAGACCCCTATCTAAGGCAAAGATCAGGATTTTCCTGGATCTGTTTGTTGGACGCTCAGAATGGCCACGCCACTCCAAGCGATGAGGCCATCTCGACTTCTCGTCTCCCCGCATCTCCTAAGGCCCTCCAGCTTAGATAACTGCGCGCCTGCCAGCATCGCTCGACCGGTGACTTTGGCCCTCGCGGCGACGTGGAAAGGGCGGGAAGTGCCCACAGGTTCCGGAATCCCGAAGGATGTGGGTGGACACCTGCCTACCCAGGAAACGGTGGATAAGCTTTACCATGGATTTTTTCCCCTCAAACCAAACCAACAGACAACCCCTTGCTAGCCCAAAACACGTTTCACACATGTGACCAGGCGTGCTAGTCGGGGAGAAGAAAGCAAAAGGCTGAAGGATCCTTCCCCCTGTCCAAGACCAAAAGAAAGGTTGACGCGTCTAATACTGCGTGCCTTTTTCCTCGTAAGTCGACCATAATTAGACGAAGATGACACCAACGGGGCCAACGGGGCCAACGGGACCATCGGTCTCGCACATTGATGCACCACGGGGTCGAACGAAGGTCTGCGACCAGCAGGACGTCGGTGCCATCGGGCCATCGGGACGGTTAGGACCGTGGGTTTCAGACTCTCCACACCCGGAAGCCGGGCGGTATCGATGTTTCGAAGCTACGAACATGACCGAGAGAGGAAGGAATGACCCACGGACCCATGGACCGAGCTTGTCTTTTGGAGGTGCAGCTTTCAAGTCAGGGACCGAGTGTGTAGACTGTTTCTTAAATACAATTTGAAGTGAGTCTTTTCCAGAGGGTCATCCACTCTGATAGACATTAGAATCATTAGAATCTCCCTTCCTAATGATTCATACCCCCCATATGAAGAGGTTTTACAATCCAAATGGGAGCTCTTTATTGATCAACAGTATATATACACATATATATATATATTTATACATTGCACGATGGCACAAGTACATGTAAAAGTAACACCGTTCAGCTCCAGGGACAGAAGAGTCCACGGTCCAACGCATGGGTCAAAGCAAGCCACCGTTACAGGGCCAATCTATCCAGTTCTTCCTTAGAGGGGATTCAGAGATGTTGACTTGACATCAGATTCAATGCTTAAGGGCTTCAATGTGGTATTAATTGGTGAGTTTATTTTAGAGAGCGGGTAGTCATGGGGGGTGGGGTGGTGAAAGTTGTGGTTTTGCTCTTTTTGTTGCAGATGATATGACATTGATATATAGGATTGTGAAACTTGCATTTGTTTTGCTCTATGCTTCTGTTATATTAATAATGGGTTCCCTTTGCTCATGGAGCCCTGAGGAACACAACATTGTTGTCAGCGGCTGCGCGTTGAGTGAAGGATGTTATTTTACTCAATTGGTCTACAGCCAACAACTGTGCACTGTATGTGCTCTCAATGGTGTCCTGTGGCAGTCAGGATATTTCAACGTGTTAAGGGAAACAGCGTAACCATACCTGCCAACCATTGTCATTTGCATTCCTGAGATTTCCTGAGGGCGCAAAAGCAGGCGTTCAACCGCCCATGTTTTTGTTGCCTTTGCCGTCTCGCTCGCACAAGGCTGGCTGTGGGAGCTTTCTTTGAGCCGCCCCTGCGCCGGATCCGCTGCCTGGGTGCCCTAGATCCGCTGCCGAGTGCCCAACGTGGGGGGCTTACTATGGGAAGATTTAAATGGAACCTGAAAATGGACCTTTGGAAGACTATTCTCCTCTAGTTCCATGTTAAATTTCCAGTGTGTACGCAGGGGGGAGTCCTTCTCCACCAAGTGATGGGTCGACCGCCGGTGGCTGCGGAAGCCTGGGTCGCCGGCCGACCCGGGTCAGCGGCGATCTCCACTGGAAGCCGGGGTTCTTAGAGCGACCACGGCAGTTTCCTCACCCCTTGCTAGTAGAGAAAGTGGACAGTTTCTGTGCTGTGCAGGCAGCCATAAGGGCTTCGTCCGGTCTTCGGCTTTAGTCTTTGGAACCACTGATTCCCAACTTTGTATTATTATGTAAACTCGATCCATTTCACAGGACAGCGGACTGATTGAACTGACACCAATACTGTATTCAAATATAAGTTCAACTATACACAAATGAAGCCCCTCAATCAAGTGCTTGGGGGTTCCCAACCACCTTGCCCAGCTTCGCCTCCGCCCAGCTTCGCCTCCGCCTCCGCGGACATCGCGCCGACGCCCCACCTCCCAAGGCCCTTGAGCGGCGCCACCCTGTCGGCGCTGTTCGGCAGGACGCGCCCGTGGTCGGCTGAACCGATGCCTCGGTTCCCGCCGTTTCGACGAAACAGAGGGGGTGGCGCTTTTTTGCCATCGGCCATCGGGCGGGCGGGCTTCGGAATCCCCGTTGGCGGTGAAATCGGTGAAGCGTTGGGTGAAGATGTGTCACCCAGAGTGTCTCACAAGATGAGTTCAGAATTTTGGTATTTGGTATGGTTCGTTGTTTGCAAACAATGTCTAACATGTGTATAGCAGCATGATGCAGCATGTGTTACCTGATGTCTTTAGGTTTTTGCCCGACAAACTGCAGCAACCTTGCTTTTTGAGCAGGCCCGTTAAGTTCAAGAGTCCGCCGCTTGACAGAACCGCCACCCCCTCTATGGGAAGGGCAATAGACCTAACCTCGGAGAAATGTACGCGGCGCTTTGCTTGGAGAGAGCCTGAATTCTGAACTGAACCACCGATGCACTAAGGTTGGTCGTTTTTGGCTTTCAGTCTTGGGGTTTTCAGCCTTGGAAGACTCGAGGCCTGAGAACCTTATGGGATTTATCACAGTTTGGGTGAAGCACCGAGAACAACACATTATATAATATTTTGTAATATAAGAATTCCTTCGTCCATCATCTTCCATCTACACGCCATCCACCGGTTCAACCCGAAAAAACCCCACGCCGCCGTTGGTGAAACACCCCGTGGAACCCACGCGACTCTCCTGGGTGTGGAGATGTGAGGGGTGACTCAGTGGTTTCGAGAAACCCCATGTTCCACTCCACGGGTGGAAAAAAAACCTGTATGGCGTTTGCGCGCTTGTATATTATATATATTTTATATTGTTTTTATAAATATAACAGTGTATCCGTGTATCCCAATGTAGGTGTATATTATACATGCATAAATATGCACCCAATGTTGTCCATGTAGGCGAAAAAGTGTATATGCCTACATGACCCCTAATGGCCAAACACATCGGAGAGTCAAGATATGTTATATGCCAGTCACATCATCGCCATCAAAATTGAGCTGATTTTGCAAGTGCTACTGATCGCTCACTGCAGCTGTATGCAAGACGGCTCAAGCATTCAAGAATAGTGGAAAATGGCTATGCGCCATTTTATCCCAGTGTCCTTTTGCACTGACGCGCTTTCCCAGCTCGGGCTGCTGAACAGCGGCCGAAAATCCGGGGTTGACGCAGAGAGGCCGGATAAATTTGGACGAAATCATATGACATTTGCATTGTTTTGCGGCTCTTCTTCCGCACGTTGTTGTAGATGTTATGCAGAATCTGCCCCAGAATGGTTCTCCCAAGCCGTGTTTCGCTGTGTTTAGCTCACTCGAGGATGTAGACATCCGTGCGCGGTGACACGGGCTGCAGGCCGACGGGTCCTGTGGGGTGGGAGCAGGGTGCGGAAGAAGGGGCAGGATGAAGATCTCGCTAAGTGGAGTTTTGACTCGCCTTTGACCTCAAAATCCTCAAAGCTTTGCCTTTTTCATCTTATATACACATGTACACATGATCGAGATGGAAGGAGGTCCGTGATATGCATTGGGAACCTGCAAAATAAAACGCCCGACTCGAAGGACCTATTCCTGGTGGAAGGAGGAAAGATAAGAGCGAGACATCTCATGTGCCTGAATTTGTTTGCCAAATTTTATGGATTCAGGGAGTAAATCCAAGAACGGGGCTCCGGGCTTTGTTTGGACATGTTTGGACTTGGTGCCTTTTTGGGACACAGATGAATCAGACGGTGACAAGCACGGCGGTTGGGTGACGACGGTGACGACCGACGCTTGGATGCTTTAAACGGCGGAATTGTAGACGGTCCACTCACTGACTGACGTCAGTCTAAGAACCACCCGGACAAAGCATCCTCTTTCAAAGGACACGCATCGGCTTGGGGAGGGGGGAACCCTCCACAAGCTCGGCTCGCGAGAAGGAACTCCTGTAACTTCCGGAATTCCATGGTTTTGGTGAGAGGAAGACGAAGTCGCCACCCGTTGCATCACACCATCGTGTAAAATTTCAGACGTTAGTTCATGTTCGCCTCTACGAGCAGTTCGCTGCATGTGTCTCCCCTCCGCGTTCCGGTGGTGAGCGTCAGCCGGGTAAGCCGTGTAAGCTGGGATCATGGGGTTCCTGAGCCTCGACAGTTTGGATCAGTTCAGAGCCCCAAGACCGACAGGCCTCGGCAGCTACGAACAGGACGAAGCAGAGGGGGGGCGACGGCGAGAGGCTTAGGGTTTAGGGTCTTGAAGGGCAATCCTCTTCCTCAATCAACAGAGGGCCCGAACCTGGAGCCGTTCACCCCTTGCCAGACAAGATCAGATCCATCCCATGGCCAAGGACTGAAAAACATGGTTGACCTGGCATTGTAGTGCAAAAACCTTAGTGCAACAATGCTAACAATGGTGGTTCGGGATTTTACCCGTTCAGGAGTGACGTGCGTTCCACTTGGAGACCGGGGGAGTCAGAGCCTCTGAGACTGGGGAGACTGGCCAACGACTGTCGGAGTCCACTGATGGGAGTGTGACTAGGTCGCTTCCTTTCACCGGATGCTTGTTGGAGAAATGTAAATAGCCTGGAAGTCCAAGACTGTTTTCGGCGACCCGACAAGGGGGTTCCTTTAATTCGGGGGAGTGCAAAATTGCCTTTGCACTTCTAGAGTCTAGAGATGTCTAGAGTAATTATCATTTAATATCTGTTCCTTCATTATATGTGCATTATTATGAACATAAGGCAAATAGAAAGACATGACAAGACAATAGAATGATGCAACATATTTTCAGCCAAGGGCCCCAGGGGTGGGCAAACCACTGACCCTGACAAGTCCGACACCCAAACAGACAGGCCGTGCTTAGCCGTGCGAAGGGATAGACTATGCAGTGAATCATGGGAGTCTGGCTGCCACGGCGGACATCGACGGACACCGACTTCGTGCTTTGCAGCTGCAACTCTTTAAAAGCTTGGCTTAGCTATTCAAGGGCTGTTTTGGTGTACTTCGGGTACATATGCAACTACCAGCTCAATCAGTTTGGCTAGACCTGTAAGTTTCTGCAACTGTGCTATTGAAGTGGCAGAGTCCACGCCAGAAGCCCCATCAAAGCCCTACACCTAATTTCAATGATGGCAGAACATTGTGGCAGTTCGTCGAAATCCAAACAGCGGCAGAAGGAAGGCTGTCGAAAGCTGAGTGCAGTGGCACAAACCATCGCAAACCCTTCATTCGTGTCCCACCGTGGTCTTCGTGTAAGTGCCATGGATTCCTGTTGCTCCGCCACGCATCATAATGGCCCCATTGAGCTCTTGCCAGTGGAGACCGCCTTGCCACCAGAGCATGACCAGGCGCAGGTGTTTTTGGCGCGGCGACTTCATCGAACCGTGCTGAGATTTCTCCCTGTGGCCGGCTCACCAAAAACACGTTTCCAGTGAGTTCTTGAGGTGATGGTATCTTTTCCCAGATTTGGTTTGTTGGGATCGACCTTGGTTGGCCGCACGTTGACAATGACCACTCGGCTGAGATATGTACGTTTCCGGGGGCTCATCATTGAAACTCCTGGTGTATACACTTAGGGTGTAGCCCATTACCAGTCACCGTCGGTCAATCACTATTTTTTGAGGAAGGCCTGCAACAAAACCTGGCCTTTTACATCCTCAAGTCGTGTTTTGCAAAGAAAATGGGCGGATCTCCCGGAGTCCGGCGGATCTCCCGGAGTCCTTGGCCCGCGATGGCGCTCCCAAGCTCGCTCGGAAAACCACCAAGCGACGTTCGCCGCTCGCGATGGTTTGCGAGCGGCGCTCGAAGAGATAGACCAGAGAGAGATACCCCGCCACTAGGTTCCAAGGTTGCTAAGTCCAAAATGTCCGGCAGTGGCTGGTGACGCTTTCTTTGGTTTCCTTTGATCCGCTGTTCCACGATGTTCCATTGACCCAGGCGCCGGTCTGGGTCCGGCGCGAGGAGTTTGACTCAGTGCTGGAGGCGGGGAAAGCTGACCTTAAACATTTGAGACATGTTGATTAGCACCGGGCCCCCTACCTCTAAGGGGTCATTATTGGACACCCCTTAGGGGACCCTGTATAGCTTTTTCATGCTTTGTCTTACTTTTTCCAGAATAGTTTTACATCCACTCCTGGGTCCCTTTGGGGATTTCGATGAATGAACATCGTACCGCGTCGGCCAAGGCCATGTTTACGTTACATAGTGAGTTTCTGAGATGCCATATCCACAGCGACGATCCGTATCCAATTTGGAACGCATATACACGCTGGGAGTCAATGGAACTTCTTGTCTGGGTTATAAAGACAATTCATTTTATAGATAGTCTTTGCAGTCTTGGACTCCCAGGGTCTATACCTCTACTCAACTCGTGGCATGACCATGCCGGTCATGCACAACGGATGCACTGAATCACACGGGAGCACGGCCGTCGGAGCGCAAGTCGGCCGAGAAAGCATGTGGAGAAAGCTACGTGGCACCCAGGTGAGCGAAATTCTTCTCACCATGCCCCCCAAAATGCAGTAACTCACTCGCAGACTCTTGGGGCAGCCCCTATAGGGCCTTGGGTTTCCCCCACAGCACGCTTCATGTTCATAGAAGGCCATGTCCAAAGGAAACAGATGAATCCCCAATTCCAATCACACCTCCCCTCCGCCGCGCCTGGGAGCGGCGGTGGGTGCCGCCGGTGGGCGCCGCGCCGCTGGAAATCAGGCCATTGAGAAGCTCCAGGAACGTTTGAATCTCCTGGATGCCCAGCTGGGACTCAAGGTCAAGGAGGCACCGCTCACGACCGGTCGCAGACCACCGCGCGGCCGTAGTCGTCGCGGTAATGCCTTTTTAGGGCACAAGCCGCAAAGCCTTCATTTGGCGCCCCGGGGGCTCCAAATGCAGAAGGTGCGAATAACCATTGTCAAGCCTTAACCATCCCTTACCTGGCCTATATATCTCATTATATCTCCTTCTTGTGAGGCATTTGATTGCATTTCATTCAACTCACCACCCTTGGAGTCCACCAGTGCCTTCGAGCTCACTCCTGAGAGGATCGGGACCATTCCAGATCCGCCCTGCAGGAGCATCTTGACAAAGGCCGCGCCTCAAGGCCCTCGAAGGAGAGCAATTCGGTCACCCAGCAGGTCAGCAGTCAGATGACCAATCAGCTCAGCTCAGAGATGAGTTTAAGGATTGATGCGCCCACTGAGCATCCGGCCCGAGAAGCCGATTCTCCTTACAAGGCCAAAGCGGGGTGAAGGAGATGTGGTACCATGTGGGGGTGGCGAATGTGGGGTGCACTGAGCTGCTCTATGATGCAAGGCCCCTCTTGGAAGAGTAATGAAGAGTATTTACATGTATTTACGGAGGGTGAATCTGGACGTGCAAGAGTAAGGCATTGCTGACCACCCTGGCCCTGGCAATCGAATTCCATAGCGGAGTTCCTGTAATTCAGGAAATCTGTATTTGAATATATGTATCACCCTGCCTGGGACGCTCCTCGCTAAGTGGGGGAAGTTGAAACATCCAGTCATACCTCCGTGGCCCAACTGCCAGTTAGGCCAAAGCCAACACTTGGAGCCACAGGAATGCCATTTTTGCCGCAGACGTTCCATCGCATTCCGAAATAGAAGCTTGAATTTGCTGCTCCTCCCTCTCTTGAATAGTATGGAGTATACGGACAATATATGATATGCGCATATATGTGTGTATATATATATATATTTATGTGTGTGTATAAGAAGCGCGCACTACGTATCTTGAGGGCAAACACCCCCAAACACATCCAAAAACAGCATTGTTTCTCGGCGCCTCGCGACTGCATTGGTTCCCCCGCTGGGCTTCAGGTGGACTTCGGTGGAAGCGTTTGGAATCTCCCGTTGATCCTGGATTTCCGGAGCGGCTTGTGGGACGTCCTGTTCTCGTCCATTTTGCTGATCGTCAACATCGGCATGCAGGCGAGGACGCGTGGTGCAAGTGGCGAGGAGGCGTGAGTAAAATAGTAGTTCAAGGTCAAGACATTTTCGGGTGGATGTAAAAAACCCAGCACTGGAGGAGTGCAACTTTGCTGGTGGCTTTGACCGTTTGGAAGTCGAGTCTCGGGCAGGTTGGAGGTCATTTAGGCGAACCAGGCCAGATGATAGAGCGACACCCTCACATCGACGTCACCGCGGTGAGTCATGTGACAATCACATCGAGGTAGCTGCTTGGTGTATGGAACAATCCCCTGCAGCAAGGCCAAGAACCGAAACCAGAATCCATTGGATTTACCCGATTTTCCTTGGACTTGTTATTTCCTTGGTTGTTAAGTTATAGTGGTCCCCCAATACTAAATAATAGACAGAAACCGTTTCCAATACATTTAAAGTGGGGATTTACGACACGAACTTCTACCTCTTTGGGGATCTATATATGGGCGGATCTGGGTGGCCATTGAGGTAGTAGAAGGCCAAGGACTCCAAGCCCGTGAGGCCATGTTCTCCACGATCTTGTTCTCAGAGCACTTTGCTGGCGCTGGTGTGGATGTCGAGGAAGAGCTGGAGCATGCACGGCTTTGGCGCACGAGCATCGCCCATGATTGGAGGTACATGGACGCTTGGGCTCTTCTACTTCCGGAGGAGTGGCGCCCCCACTCTTGGAACTTCATGGAACCCCAAAACCACTGGGGGGGGTTGGTATTCGGAAAATGGTCGAAACCTTGAGTGAATTCAGACGGGTAGCGGGGTTACCTAAGAGCTCGTGCGATTTCCGGTTCGGTTCGCGACGGCGAAGTCCGGTCACGAGAGCCGGGGGGGGGGGGCATTTCCAGTACAGTGGATTGAGAGTAGATGTCTTTTATATACGGGTCCATATCAACCACCAACATTGGGGATGCCATCGAACCCCTCAATCCATGGTTCTTCTCCATTTCAACCGGAACTCAGAGTTCTTCGGTCGCCCACCGGCGCCAGTGGGTCGTGATGTGGTCGCCTGACCTGACCTGGGTCGATGAGGCAGGAGATGCTATAGCAAGGACCTCGATCGCTCCGTGGAAATCGCTCAATCGAAGAGGAGCAGATACAAAGCCCATGTGCTCATACGAAGCGAGCCCATCCAGCACCACCCAGAGAGGCTGGTTGGTTATTGGAAGGAACATGCATAGTCAGGGGAGTGTCTATAAAGCACCCTTTCCTGATTCAACTGCCACCAGCAGATGCAAGCTTCTGGACATTTTTGAACAACGGTGCAATCTTGTGAAGTATTATGTTTCTTTTTTGGGAAGGGGATCGTTCTCCTCCTCTCAGCCTGCACTAAGTCTGTACAGCCCCCCAGCTTCCGGTTCGACTGAACTGCAGTCCTATCACTGCCGGAGAGAGGGTGGTGCAGACTGGAGCAATTTGCTCAAATCCCAAGTGACCCAAAAAGAGGATTGGGTGGTACCCGTTTTCACGAGCGGCACCCCCTGGAGCTGGTCAACGATTATGACTAAGATTATGCAAAAAAAGGCAAAACACACACACGGGGTGGTTATTGTTTGGAAAATGCATAATACCTACGTCTTCCCATGTATGTCTTTTTATTGCTCTCTCAGAGAAAAACGTTTTTTTGGGCATGTACTGTTTTTTTTGATCCCGAGCGTTTTTTGGTCTTTCTGTCCAATCAATGAGCTTTGTGGCTCCAAAGCCTTGCTATCAGGACATACAGCCTGACATTGGGTTTAGCGAACGTATGATGCACACTATCTTAACATGGTGCAACCAAATGGAATGATCACCACTGTGAACACAACCAAGTTCACTCGATGAGGAGTGCAAACACACCTTCAAAAGGATTTAGCACTCTATCACTCCCAATGGAAATCCTGGCTCTTGGAAGTTCGAGATGTGCGCCCGTTGTTTTTTTCTGCAGTCAGCTGCGCTCTCCAATGCACACAGACGTGCGCAAGGCATCATCAAATTGCCTCGTCAGGTACCCGCACGGTGGTGCTGGTTGGGCCATGGATACCTCAGGACTGGAATTGATGATCTCTAGTCTAGTGGTCTTTTGCTGCCCCACTTGCACCAAGAACTTCATAGAACATGGAGTCTCTAGGATCTGTTGGGCTCAAAAGATCAGCTTGCTCTCTGCTAGTTCTCAGTTCTTTGACCATGCCTTTGGCAAGCGATTGGGAACAAAGCCCGTTGCTTCGCAACCGAGGGAGGTTGAATGATAGCATCACCGTTTGGCCAAGTCCCAAAACCACAGGGATTGCTTCAATGAAAGCATGTTCCCTGAATGCTGAAGCGCTGGAGCTGACAGCAACATGGTGGGTCCAATTTTGCACTCAACCGGCTGCCATCCCAATAGACTTGCTGCGTGCCGAGGTAGGGCGGTTTAGGGAACAAAAGTTTGGTAGTGGTATCACCCACACTTGTTGAATTGGTTTTGTTTTCTTCTCTGTGCTTCCATCTGCCTCCTGCCCCACCCAGCGCCTTGAAGGTCACAGAGTGGAGGAAACAGCTCGTTTTGCCTGAAGATGCAGGGAAGGTCAACTTGGATGCATGGGGCGTGAAAAGGCTCTTCTCCCATGCCTTGCGAAGGTGGCTGACGGGGAGCACTGCACCCAGGGAGTCTTACCATGTCTTACCTGAAGTTTTCAATAGTAATTTTGCAACACTGCTTTCCTAGTCCTTTCCACCAAGGGAACTTACTTTGGGCAAGAACATCCCAATAGTCGCAACAAGCCGCAACACATCACCCAGTCAAGGAATCATCGTTGAACTCTGTTTGGTGCATCTTCACTGCTGCTTGGGGCACTCCAAGTGCAGATGAGAACGGCGATGCTTTGAGGGCCGCCAATGATGACAACCCCCCACTAGCCATTATGGATGGGGCGGCTGATGAGGAGGCCGTTGAGGCTCATGAGGAGGCCGTTGAGGCTGATGTCTATGAGGTTCAGGATGGCGATAGTTCCATAACAACTACTGAACTGGAGGATACACCACCACCGAAGAGTAGTCTTGAGCATGAAGATGGATGCGGGACTGTGCTTCAAGGTGGGGGAACCCGTGGAGATACAGTCACAGGGGAGACACCTGACCCGCAGGCAAAACCTGTCGACGTCGAGTTCATCGAGGATTCACAGGCCACTGTTTACGAGTACCCTGACGTTGAGGACTCGCAGGATCCTTTTGACTCTTCTCTCATTCAGGGCTCGTGTGACAATGAAGACCCGCAGGCTCCCCTGGAGGTTTTGAATGGAGATGGAACCCATCACGAAGCAACGCCCGTTGATAGCGCTGGGGCTGCAACGGTTTCATCGTTGTCTTCAATGCCACCACCAGCTCCGCTCAGTCCTTCAAAGCTCAAACGCAAGGAAGAAATCCGGTCCAGGCTTGCTGAATTGAGGTGGGGTCCACAAAAGCAAACTCTAGACTCTAGAACCGGACACAGTGGGGGAAATAGCTCAGCCATCCCTTGGAGTAAACATGTGGGAATCCACCATCCACCTCCTCAAACAGTTAGTTCACCATGGGGAGTTCCAGAGATGGCCAAAGATCTTTTTTGACCAAGTCTCTTGACTTTGAAACGTTTTAAAGTTTCCGACCCTACAGGGCAAAGATGGAATCCAAGGAGAAGGAGAACTTAGCTCGCTTGAAGAGTTCAGCTGTGTTGGGCAACTTGGACTGATTGTCAAAATTGGAAAATGTTTAGCTACAAAAGGCCCTCCTAAGATCTCCTAAGTAGTTGCGGTCTAGTCATTTAGTTAATTCACCCGATCACTGGTTGCCCAGGTGATATCGACAACATTGAGACTTTGCCTTATGAGACACCGGACGGATCCTTGGGTATGACTTCTTTCGAGACGATTTTGGTGGAGGATACGGAGGCCCTTTCAAGGTCGAAAAAGGGCTGTTAAAAAAGAACAAAAACAAATTGGGATAAAGTTCGATAGGAGGATCACCGTCAGAAAAGTACTTCAGTCAAAACCAGCTCCTGAGACAGCGCAGGAACCCTCTGCAGCGCATGGCCCTCCAAAGCTTCCCCCCACTGAGTTGAAAGAGCCAGCGGCTGCACCGGCCTCGTCATTCGGTACTGCTCCGGCCTCGTCCTCGATGTCAACCAAGCAAACTCCTGCAGAGGAGCCAGCTGAGCAAGAGGTGGATCTGTTGAATGGGGAGGTGGGTGGGTCTCAACATTCAGTGGCTAAGCGGCTAAATGGTGAGCACTCATGAACCTTCGCAACTGGTTTCTAGTTGAAGATGGAATCACTGGGAACCTTCTTTGCAATCACCCCTTCAGGTGCCACTCGTGACTCGGCGAGAACAACTTGGAACCGATGAATTCTCGCTGATGGACGAAGAAAATGGCCGCGGCCAGGGGCGTGGCAGTGGCAAGAAAAAGGATGACAACAACAATGGGAAGGAGACTGCACCCAAGAAGTCCAAGGAAGCCAACAAGACTGAGTCTGAGGTGAAGGAATCTGCGCCCAAGAGGGCAAAGCGATCTAA
>CAXAMN010007113.1:976839-1074453 GCA_963970005.1 Durusdinium trenchii
AAGAGGGCAAAGCGATCTAAGAAGGATGAGGCCAAGGGTGCGGAGGACACTGCACCCAAGAAGTCCAAGGAAGCCAACAAGACTGAGCCTGAGGTGAAGGAATCTGCGCCCAAGAGGGCAAAGCGATCCAAGAAGGATGAGGCCAAGGGTGCGGAGGACACTGCGCCCAAGAAGTCCATGGTGGATGAGGCTGAACCTAACAAGAGTCCCGACAAGAAGCCCGCAGATGGCAACAAGCGCAAGAGCAGAAAGGGGCAGGACAAAGCGTCAACTTGGGCAGGGCGCTGGATTCCTTCAGACCCCATTGCCCTCTCAAAGTTCCAGGCCATTCAGTCCATTTTCAACGAGTGCATTGCCCCCAAAGTGAGGTCCCAGTCGTCGCTCCAAAGCCCCTTCTTCAAGGTTTGCAACTCTGCATTCAAAGCCTTGAGTTCCACGGCGAAGGATGAGGACTACAAAGCATGCGCTAAGCTTCAGGTGGAGAAGTTCATGGCGGACGAGCAAGTGCGTGCCTGGTTTAGAAATTTGGAATCCAACTATTTTGTTTCTATTCAGCTGATGCCCAAATCATGGAAGACAAATAGTTGAAAGACCCTGAAAAGAACATGTCAATCAACTACTTTCAAACTAGTGAATCTCACCCTTTGCCATTGCTCGCATGCATCCAAGGCAAGAAGCTTCTTGCTGAGGGCAGCTGATTTTGTGAAACATCTCGAATCTTGCCGTGGGGTGTCGGCAACTGATTCGATACAAGAGCTCGTGTCTTGGGACACCATACAGTGGTTAGGTTGCCTTAGAATGCGCCAGTAGCAGCAAAGTGGCAGTCCTGGCCACATCGGAGTTGTGCTGCGGGATAGAGGCATTTGCCCACCTGCAGTTGAAAGACTTTGGTTGTGTCCCCGTGAAAATGTACAGCAAATCGCAGGGTCAGTGGCAGGGTCCTTTTGCAGTCCTCTCTGGGAAGGCCTTTCATAAATGGATAATTTCAGGGCCTGTCTGTGGTTGAACAGAACGTCACACTTTGAACAAAACCCCTCCCGTTGTCCTGCATTACCCATCCAGTCAAGTGGATTCAAGTGCCACCTTGGATTTGTTCTCGAATCCAAAGCCGGTGCAGGATGCCACAGAAACTTCGTCGAGGGCAAGTTTCTCTTGCTCGATATGGAGCGCTTCCTCGCAAATCTGGCATGATTGTTCATTCCATGTTTGCAAGATCTGCCGGAAATCGCTGGTCTTGCTTTCTTGGAGGGGGCATTACTTAATGTGCAGAAGCAGCTGTTTGTGGAATCAGCCCCTACAACTGCTACTATACACCATTTGAAGCCTCACGGGCTTACAGGGGAAGCACTATCTCTGTCCCTTTGCCAACCCGGCTCACCTGGCCAGCCATGCAGTTGAAACCGCATGTTGACCTAGCGGTGCGGCGAATGGTGAGCATGAAAGCTCCCAAAGCACCTTCCCTGGATATTGAAGTTCAGTGAGTTGATCTGAAGGTCTAACAGGAGTCTAACACTTTGGACCCTTCGTGAACCTGAGGCCCCAAGACTGCAATCTGGGCAAACCCTTTTCCATATGGGTTTTGATAGAACTCTCCTATAGTGGTTACTGAGGCATTTGTAGTGCTCATCATCCTCATCAACTTCCTCGAAGTTCCTGAGTGGGGGAATTCTTGCAACCGCGACCTCCAAGTGGTAGAGCTGTTCGCAGGAGTGGCTAGGATCAGCCGGCTGGCGGCGTGGCTGGGTTTGAAGAGCAGAGCCTATGACCTTACTTACCTGCCTATTAGGAACCCATACAAACAAAAAAGAGGTAAGAGGTGCCGCAGTCCAATGGACTTGAATGGGTCCGCTGGTTTTGCGCGCCTTGGGCTGGATGATGGTATACCTGTTTACTTTTTCTCATGGTGCTGTGGCAGGATCCCAACATGCTAATGCTAGAGAGGTCCCCCCAATCAGAGTGTAGTGAATAGTGGTAGGTGGCTTTAACTGTTTCCGAGGTTGGCCCTGGTATTAGCTCTTTGTGGGTGCACTGATGCAGCGCTGTATGTCATTGCTGTTGTTTGCTCGAGTTGGTCGGCAGTCAACCTTGCAACGAGCCAGCGCGATATTCTAACTCCCTATGGGGATGTCTCGGTGGCCGGAGTTAGGTGTGGAAACAAGATGGTGGCAAGGACAGGGTGACCAAACATGAAACCCCTGTTAACTAATCCAAACATCCCTTGTGATATTATCTAGAGAGGTTAGAGAGGTTGACAGGAGAAAATTGCAGTGTCAACCTCTCTTTCCAGCCCTCTCAACGTTGTCCGCTCCAGGGTCAGCCTTTTGGTGGTACTTTTGCACTTCTTGGGCCACAACTTCTTCATCGAAAACCCGGCCCGTTCGAGCTTGCTGCTGCACCCGTGGCTACAGTGGGCCATCCGAACTATTCAGGCTTCTGGTGGAGCAGCATCTGGAGGAAAACAACTTTTGGTTTGAAGATGTTTGAAGTTCATAGGGTACGCCCAAAATCTTTTTTGGGAATCTTGCTACAATACTGTAAGGTGCCCCCAATGACTGACCCAGCACTTTCTTCAACACAGCCCAGGTATTCAGGATTGAATTCTGGATGCGTCACTATCTTAGCGCAACCATGAAACCTACAATGGTCATTACCAACAACCGAGCGTTCCAGGCTTTAGATCTGGGTCCTGTGCCACGGGGCAAGAGACGCCGTGCAAAAACTACAACCAAGCGATATGTGGATGGTCAGGGAAAAGCCCGTTTTGTTGGGACATCGTCCCTCAAAAAAAGTCAGACACTGGTCTTGCTTTGTGCACACTTTCTGTAAGCTGGCTTTTCAGTAGTTAACCCCATTGGCCCAATGGTTGGTATGTTGTTTTGGGTGAATCCTGCATTGTAAGGATCTACCCGGCACGATTTGCTGCAAAAGTGATGAAAATCCTCCCGGACATGGCAAAGTACCCTCCATGTGTGGACATGCAAGTTCCTTGTTTGATGCTATCACTTATGTGTTAATTTTCCAAGTGTGGGCGCATTCATACAGTACCTGCCCTTGCTATCACATTTCCTGCCCCGTGCCCTTCGCAGCCTCCGAGGTTGATGAGACCACACCGTTGCCACTGTTGGTGGGATCGATGCCTTGGAGTGAATGCGCTGAGGGGGAGCTGGGGCCAGTGATCGAGTATGTCAAGAGATCACAATACTTGAAGCTACCGGAAGAATGGTGGCCATACCTTTAGATCTGGAGGGATGGGACTTGGGCCCCATGATAAAACAATGCAGGTCGATGTGGAAAGACGTTCCCAATACCAGAAATTTGAAAACGCGCTTTTACCCGGTCAAAGAGCGCTTTTACCCGGTCAAAGCGCGGATTTTATTTTTAGTGGATTTGTGCTAGTACAAATGGGGCCCAATGTGTCCAACATGTTGCCAATTTAACTATGTTACTCTGCTGTGCTTACAGCAGCGACTGATTTGCCAATTTGGAAAACACTTTGCCTCTTGTTATGTTTTGTGGCGGAAGCAGCGCAGCGTCAAGGGAGATGGGGTCCTCTGCTGCTCTTGGGTAGGTCTTGGGTTCAAGCTACCGTAGGTTTGAGAGAGAGGGAGAGCGACCATGCCCACAGAACAGCCACACAAGCGCCTTCGTAGTGCTATTTGGTCTTCGGAAACCCTCGTGTCGGGAATGCGTGCAGTTAGCTCTCAACCTACAGGGCTTTTGGTGAAGAATGAAGAGGATCAAACTCTTCTTGATGAGTATGAAGTACCTTGAACTTGACCTAGTTACGTTTGTTTTCTATTCTCAAGTTTTACTGTGCACCCCCTGACCACTCATAGCGTCCAAACTATTCCAACCCTCGCCTCTGCCAAGGCACTTTCGCTGGAGCTGGAGGCGATCGATGAAAACCTCGCAAGTGGGGGATCTCCGCAAGCTGTTCAGGGAGCGGGGATGGGTGGTTTAGCTGATGATGCTCAGGAGGAGATTGATGGGCCTTTGGTGCAGGATCTTCGCAATGCTTTTGGGAAGGTTGCTGATAATATCCCTGTCCATGAGAAGGCGTCCCAAGAACAGGTCGGCTGTCCAAAACAAATTCCAAAGACTTTCGAGGGGTTGATTCTCCTGTAATAGTCTTGAAGACAGGTTGAGAGGACTCAGCCTGTGTTGTGTGAATTGAGTTGTTGGGCATCGCGTGTGTCTTTCGTTTTCCAGGTTGCTGGTGGTCCTACAACTGCACCGACGGAGGCTACAGCTGCAACGGCAGTACCAACGGAACCTGTGGGTGCTGCTGAGCCCGCACCATTGCCTAGTCATGCTGGTGGTCCAACTGCCCCCAAGGCTGGATAGCCATTCGTTTACACACCCTTTGCACGGATTAGAAAAAGATAACTGGTCATTGAAACTTTGGTAAGATTCCAATATCCAATGTACAGATAAATTGGTGAGGCTTCCTTTCCCTTCCCCATCAAAGCTGGCCAGGCACAGCCTGTCGAAGGTGCAGCCGGTCCAGGCTCACAGGATGCCTGGCAGCAGATCCCGGACATCAGTGACAGAAAGGCTCAGCGCCCCATCCCGGGAGAGCTTCGAATCTCACCGGTCGCGGCAGAATCACGTATGAAACGGATTTTCCAACCCAATGTCAAAGGTGAGTTTAAGGTGAGCTCAGAGATTGTTGCCCAGTGGCGGAACAAGAAGACTCGAAAGCCTTTGCAGCAGCTTTTTCAAAGCTGTGGCTTTAAGCCGGACAGGGTGGGATTTGTTGACTGACACCCCATCCAACGGGACTCCCACTGAAATCCAAACTTGTTTATCTCATTTTCTCTGATAGAAAAAGGTCACTGTATCGAGCACCTTGCCAACCCTGCAAGGAGGTGTTTGTGGAGGAGTGTGAATTGCTGAGACAGGACATGCTCCAGAACTCCTTGACCATAGAAGGAGAATTTGTTTCCGAGTCGTACATGCGCGATACCTTGAAATTCTCAGAGTTACTTGCCTTGGGTTGACTGGGTGATGTCCAATGTCACTGAAACTAGATCATTACGAGCTTGATGAAAGAAATGCCCTCGCTCCTTAAGGCCCAAGATCGCTGCTATAATCTCTGAAGCTAAGAAGGCACCTAAGACTCTGATGAGGACTGCCCACGGTGTTTGGAATCAAATGACTTCGAACACGGGCAACCAATCACCACCCCTATGATATTTTTTGGTTGAACTTTCCATGGACTTCCTACTAGCATGTTTGATCTAGTGCCGGTGATTGGTTTCACATTTCTTTTCTGACTTTGCAGGACATGCAGGTATGAGAAAAAGGTGTTCTATTGGGCGGAGATGCATGTGAAGACTGCGAACAAGTACCTTACTAAGCGCATCGCAATTCTCCCATGATAAAATGGAATCATTGTGTTATGTTAGCACTAGTATTAGCACTCCCTTCACCTCCTGCTGCCCACTTAGGCATATGAGCCAGCTCTCAATGAATCGCAGGATGCAGTGGACCCAGGAACCTCCCAACTTTGATGACTACGCTCCTGAGTGCTTGGAGGGAAAGATGCCTGTGCAGCTTCAAACTGCTCCACCCACATCTCTTGAAGCTAAGGGGGGCAAGGGTGGCAAGGGTTCACCCCCAGTGCAGGTGGCGAAGGTCACCCCCAACAAGAGGGGTCAAATGGTTTCCCCAGCTCCATCCTACCAAGAGGCTCAATCAGCCCAAGAAGGCTGGGTTGGTGAATGTTCCTATGCTCACACCTACTTCTAAATTCAGAAAGGTCATTATGGTGACTCTGTGTTAAAACCCCAAAGACTCAACTGCTCATTTGCTTAACCCTTCAAGGTGATGATGACGATGATGAATATGAGGACTCGATCGACCCTCAAGAGCTTGCGGCTGAAGAGGCCGCAGGGAAGGAACGGAAAAAGGCAGGGATACCAGAGATCCATGTAGATGCATTGAACAGCTCTGCGGCGCCAAAATTCCTGACACTTAGCCCAAAAAAGGTTCAAGCGCTGGCACATAACTCCTATTGTTGAACATCGCCCGGTGCCAGATTCAAGTGTATTCATGTTGATTGTTGTTTCGCCTTCAGCAGCCAGCATTCCCAAGATCCGTGTGGGCCTTCTCCTGGCTCCAAGGATCTGCTTGGCCAAGCGGGTCTCCAAGCTTGACCTTGGCTATCAGAAGTTCTTGTCTGCTGACCGCCTTTCAGACTTACAGCGGAAGAGTTTCGGCTCTAACCTGGTGCAGGTGATGTATTATTGTTGTGTCCAGTCATGACTTTCTGCTACCTTGCATCTGGCAAGGATGCAGCTCAAGATCAAGGAGGTGGTCGAGGGCTTGAACGACATTTCCAGCAAAATTGAGAAACAATATCACGACGGCGTGATCGACGGATTTAGTGATGTGTCTGTGTCCCAGCTATTTTCACAGCGCCCTTTTCCAACCCTTGGTGCACAGTGCCCTGCAAACCTACTGTTTCCCTATTTCTCCAAATCTGCAAGGTCTGAAAACGAGTTGGACCTACTTTACGGGATAGCTCGGAGCAGGCCTTGTTTTACCGGCGGTTCAATTTTTGAGACTGGAAGGGGAAAGCATCTGTTTGATGTCCTGTTTCGACAGAAAACACCTTCACACAAGTTTCAACCCCATGCAGTGATAGTTTGACACCGCTCTTACCTCAGCTTTGCGAGGGCAATGGATGCATTAAGCTTGGAAAGCCGGATGAGGCCTGGATTGGCATGGGTGGTCGTTGGTGTTTCGATGGCTTTGGCACGATAGAGACATGGTTTGGACAAAGCTCTTAGTGAGAAACTTGTCCCTATAGTAACTATTAGCTAAATTAGCATCATTTAACATGAAAGGTCGGCCAAATCAAACCAAACTCCTAATGACAGTACTTGGCATGCGCCCCAAGACTTCAAACCTTCCTCACCCGTCACCCGGCTGCCCAGGCCATTCATTCCAAAAGGATCCACTTCCGGCGGGTCAAAGGGAAAGCTGAGGAGAGCGGGGAAGGGTGCCGAGGCTGCGGCCAAAGTTAGGGCCAAAGCAAAGGCAGCAGCAGCTAGCAAGTCCAAAGGTAGCGGGCCTCAGGGTGAAAGCGAGCCAAAAGGTTCCAGACCCAAGCGGGTAAGAAAGTGAGCTTTGTTTCAAACAAGTTAAGCGGTTATCAGCAAAGTATCTGTTTGTATGCTTACACCAGTGGTTGTTATAAAAGAATGGTATGAGTTGCAGGGTTTTTCTTCTGTTGAACGTGTTATTTTCTAGACGTGCAATGTGCTCGAAGCTCACTTGCTGGGGTTTCCATGCTGGGGGCAGTCTCCAAAAAGAACAAAGCAATGTACTTTTACATGTTCACACGTAGCGCCTTGGTTGTGAGAGACGATCCTCTTTTGGCATGTGACTGTTCACCGCCTGTTTTTTTCGAAACAGCGGCTTTCATCCTTCACGCGGTGTGAGGGCAATCCACTAAGACAGGGGTGCAGCTGTCTCAGGCTTTCGTGGCCGGCCGTGAGAGAAACAAATGAAGCGGATCCTTTAGTGCCACTTGTTTTGATAGGTGTTTAGCTTCTCCGATGACACAGTGAGCCAGGTGTTGAACAAGACGAACCACATGATGGGTTAAAAGCTGTTGCCGATGCAGTGGCTGATGGGGCCCTCAACTTAGCTCAAACACGAGACATTATGCGCCCTAACATGTGGGAGTTGGAATTTCTTATTTCACCTGGGCAAGGCCCAAAGTCAATGTTTTGTACAATGATCCAGGATTCCCACACCAGATTTTGAAGTCAAATCTTTCCCAAGCCGGGCTGAGGTCCCATGCACAACTGCAGAAGCCATCCGGCGGGGCTACACATCTAGCAAAGATGCCCCGGCCACTAGTGGTTGGAAAAAGAATGTTTCCAGAACATGCTGGAATACATTCAGGCGGATGGGGATTTCTTGGAATGTGAAGCTTAGCAACTATGACTATCGAGCACCTTCTGGAGAAGTGGTTCCCATGACTTATGTTTCCCCTATATCTTTGCTGCAATACCTCTTGGAGAAACACGTGGATGTGTTGGTTGGAGGCTTGCAGTGTCCCCAAGAAAGGGCGCAACACCTTGATGCTTTTTGGCAGGGTTTCAGGCTGCATCATGGCGACCATATGGTGTTTGAGGAGCATGGCGGTTCCCTGTCGAGAGTGATCCCATTGTGCTGGCATGGAGATGAGGGGAGAGGCAAGCGACGAGGGAATACAGTTGTCGTTTCGCTGGAATCGCCGATAGGCATTCAAACTGCGCTACAGAAAAAAAGGAAACATACTGATACTGCTGGATGTGGGTGTGGGTGCAACCCTCCGGACTCTATGAAGCAGAAGTACCACAGAGAACACAAAGAGATGCACGCTCGCACTTTGTCTGCCTTGGATTGTCAGTGGACGAACATGAAAGGTCACAGTTTTCTTCAGCACTTTGCGCTCTTCATCATTCCCAGTGTGGTGCACCATGCACACCCACAGGTGCTGCCTGAGATGTTGAAGCTGATATCTCTTGACTTCAAACGGCTCTTCTTTGAGGGCTTGACCATTGGAGGTAAGCAGTTCTGCTTTGCTCTGATCGCAGCCAAAGGAGATTTGAAGTGGTTTTGCAAGATCGCTTTGGAACGGTCATTTCAAAATCAGGGCAGGGTCCGTGACAGACCTTGTTGCCATGAGTGCACGGGTGGCTCAGGAGCTCTTACATGGGAAGACTTGAGCGAGAATCCTGTTTGGGCAAATTCAAGATATACGCAGCGACCTTGGTCAGTGCCTCCTTGTGTGATTGAAGTGCCGTTCTGTCGGAGAGCGCCTGAAAAACAGTTCAAGAGAGATCCATTCCATTGTGCCAAAGTTGGCATCTATCGGGATCTAGCTGGCAGCTGTATTTGTTGGCTTGTCGCCAAGCAGTACTACGGCAATGCTGGGGACTTTTCAGCCAAGCTGGAAACATGCCACGGGATTTTTAGATTGTACTGCACTACGGTTGGCCGCACAGCTGCTTTGCGCTCATTCAGCCGCGCCCTTTTCATGTACCCACGGTTTAGTGCATACCCGTGGGCAAACACGAAGGGCAGTGACACCATGGTTTTGCTGTCCTTCATTGCTGTTCAGTGCGCTGGCTTCATCAATGCTCCGCTCAATCCAGCTCATGTTGTTGACTTGAAGCTGATGCGCCAGACCTGCTTGGCTGCAGTTGACTACTTCTCTGTCCTCAATCACCATGGTTTGTGGCTCCGGAGGCCGTGTGCAATGGCTGCGCAGGTTGAGCTGACAAAATTTGTTGTTGGCTACGGGATGCTAGCAAGCAGGTGCTTGAACGACCAATTCAATGGTTGGGCTGTGAAGCCCAAGCTCCATCTCATGAAGCACGCTCATCTTGAAATGCATGAGTGGCTGGCAGCAGGTTTGGAGATTCTGCCAAATTACAACGTGCACAACTGCGAGCAAAACGAAGATTACATAGGACGAGTGTGTCGCCTGTCCAGGCGACTTGACAGTCGGAGGATTGGGCAACGTGTCCTTGAGTGTTGTTTCATGAAATCTCGTTTGATGCATCAACGCTTTGTAAAGGAGAACCAATTGGATTGAGTGCTGTGATTGGCACTGACGGGTTGGCTGGAAAAAGAGGTCTTGAGTCTTGACCGTGGGAAGGGACCAATGTTCAGTCAGGGCCCGATTTGTTTGAGCATGTGAGGGCCCGACCTCAACCTTTCTATGTTGCATCATTCTTTGGATGTTCAGTCAGAACCTTGGGGGTGGGAAAGCGGCGAGGCTGCAGGCGAGAAGGAACATAATGAAGCTGTGTTCATCAAAGATAAATCAAACGAACCAAAAAAAAACAAACGAACTAAAATAATTGCAAACGCCAAAAAAACACAATGTTTCAACTTCGAGCGATAATTTCGCACGACCGGAGGTTGTAGGTATGTTTATCAACAACCCTATATACCGTGGAGCTGGTCTATATCAAGATGCTTTTAAATGCTGTACAAACAGACCCTATATCAGCCATCATGTATACGGTTCGTTCGCTGTGTGCCGCCTGTGTTCGTCACCAAGGACCTGTCCGAGACCAGCTTAGCCAGCCGCGTGTGCAAGAGTGACGCCGCGCTGATCCTGTCGACGCCCCAGGCGGAGCTCGTGGACCACATCAACAGCCACTCGGAGGAACACGAGCAGACCGGGGCGACCGACCCGGCCGTCCCCTTTGTTGGGGCGACCGTGGGCAGCCAGTGAGGATCAATGAGGTGTTCGCCACACTCAGAAACCCAAGGGGCAAACTAGTAGCGTCCTTGCTTCTAGTATCGATGCCAGGAGCTCCTAGTAGCGATGCCAGGAGCCCCTAGTAGCGATGCCAGGAGCCCCTAGTAGCTTTTGGCTCCTTGTAGTAAGGCCAGGAACCCCAAGTTTTTCTGGGTTCTATAGAATCTGTTATGCGTTTATTCATGGGATTTCAGATGGGTTCACTGGGCATACCCTGCACCGCCACACCGGCCTGCGAAGGATGAGTTGGTGTTTGGTGGGGTGGGCAGTCCAAAAGTGTGTCTCGGGCAAGTGGGTTCAAGCCTCTTACCAGGGCGCCCTAAGGGGTGTTTATAGCCCCTCATTAGAGGTTAAGGGTGATCAATGAACCCCCTAGGAGGCCTTCCTATGGCATTCCCAAGCACCTACTGAGACTTCTGACTCTCTGGCTCCCTGTCGGAGCGGTGTCCGGCCCACCCGCGAGGCTTTCTAGGACTCCAGACCGGGGAGTTCAAGCCGGGCTTCCTTCAACCTGGCATCCTCCTGTGTATGCTTTGCATCCTCCACTGGGGCCTTTGTGCCTGGGCAGATGACTCCTCAAGATGGGGTATATAAAAACCACCTTTTTGGGGATTGTGCTTCTCAATCCGCGATATTTCTAAACATTCTTAACGCTCCGCGTGGAACACCGCGGTGCACGGCAGCGATGTGTCGTCCCAGTGCACGGAAGCGAGGTCCAAATGGTCCGCTTGGGGGCGGTAGATCGGGCGAAGCCAGATGAAGATGGCCGATCCCAGATGTGAAGACTTTTGTTGGTGAGATCAGTAGAGCTGCGTTCTATGCTAAATATATAGCTCGCGGAAGTTTTGCAGGCTTTGGTGTCGGTTTGGTCGATCTGATGACGGAGGCATTGTTTTTGAGATTGTGACAACGCCGTAATACATTGCAAACACATACCCGTTGACTGATGGTTTATGAAATGAGGATCCTTTGCGCTTACAAAATGCTCGCTCCAACGTGCATATCATAAACCATCAGTTTGGGGTCTTTGCAAATCTACAAGTTGAGGTTAATATTGCCTCCACATTTTGTATAAATCAGAGGGTTTCAGAGATTCGGTGTGTGGTCAAAAATCAATTGTGATGTCAGGGAAGGCATTCTGTATAAGGGCTGGATGCCCAGGAAAATCATTAACTGAATGCTGCGCAAGGCATTTTGTATAAACTAGTGGTTGGAGATGGTGTCTTTCAACTTTGGTTAAGTGTTGCTATACTATGCATTTTGTGTAAGCAGGCCTTTTTCCTCCAAATCTGAACATTTCTACTGTGTAATGTATTGGCATGATATAACAACGATGGATCTCGTTATAGCGACAATATCCTTTACACACATATCATAAATCCTGTGTGTTTGCAGAATGAAAATCCACAGACCCATTGGACAAACAAGGAGTATGCAAACACTTCAATGCACACAGAGACTGTCACTTCCGAACGGTGAAAGTTATGCGGTTCTGAACCATTAACTAATGAATACAAATCCGATTTTGTTACCCTAAACTCTCTAAACCAACCCTGAATACTGAATGCTTGGGCTTGAGCAAACAGCAAGCAAACCTCAACTGTGATCCATTCGCATCTGTGCTTCTCCATACCTATTTCAAGAGCAACTCCAACCACAAAAAGGAAGAGCCTTTACAGCAACTCCAGCAAAGCTGTACGGATTCAAGCGTTTCTTGTGTTGACCATTTTTGTTTCGTGTCTCAGGTGTGTACAAGGAGTTCCGCAGCATTTGGTCTACATTGGAAGCAGTGGCCACCATCCCCCGGTCCTCACGAACCACAAAAAGCGAGCACTACATCCATTCATTGTCCCTCGCTCGTTTTATCGTTTTTTTCCTCACCTGCGTGGTGCGCGCGGCCATCGCAAGCATCTTGCTGATGGCCGGAATCAACTGGCTTGCTCGAACCTCATCCATTGAGGAGCTCATGCTGAACGCTGTAGCCCTCAACGGGATCATGGACGTAGATGAGCTGCTCTTTGCGGCTTTTACACCACTGTCCATCCAGCACCAACTACAACGCCTGCGGCCCGTGAAGATGAAGTACACCAGTGGACGCAGTCAGAGAGAATCGGTGGTTTTATTCTTCCTGTTACTGGCCACCGTGCTGATTCCCTATTTCGTACTCTTGCAGCCCTTGGGCGATGGGATGCTCGAGATCAAGAAGGACGGGTGGACCGTTCTGCAGTTGCTCGAGTCTTCGGTCTCCGGACTGGCGGACTGGTGGACTGCCACCGATGTCGCACCGATGTCGCCCCCGGGCCCGGACCGGAGGCTGCCCGGACCCACGAGTGGTTCGTTGGAGCGAATTTCGCCTCCAAGACACCCGCGGGACACATCGGACACTCACGAAACCGGTCGCGGTTTTCACTCCCAATTCCTCGAGATCGTTCTGGCCTGGGGATCTGGGGTTCCAAGGCCGACCTCCAGACTGGAGGTCCAGGTAGGGAGCCACCCGGCCGTGACCTCTCAAACTGCTGGGCCTCTCGTCTCGTGGCCGGGTTGGGGGGCTGCGGCCGGTGCTTTGCTCGGTGGCGTGCAAGGATGTTTAGGCAAAAGACGGGTCATAGCCATGGCACTGTCGTTTACTGACTGTCAGAGGTAATCGTAAAATATGGTAAATAGATGTAATTACTGCAAGTAGATGATGTTTAAATTGTACTATATTGTCATCGTAAGTTTCAAGTCGTAGGCCAATGATTTACATTTAAGTTTACTATCAACTATCAACTTTTCAGATCTTAGAGCAGGCCATTTAGTTCTGCTATGTTTTGCTTCAATCGCTCCTTGGTAGCAGCATTCGATCTCGACAGCGTCCGGCCGAGATCGGCTCGGTCCTGAATTGGGGGTTCCCACCAAACGAACCCGGAAAGTCTCAGTGGTCAACGAACCGTTCCACCAGGAGATGTGTGGTGGGAACTTGACCTTCGTGGTGGGCTACAACCCCGACGTCCAGGAGGTGGTGGGCTATGTGACCCAAGCGGCACGCAGTACCGAGGAGCAGTCCTTGAGTGAACTTGCGGTGAATCAGCACAAGTTCCTGAATCAGCAGGACCAGTTTCAGGGCAAGACATGTGTTACAGTGTTACAGCTGGGCATTTTCGCACAATTACACTCCGAACTAACATGGTTACGTGGATGGCCCCGAAATGGAAGACCATGAAATCCACTACAAACAGGTGGTTTTCACTCCACGTAACCATGAGGACGTTCCAGGGAGAGTAGGACTTTTAATCTTTCGCCCTCCCAGAACGGTTTTACATCTCCACACGGGCCAGTTCAACAGTCATTTCAACAGTCTACATTGGATGCCATGTTCGACGTCGTGTCTGACATGCTCAGAGCAAATGAACACTATAACCCTGGTCAGCCGCATCCCTGGTCAGACGGACCCTGAGCATAGACATTAACAGGTCCTCTTCCGAAGACACACTTATCTCTAAATAAATAAGACGAACAGTGATCCAATGGCACACCCCACTCCAACAAACATGGAAGTGGAATGAAGTGGACAATGACCTGTTGCTAGAGGAACATGGCCTTTCCACTTCCATGATTGTTTTGCAGGTGTGTACATGTTTAGTTTTGGTGGTGTTAAGCATACAGGTATAGAACCATATGAAAGAGACATGAAGATGCCGACGGCCGCAGTGGAAACGGCATACTGTAATTTAAGTTGCTGGGCCAGACTGGTCTAATTCAAGGTTTGCTAGTTTCTGTTGGGTTGGTTTTCATGCTAGCATGTGAGTGTGGTCCGGTGTGACACCCTTGGTACCACCCATGGTTTTTCTCTTGGCGGTGGGTGTTTTCATGTTTCGCCAGGTGAGGCGTCCGATGACTCATTGGACGTTGTTTCTCCCCTGCTCACGTTCAAAGACCTGCGGCTGAGATGATGTGCGCTGTTGTGTATTCATATCCTGGTTTCGCTTAAGGTAAGTTGTTTCTAAATATTTCCGTGTGGTTAAATCCCCTTCTGGTGAATCTGTTGCGTGATTTTCCAGGTTCCGCAAATCCAAGAATATGTGTTAATGTCATTGAGACTTGTTCCCATCGGTCTCCCGATGTTGGAGTCTTCCGTAACTCCGCCCCGGCCGCTGAAGCAAATCCGTCGCCAGGTGTGGGGAACTGGTTGTGGAAGCCATAGAGGAATGCACCAATCATCCGGAAAGCCCTCTTCGTTTTAGACACAACCGGGCCCTGGGAACTGGTTGGACCATCTCAGAAGAAAAGATGCACCCTTAATGTAGACTCTTCATCAATCACCCACTTCAGGAAGAATTTCCAATTCAAATTGGGGTGGGTTTATTATCTACATTTTAGGATTTGAGGGTTGCCAGGACATGAGCTCCACGAGCTACATCTACTTCACTCCCAACCGGGCCCTCTTCGAAGAGCACCGCCTGCAAAGCATCGCGGAGCTCACGGCAGCTTGCTTCCAACGGGTCCCAACAGGGGGGTCAAACGGGCGTGAAGTGGTTTTTGCGGTACGAAAGGAACCACGTTTCCAGGAAACAGGGAAGAAAACCCGGGCCCCGGACCATGCGAACGGTGCCGGCCTCTTCTACTCTTGGGACTTTCATTGGACACGCTCGGGATGGTGTAGGTAGGCAATGGTAGTAGGCAATTGTTGGTGTTGAACGGGGGCGATAGGCTTTGGGGGTTGTCTCATCAAGTGATCAGTAGTAGATGATGGTATTCAATGGTATTGGTCTAAGTATGTGGTGTTTATTGCTTGCTTTGCTTTACTCTCACTTGCACACAATAGCTTGCCCCGGGTTTGATGCTGATCGGGCAAATTTTGGACCTCAGATGATTGCATGTACACACACACATATATATATATATATAAATGGGACTTTGTCCATGACGTTGCACTTTAGAAGCAGAAAAAAGCCAGTGGCCCCTGTTCACCCACATCAATTCAACTGGGTGTAAGTTGTAAGCGTGGTTATAGCCAGAGTTGGTGCAACTCAGAATTTAACCTTTGAAGCTCAGATCTTGTGCTACAAGGATCCTGTTCGTTGATTTATGTGATGTTGCACACGGCAGGGCGTCGCGGCCCAACTCAGCAGGCTTCAGGAGAACGGAGAACGTAATTACATAGAATGTTCTAAATGCTCACGTTATATGTACATGTCTAAGTATATTCATCATATTTCATGATATTTTCAATATATGATATGTATTACAATATTGAATCACATTTTCATTGTATATTATACTGTATGTATATATATATAGGAGTAGAGCCAGATGGCCTGTTCCAGGATTTGGTGCCCAGTTTTTTGTTCGAGGAAAGCAAACACAACATCTCTTGTTTGACGCCATCTCATGTTTTCTTATGTTGATTAAATGAGAAGTCCCATATATGGAGACTCCTTTCTGTCCAAATGTGTTCTTTCATATCAACAGTCTGCAGTACATATTCAGGGACATTATTTTTCTGCAGAGCACTCTGAGGCCCGCGAGAACTCACATGTAAAACAAAGATGCAACGCGCGAGGATCATCGGATCATGGAGAGTTTGACAGGGACACCGGGCACCTGATGAGCATGAATGCGGCCTTGTGGTGTCAACGGCCTTGCGGGTCTCAGCACAGAGCTCCAAGCTAGCATGAGCAAGAAGACACCAACCACGCGCAGGAGAAGAAGGGTTTATCAGAACCAAAGGCACTGAGTCTACCAACATTGAAGTCGTTCAACGGGTCATGCTTGAAACAATTAACACTGATTCCCTTGCGTTTGAAGTGGGAGCTGAATTCTACTGGGAAGTCAGGAAACCGGCGTTGCCAATGTCGAGCAACATGCCTCAGTGTCTGCGTCGCAGGCCCAACACAAGCCATTTTGAAAGGGAATTGGCGCTGCGAAAGCTTGTGCAATCTTTGGAGATTGAGCTTGAATTTGGGAGAACATGGTCACAGTCACTGCCCATGCGCAGCAGGCACCAACAAACTTGCATTCTAGATGACCCAGCCCCACTGCTTGGCGCCTTCTACAATCGTTGAAGAGCAGACATCATGAATCAAGAACAGGACGGCGCCCACTAGGTTTACTGTATCAAGAGAGCGGGTGTGCTTGAGCGGGTGTACACTAGCTCGAAATCTATCAAAACACTGTAAATGCTATGCAATTTGTTTAAAACAACTCCTCTGAAACCTAGGCGAAACGCATATTTTCCTATCTTCCTGTGCCAAATTCCTATACTATGTGCAATGCCAATGTGTAAAATCAATGATAAGCATTATTATTAGTTTGACCCGTCTTTGTTCAATATCAATGACTGCCTGGTAATTTGTATTCATTTGTTCTCAATAGCGGTCAAAGCTGTTTGGATTTGAATCTTGAAAGGTTTGATATCAGATATGCGGACTTCAGCTTCAACTCTCCCCTCAGCAACTTCACCTTGATCCCAAAGGATTTTTCTATTGTTCCATGCAATAGATTTTACGATTTTACATGTTATAAGTTATAAGTGATTCTTTCTATTCTTCCATCTATGCTTTATATAATTTCTTTGATGTCCTTTTTCATGGGTAAACAGCAATCCAAATAACACATATTTAATTTCTGTATGAATTTGGCTTTGGCTGGCATCTTGTCCAAACCAAGAGAACCAAGAACCATGACAAGGCAACCAAAAAGAATAATATATGGTGTATCATTCTTAGCAATGACACAGAAATCAATCAAACTTCTTGTGCAAAACAACTTGACCAAGAAAAAGGCCTTGTGAAGATTGAAGCAGCCTTCCTTTTTGGTGCTCAATGGTACGGCACGATTGAACGTGTAGAACACCTAAAGCAACACAGATACAACCTACTGGAACAATAGAAGCACTTATTGAAGCAACAGAAACACTTATTGAGACAGGACACCAGGTAGAAGTTAATTGATGCTGTTGCAACTTGGTCTGGCCCATTAGCTTCTTTAGTACTGCGTTCCTTTATTTGGATCTTGATGCTCTTAAGAAGGCAACGTTTGTAAAGAACAAAGTAAATAATTGTGAAGGTTTTCTCAGCCTTAAATGCATTAGTGCTTATAGAAAACAGTTAGGCAAGACATACATTACATACACACCCCTACTGAAGCAATTGAAACGCCTTTTGAGACAGCGAGCCACAAAACCTAGGTTTTGACCTATTGTTTCGCTTCAATTGTTCAGACCAGGCCTGCAGAGGTTTAGAGGGAATACCCAAAATCAAAATACAAAAAATACACACAAAACAAAAAAAAACACAAAAAAACACACAAAAAAAACATAAAAACCAATGTTTGAGACAAAGTGAGGGCAACACCAAAAAAACAACTCCAAATCCTGTAGTACCATCATTTTCTCTCAAGCAGTGTTTTTTGTATTCTGTTTCTTCTTGTATTCCCTCAACTTTTGTCGGCCTGGTCTGAACAATTGAAGCCACACAATAGCTCAAAACTTAGGTTTTTGTGAGGTTTCAGCCACAAAGCACCGCAAAAACACACTGCTTTAAATCTTGTTTTGCATTAATAACAAAAATTGAAACATTTCAAGCCCAAAACTGCTGTAAAGCACAACACGTCTCTCAGGAGCACCCACCCGTTCTGTTTATCAACCTTCAGGGGGCTGATCATCCGGGACTGAAACGGAGCTCGGCTCGCGCTGCTAGAGTTGCAATGATGTGGCATCGTACTGATAGTGACTGATAGTGCTTCGGAAATTGGATGGTTTAACTCATGATTCATGAAACTTCTGGTTAAAATAACGAAGAATCACTTTCTTCACTGCCTCCTCAGCGGACAGGAACTCCCAAAAGTAAGAAGAGGCCCTGGGACATTGGTATATGTGCATTCTATTGAGGTCCGTAATCAGCCTGCAGTCGACCGAATATGGGCAATCCACAAGAGTATAAGTTTTTTTTCCTATTAAACTCATGTATCTGAAAAGCAGGTGTGCGTCCACTACCTTTTATTCCTTGCTCCGAGCTAGCTGGTGTTTGCATCACTCTGACCGTCATCTTCACGCAGCCCTTTGCGTGACCCGGGGCACCGCGGGACAAAGCGCGCGCCGCCTGAGGAGAAGATCCCCTTTTGCATCGAGAGAGCCACCTGGCGGCGGCAGGGAGCCGAGGTGGGAGTTCCCGGGCGAGGCTCGTGGGCGCTTTGGGCCGAGGTGGAAGGGTTTTCACAAGTATGTTATTTTAAAAAAAACAGGGTCATTCTTGCTGTGGTTCCAAGGTTGGGATCAGGTACCCTTTAGAGTTCGCGAATGCTATTTTGAAGGAAGGTGGTGCCAATCCCAGACGTTCCATGTATGCCATAATTATATGCCTACATTGACCCCCAAAACTTAAAACCACCCCAATGTAGGCATATGGGCATGGATGGGGTGTGACCGGCTGTTCTTACCCTCCCCTCCAAAGCCTCCCCTCCAAACCTGCCCCAGAGACTTCAAGAACCATCATGTTCCACCAACTCCCACAAAATGAGCAGGATTGGGTGATTTGTGATTGTGGGATTTGTGGGATCCTTGAAAGGACCACCATTTTGGACAAATATTTTTGGACGTGCGCTGCAGTTGTCCACATGCACCTGCGCCTCAAAGCCTATGAGCTAACATGTATAGGGTCCCAAATGTTTCTTTCTGTTGGGTTGCAGTCCCATGAGTGTGGATAAAGTCTCTTATGTGTTTGGAATCCCGCCATGTCATCTCAAATTGACATGACCTCCGGACCAACATGACTTCCTGAGCTCGTTCCCGTCGTCGTTCTAACGCAAACAAAAAATTCCTTTCTTTCGCTCGTGCCGAGGACATTTTGTCGCCGAATGGCACCTTCTATGGAGACCCGTTGGTCTTGCCGCTGGTGAATAGTCGGTTGAAGTCGGCGGCCATTGAGCTGGACGTGTACTCGTCCAACGTCCAGTGCCAGGACATGCGCGAGCAGTGCAAGAGGTGGGGGGGTTAGGGGTTGGGGGAGCGTCGGGTGGGGAAATACACACGTGATCGTTCTTGCTTTACGCCACATGTCGCTTTTCAGCACAACTCTGTATACAATATAGCTGCGCTTGCTCTCGCAACCGCTGCCTGCCTCCCACGCGTGATTTCAGCATTCCTTTCCACGGTTCGACGAGTTCGCTCATCGGCCGCCAGTGGAAAACCCAACAGGAACCGTTCTTTGCCGACGGTCGTGCCTTTAAATGTTCAGTCCTGACTAAACGAGTCGTCAAGTCGGCATGTCTACGCCTGGTTTTCGCAGGCACTAATGAGTGCAGGGATAAGATCCACCATCCAGCATCGGATTGTCTTCTTGCATGCGAAGATCACCAAGGGACCACAAGCTTTTCAGCAATTTTCCCTAAGATACTTATGCCTTCGGGTTCGCCCTCCCGAGGAAACGTGGCTAACAAAACCCTTGGTGAAGGGATTGGGTACGCCCTGCCGCAGTTCATTTTGGGAGCACTGAAGAACTGCCACCTAGTCAGACCAAAAAAAGGATGGTCGACTGTCTGGACTGAAATCCGACGGTGGACCGACGGTCCGACAGCGTCGTTCACTCGATCATTAGGTCACCATCGTTCACTCCCATCGTCACATCAGCGGGTCTGCCGCAAAAAGGGGCCATATTGTCTGGATGACCAGGCGATTGCACGGTTAATATAGACTTTGACACTTCCATTTTTAGTGACCATGCGCTTGAAAGGGACCAATGAACCTTTCAATCGCATTGCAGCGCGTCGCTCCAGTTCTCCCGCAGCAGAACCCATCAGTTCAGGCCCGATGCGCGGCTCTTGCGGATGGTCTGTGGCGTGACCTGCGGTTGTACGGACCCCTTGGCCTCGCCGTGGCACAAGGTGAAGGCGCAAGGCCTGGCGGTCCGGGGCCACTTTGGTTCGGCCTTGGTAGAGAAAAGGAGGTGTGTTTTTAACATACCAGCTGCTTCCAAGGGTTACCAATGGACAACCCTACACTGCTTATAGGTCACCATTGGACAACCATTGGAAGTGCCAGGTATGTTTAAAGCATTTTGAAACATTTTCTGGGGGAAGAAATCGCAGACAAGACAAGTAGACTTGCTGCACAAGGTCGTTTGAGAACTATAGAATCAGTGATCAGAGCTTCTCATAGCTTCTCAAATGTTTCATGAGTTTTCCTGCCAAATCCCGTTTCTGTGAGCTGCTTTCACATCCGTTTTACATTCGGACCGACAGTAAAACTCCTCATGACTCATGCTCCCATGGTTTTGAAAGGTCATATGTTCAGCATTTTGCCTCACACTTAGGTATAATAAGATATAATAAGATCATATACATATATATATATATAAACGATCCAATATGGCCACTGACAGCGACACACCCTGAATTGCTTCAAATAATGTAGTTGGGGCCAGGTGGAGGCGTGAATTCGCATGGTTTGAAGATTTCAATCCGTTTTGTCCGAAGATCTGCAGGCTGCTCGGACGTCTGCACTAGCATGGCCGTCATGCGGATGGAAGGAGCACAGATCAAGCCAAACAGGGCCGAGTCTGCCTTCGACTGCCTTACTGCCACTGTTTGTCGGCATGTTCAAGATCTTTTGCAGAACTCTTCTTGGAGACTTAGAGCTTTCACCCTCGCAGATAGAAGGCCGTTCCTCGCTCATCAGTCCGGACCCTGTGTTCCATGTTTCGGAATGACCACATGGACCCTGAAAACCCCATTCCATCGCGCCTCATTCCAGGGCGACCCTCACTCTCATCCTCTCCACAGGGGGACACCACCTCCACCTCCGACGTCCGCGACCGAACCCGCTCGCCCCGGTCCGCGCAAGCGCTCCCCTCGTCCGACGAGGAGCTTGCGACGACCGGTCCGACAGTCTGGTGTGGACCGAGTTCTGGGACGGCCCCTGGGACCGGGCGGGCTCCACCAGGAGGGTGGCGGCGCCTCTGACGGCGGGGGGTGAAAAACCAGCTCGGCCCCAGCGGCACCACCGACGTGGCGGACCCGATGACGGTGCGAGGCAAACAGGGTGACTGGTCACCGTGATGGTTCCAGGGAGCTTTTGAGCTAAATCTAGCTACTACAGCTGCTACTAGCTCTTAACATTTATTATGGATATTAGATATACATAACATATCTATATATATATACATCTACGGCGTGCACTTGTTGCTTCATGCTTGGTGCCATACGGCTCGGAACTCCGACTCCGACCCTCAAGTGCCACCACTGGTCCGCGGAGACGTCGAAGATCTCATTTTCTTCTGAAAAAGGTGTTTTTATCTAACAGTGGCCGAACTCGAAGGTCCGGGTTTGTTTTATCACATCTCCTAATCCATATGTTTGACAGTGACAGTTCTTTGATGGAGAAGGGGCGGTTGTGAGTGTGTGATTTTACAAGATTAATCTTCTAGTAACCCATTTTTAGATGATGCTATTTCAACATGATGTTATCTTGAGATGATGTCATCTTAAGGTAGCTTAATGTCAATTTAAAATCTCAAGCCCCAAGATTGCACTTTTGCACTTCATGATGAATAGCATACCTTTCAGTATGACAAGTGTCATATGTTTGCCACAATATGACATACACAAATCAATCTCATGATTTGAGAGGTGCACCTTTGCATTTCACGGGTGAAGACATGAATGGCTGATCTCACAGTATGAGAAAGCTCAGATGTATGTCAAAGTAAAGGATGCACAGCCCAGTTCTCATATTATGAGTTTAGCAGCATGTAACATGTACCTCATAGTATCATACTGTCACATCAATAGCCCTGCATTTCATGAATTGAACAATCAACAACGTATCTCACACTATGATAAAGTTCACATGTAAATGTCACAGTGGGAGATGCACAGATCAACTCTCATACTCTGAGATTAGCACTTTGTCGTGTCATGTTTTGAAATATGAACCATCTATCTCACATTGTGTTGAATTGCACATGTTTGTCACTAATCCCAGGGCGAGACAATTGACATGTGCAGCTCATACTGTGACATAGATACAATATGCAATTCAACATTCATTTTTAAAACAATGAAATGCCAAAGTGCCCATAGCAGATCATGAGCATCAATCTCTTCATATCATATCATTACATACGTTTGAAATGCATTTGATAGTTCGCACTTGATCGTTTGACATGACAATTTTGTTACACTTGTAGACGGGTCACATGCATATTGAGGATTTTCCTGCGTGCCCGTGCCGTGCCGTGCGGTCGGGGTGTGCGTGTGTGCGTTCCGTGCTGCGTGCGGTGCCCGTGCGAACTCTTTATGGTCACATGTATGTCAGAGTGTGAGATGCACAACTTAGTTCTCATGCCGCATGCCATGAGATTAGAAACGTGTATCCCATAGTATCTCATACGGTCACATCAGTAGCTTTGCATTTCAAGGTTGGACATATGAACCATAAATCCCACACTACCAGGTGTATGTATGTTACAGCATAATTATGCGCAAATCGGGTCTCATGATCTGAGAAGTGCACCCCTGCATTTCATTGTTGGACACCACAAAGTATATTTCACATTTTGAGACGGCTTTGATTCGCACAAAGCAGTTCTCATTATTTGACAGGTGAATTCTTGCATTTCATGGTTGGAAATTTGACACACTCTCACTATGAGATAGAGCACATGTTTGAGACAAACAAATGAGATGATCAGATCATCACATGTTTGTCACATAGTGGTATGCGCAGATCATTTCTCATGATCTCATGCTCTAGGATGCAGGGATGATATTGTATAGTTTGTAACAGCCAAACATGTACAGATGAATGTGGCCTCATATCACTCAGAATGGCCAGGATTAATGTGAATTAATCTTGATAAATCTGGGTGAACAAAAAGACATGTGTTCCATACTAGTCTCATCAACCAAGCAGTCCCCAAATCAAGTTTGTTGCTTATTGGTTTCCGCAGAGAGTAGATGCCTGTAGCGCCTTCTGCACCAGAAGAGATCAAGACAAATTGACCAGAAATCACATGCTCGCAACAGTGTTACACTCCCTGGAACTAACATGGAAGTGGAGAATGGCCCTGAAAGGAAGACCATTTTGCACTACAAACAGGTGGTTTTCACTCCACGTAACCATGTGTTTTCTTTCGGGAGTGTTGCACTGTGTTTTGATACGTATGAACATGCTCGGTCGGCGACCTCGACGCTCGGTCACCGTCCGAGGCTATGGGACCGCAGTTTCGACCTACTATGGGCCGCTCGGCGTGGCAGGGGTCCTGTTTGGCCGAATTGGTGTCAGCTTTGCAAGTTCACCGTTAGCTCATCCCTCAGAAGTCTGGGACTTGGACTTGATGGCAGGGGTCCGGCCCATGGCAGAGATTCCGGACCCTCAGAAGAACCTCTTTCCATTGCTTGGGCCCTTTATCTTGAATTCTTGGGTCTTCATCACCCCCCACAAAACCACCCCGAGCCACCCTTCGATTCGTTGCGGCCGAACGGGCCATCCGGCCATCGGACGGGGCGAGGCAGGATATCAGCAAGACGGCTGTTTGGCCCTTCGCTTCCAACGTCTCGGAGCGGCTGCGCATGTTAGGCTGCCAAGGCTTGCGCGCCACTTGGAACGAAGCAGTTCAGAAGTAAGATCTGGTCAAAGAAGGATCGTTGGTAGGGGATCCAACAGTGCCAGAACTGTTGGGATGTTGGGGATAGACCAGTGCACTGTACTACTGCACCCTGCAGTAAGTTATGTGGTGGTGTCTTATGTGGCCAGGTGTGTCGACCGGACGCTCGGTGCTGGTCTCCATGCTGTCAGGGTGTCCAGTGATCCATAAGTCGTGTAGGCTTGGGTACTCCAGCCAAGACACCCGTCCAGGATGGTCCTGGAGAGAACCGTTGTGACACGGAAGGCAATTGCGGCCCTTCTTCATCCCTCTTCCGTTTCTGATGGATTTTGGGATTCCAGAAACAAACTAAAGGATTGGTACATGATTGGCCCCTCTCATTTGGAGTCGTCATTATTCTTTTAAGCACACATCGCGCATTTTTGTTGAAGCCGAGGCAGGATCTATAGCAATGACATTTCTTACGACTTACCACATGCTTTTTTCTTCGGACTGACTGAGCTCGTCAGGTGCCTCAACTTCAAACGGAGCTCGTCAGCAAGGCACGTTGGTGCGAAGGCTTCCTGGCTTTGCGGTATCAGGTGATTTTTGGCTCTTCCACGTCTTTTCTATTACCCCTGACTGGGGGAAATATGTCTTGATATGTTTTGCATGTTGCTCGTTTTCCTGGCTCGGAAGACAGCAACTCCAAGGCTTTCCTCCACTTTTCCGGCCACTCGCCTGGCTTTGCCCCAATGCCTGCGGCTGCGCTTCCGCTTTCCCCGACGAAGCCGGCCACTGCCCTGCCCACTGCGTCAACACGACGAGTGTGGGGAGTGCTGGCCTAGGCTGAGAGTGACACCTGGAACTCCAAGCTTAAGCACTGGCTGGAAGTGAGTCGGTACTTCGGGAGGGTAGGTGTCGAGGGTGGGTGTCGACATCAACATGGACATGTGATACCAGCAAGGCTTGGTCATGCTTGTTCCATGGTTCATCATCCTGGACAAAAACCGACATTCATCATCCATCAATCATGAAGTGGTATCACAGCACTGTGGCGCCAGCAGGGTGGCTCGTTTTGGCCCCAGGCAAGCGACGGGCGACCGTGGATGGTGCTGATGTCGCAGTAGAATCGAAGCAAAGTACCTTTGGAGCGGGATACCATGAATCGTTTAATCCTACCATGGATATAGTTCAGTTTGTGATGGTGACGTTGATGAAACGGTTCATACAACATAAAGAATGTGCATGAGAATAAGGAGACCCCATCCAGTTTTTCGACCCCCGGCCACGAGGGATCTGCGACAGAATTTCTTGTGGCTGGAGGGATCTGGAGGGTCCTATTCTGAGTCCAACGCATGTCCATGGGTGCTCCACGAGCGCTGCGAGGTGCTGCAAGGCGCAAAACCCGTCGCGCGCTCGCGTGGTCCGACTGATCGAGCTCGATTTCCGGAGGAAAAAGCTTCGGCACCTGATTCCCGGGGACTGGACGAAGGTGTCGCTCACCGACTCAGGCTACGGGCTCCAGTCGTACCGGTAGGACCGGGGTGGGTGGGAGGGTCCAGGGTCATGCCTTCGCAGGAGGTGGCGAGTCAAGAGTCATTGGAGGTGGCGAATCGGTTTGCGATCGGGCCATGCCATCCACATCCATGATTCGTCTCGAATGGTGGAGTCTAAGTGGCCGAAGCACACTGTGGACGACCCGCTGCACTGTGGACGCCTGCCTTTGAGGCCTGTGAAAGCATCGTTCGAGCATGGCCGGAGCAGATGAAGGTGGGAAGGTCATTGGGAGGGTGGCGTTTGGAAGTGGCATGTGGGAATGAGCGATCACACCATATACTGTATAACACTGATTAACACTGTGTCTTCTTTGCGATATGTTCAGAGAGTCCTCCGCATGCCACTATCATCCACTATCTATTTGGGGACCACCGTACAAGAGTCATTATAACCTCCACCCCGTTGGGATGCAGCGACGTTGATGACTATGACCCCTGGCTGCTAGATCATACTTGTCAGCGAGAAAAACGGCGTCCACACGCGGCTGGCCGCCGAAGAAGAAAGAAGCCAATGGTTTCAGAGGTTGGATGCCACTTACATGGGGGTCCTTATATTAAAAAGACATTGGGGGATCGTGCCACCTAGTCTGAAACCACAGGACTTGAAGAAGCCCATTTCGATATTGGGTGGCGAGAGTCTACCGCTGATGTAGACTCTTGATTAGTACAACCCTCCCAGACATGGAGAGTACAACCTTATATGGGGGGCTTTCTGATTCAAGAGTCTACATGATTTGATCATTGGCAGTGTCTGGCGTTCTGAACCTGACGTGTGCGTGGGCTTGAGTTGCAGACTTAGCGTGGTCGGATTGAAAGGACTCCTGACTCACGTTGGAGCGCAAGTCCATACCCTCCAAGACGCGGACCCATGGACCCATGGGAAGTCACGTGGTTTCGGCCATGTTCCATGTGGTCCTCCGCAGGGCAGTCACTTGGCATCACTTGGCCAATGACCCGACCTACACTCACTCGGATCGTCTGGAGGTCGGGCCTGACCAACGAAACAAACAAGTGGAACGGGGGAACTGGACATGTGCCACCCATACCCATCCATCATAACACATACATGCACGAGGAAGGGACCACCTGATCCACTGTTACAGGGCAAACGGCCGTGTCCATCTACATGCAAATAAATCTGTATGCAAGTATAGTATATAACTGCGGCACAGAAAATGACTACCCGTCTTTCTCGAGTAGAAGACTTGAAGACAGTCCAGAAATTGAAGTGCGACCAGTTTCCTATTTGGATGTGTTTAAGAATATGGCATACGACATACGGTATATTGCTATACTCTTTATATATCTCTCTCTCTCTATATATATATATATTAAAATATATATATATGCATGTAGCTGTGTGTTTTGACGTTAAAGTGGTGTGAATCTGTATGCTGGTCCTGGTGGTCGGCATGACTCCAGCTTCCCGAGCAGAATCTCATCACTGAGCAGGCGTGCGACCCATGATTTGCCAAGCTTGTTTAGACTCTTGCGCATGTTTGGACTGGGTGCGACCCATGAAGTAAGATATCCGAGCTCTACATGACTCGCTAGGAGACTGTGTCAGCTTCCAAATCCTGAATGCTTTGCAGCTTTGATGCTCAAGTAGGAGCGAAGTCCTTGTTCATAGGAGCCGTTTCCAGCAGCTCCAGCACTTGCTTTTGGTGTTAAGCGCGTGTTCGATGAGGGCTGTTGTTTTCAATTGGAAGGTCATTGTCCATCAAAAGCGCCGCGGAACCGCTCATTACTGTAATTCTGCTGCATGCAAAAAGCTTGAACCAGCTTCCACCCGGAGCTCAGAACATGACCTTTGTCATTCAAGGAGTGTATACTTTGCACCCAAGTCACACGTACGCGTGCTCGGCACACTGGGTCCAGATTCAGTGTAGTGTAATAGAAGCAGGACATACTTTGGACAAGCTTCAGACAAAATATAAGAAGACCAAGCTTTGAAAGTCACCGCGGAGGTGAGAGGTGACCCCAGACCTTGGGTGTTCAACCAAGTCGAACGTCGTGAGACTCCAGACCTTCGGACCTGCACTTTCGGCATCCCCGAAGAAGTGAGGCAGCACAGTCCAGCTGAGCACGCACACACTCGGGGTTTCAAGTATACACGGTCTGAATGCTGCCACACGGGTACGCCTAGGTAAAGTTCCTGGGCAAAAGGAGTGCAACGAAGTCCCACCATGATTTCAAAGCCAAGAGCCTCGCGATGATTCCAAGGGTTACACAGTGCCACCCAAAAGCAGAATACAAGAACATCGCGGCAGTGCCACCCAAACAATGGCAGCTGGGATGTGGGGCTTTGGCCCGGATGCAGCTGCCACCTCTCGACAGAAGGACACGAGTTCGTGGCACGCGCACGACGTCTTCGAAGAACCGCGGAGGGTGAGTGTTCGTGCGTGGATGTCGGCCCGGACGTGGGGGCATTGGAGAGTTACACTCCCGAAGAGACCCACATAGACCCTGGCAATGGTCCCATGGAAGACTATTTTCCTCTACCAACCAGGGGTTTTCAGGTTCCATGTTAGTCTTCCAGAGTGTACTGCTTTTGCTTTTGCAGATTGCATGTTGGATGTGTTCTGTGGTTCCACAGGGACCTCCGTCAATGCTCCTGCCCAACCGGCGCAACTAATTTAGGGAAGGTAAGTCGCTGTGTGGAAAGACTTGAGAGACCTTAAACCACCTGCTTAGTCTTGAGTTGCAACTCAACAACCAAAAAATCAGAAAGACGTGCTGTTTGGAACTCATCCCTCGCTCCACTGCCGGGGCCGGACACCTCTTTTCGGACACTCTTTCGCTTTTCAAGGACGCGGCCTGGGCCACGGCGGACGCGTGCCCCGTGGAGATTCGAGGCGCCACAGGGCAGCCACTTGGCGAATTGGCTGGTGGGGGTGGTGAGACGGGCTCCTGGCCTACCTTCTGAGGTTCGATGTTTATGGTGGATGCCCTGGCGGGTCTGTGCCCACCTCCTTAGGGGGGCAACACTTCTCAACCGCCAACGCGGCGGTCGCGCGACGACATAGATTCCACCAGCTTCGATCCGATGTCAGGTTCGGGGACGCTTGGACCAACGGCCTGTACGAAGTCGACGTGACCCATCCCGACGCTCGTAGAGTGCGACGAAAGGCGACGTCGTAGGGAAGGACGGTGGCTGGATCCAATGGAATCTCTATGGGGGGCTCATTCCCTTAGTCTCACCAGTCGTGCTAGGGGTTCCCCACCTGAGGGATCGTCTGGAGGATGGGCGCCCCTTTCGTCCCCTTGCTGGGGGTTCATTCCCCACCAGAAAGGGCTCGCCTTCGACGCGGGGGATCATGTTCTTTGCTTGGAAGGGTATTTTCCAGACGGAAAGCATGCATATGGAAAGATTGGAAAGAAACGATAGAAGTTCCAAGAGCACTGTGAAGGATGGCCCTTGGACGGCCGTTGAATGTCGCCACTTCTCCTACGTGCGCATTTTGCACACGAGTTTGGAGTGACCAATTCCGATAGGTCCAATGCATTTTAGAGCTTGAACGATTTCTATTTACCTTAACAGTGTCATCCCTGAAGCTGCTTTAACCCAGGCCGGTGTCGCTGGATGCAGACACGAGTCGGCGAGCCATCCCCGATGTGAACAGTTGGCTGGGACTCCTGAGTTTCCCATGGAGTCCGTAGTTTTGCCACGTTTCGCCGTACAATGACGTGATATGAAGTGCCTATAAACGCTCAAGCTCTCATGTTTTTCGACTCATTCTGCACGGACAAAACACCTCGGCCGTACAGTGCAGCTTAAGCATGTGAAGACGAGAACAGGAAGATTGAGTCCTTAGATGTGCATCTCATCGTGGGCCCCTCAAAGAAGCACCCCAACGCCCAACGCGGGGGACTTCTGGTGCATGCCGCATAATGCGAGTTAGGCTTCTGGTATCTTCATGTATCTTCCGGCCTTCATCATAACCATTGTTTATTTGGGGGGCATTTGGTGACGCCCCCAGTACACATGAAGAGAGGGAGAGTTTGGTTCTCATGGTCCAGGGATCTAACCGGCGAGTCCGTCATCGTCGTAACCAGCGTGATCGTAACCAGCGTGGACCGAGGAGATTCCACCTGTGTATGTGCTGCAAGGAGGGCACTTCGAGCGCTTTCTCTATTTTGATGCTGAGCACTATTGGAGAGTTGGCAGCTGCGAGTACAAGGATCAGGACATCCGAGCATTGTCAATGGCCGATGGCCCTTTCACTGGGCCACGTTCCACTGAAAGTGCTTTCAGAGTAGGTAGCACAATCCCCAAAAGGTGGTTTAGAAAGACCACCAAAAGATATTTTTGTGTTAGCGCCATCTACTTCTGAAACCACTGCACACTCCTCAATCATGGTGGAAGTGGATGGCATGGCCCTGAGGACTAGGATGACCCTGTTCCAAGGACGAGTGGGGGGCACAAACCTCTGACTCACGCTCAAGACTGTGTATCTCCCCTGATTTTTGAACAAAGACTCATCTAGGGGACATACCTGCGCGTGAAGTTCGGAGAGCCTGGATTCGAGCCTCCCAAACTGCGAGAGGATTGAACCAGACCCAAAAGAACTGCAGTTGGATTGATTGTGGTCTCCCATCCTCCGACATGTCCCAAGATTGTCGCACACCAACAGTGGGTTCATCGGCTATTGTTCGATACACCACCTTCATCGGCTATTGAATTGAATTCAGGCACTGCTAATGAGGTTGAGATTAGCAACAGTGACCAAATGAATTGCGGATAGCTGACCCCTTCGTCATGGCGTTTTGCAAAGCAGCAGACAGCCAGGAGAAAGCCGCAGCCGGATCGATGCGCAGCGCTGAGAAGGTGGGTCATGGTGGATCAATCAGGCTGTTTGAATGTTTTTTTTGGGGTTGACACACCTCTAATGGGGTAGGCCTTCATGCATTGATGTCATTCTTGTGTGGCCCCTACAGGGCAGTCTAGGCAAAGTCTCTGGCTTCAACTCCTTGTTTCAGTTCTTATACTCCCGAAAACTAACATGAAAACCACTGGGTTGGTAGAGGAAAACCATCTTCCAGGCGAGGCCAGGACGTCAGGGTCTATGTGGGTCTCTTCGGGAGTTCTTCGGTGATTGAAAGGGGAAAACTTGACTTCTTCGGTGCTCGACGGTCTCCGTTCCAGTGAATGACCCCTCCCTCCTCACGGGACCCACGGGAGTCCGTGCGCCGGTTCTTTTGGAGGTGGCGGGCGTGTTTCAAAAGCCTCGTTAGTGTACTAAGAATGGGTTGATGAGTGGCGCCAAGTAGTGCAGACTTACACGTCAGGATATCGGATGTCAGCAAGGGCGGAAGCCCGAAACCCATCAGAGGTAGGATGATCGGTACCCAGCGAGTAACCAGAAGTCACCGGATGTTTCCGGTGAGGAATGGTCGGCATTGACAATATTGGTGCCTTAATGAATGACACTGCTTAGTTAACATAGATAGGGTTCACGGTATAGATGGATGAACATACACCTGAAACCATTTCAGGTGACGCATCATCTTCTGACAAGTCGTGTCAACCCCTCCCCTGACCATCCATGGGACTGGAATCACTGTACTGACATGGATCATGAAAATCATGGGGTAAATTTTGGGTTTGTCCCACTACTCATTGACTCATTACTGAAGCTAGTTGAGTTTACTCATTACTCATTGACTAAACAGCCGAGTTTCACAAGCAAATCATTCTTTATACACCCCATGAAGTAACTACCCGAACACTGACCCAAAGGACCCGGTTTTTCCGCCCCGCCCAACCCGTGGGGTCGGGAAGGGAAGAGAAGAAGTGGTGGCATTGGATGGGTGGATCCACCTGTCAACATGGAACCTGAAAATGAACCATTGGAAGATGATTTTTATTCTACAACCCAGTGGCTTTCAGGTTCCATGTTAATTTTCCTGGGTGATCCTGGCTGTAAGCTTTGATGTCTGCATCTTGATTCATCAAACCCCCCGTTTGGATGGTCGAAGCTCTTCATATGATGGGGTTGAATGATCATCAACCGTCGGGCTGGCGCTTGTCACGACCATCGCTGGTTGATGGATCTCAGGTACGCCCTGGCACCTTACCGACGCAAGTGGCGGCCTGGAGCGTTCGCACGGGCTACGACGAGTGGCTGCTGCAAGACGTCGAGGTCCGGGCAACGGCGAAGGCCGTGGAGCAAGGTCTTGCCGTTGGTGCCGCTGTGAGCGCCAATGGAGCGGGTGAAACGAAGGGATACAACAGATGAGGGGTGCCAGTGGAGTATGAATGAGTATCAGTATGAGGTTCTTGCATTGTGGCCCCGAATTTGGAAGTATATGATTTTCCTGTGACCATGACAGCAGCATGCTTTCTAAATCAATGGAAATTCAATGGAACCAAAAACTCGAATATATAACATTTGTCTACCGGCATCTAGTATGTGAGCCTTGGCACACCGAGATTGGCAACCCTCATCTGTTCCAAGCGTGTCAGAACATGTCAGAACGATCATGAATGATCAATGTACAGTAATTATGTACCTGGTTTTCTCAGTAGGTCCCAAGCTGAAAACTACGCTTGGAGTTTTGATTTTGCGGCACATCTGGAGGCAAGGGCCTACTGACTTAAACCAGTTGCGGAAGGAACACCAACAAAAAGGCATCGAACCATGAATTACAGTACCTTTGAAGGTTGGCGCTGACAAGCCACTTGGTAGAAGAGCACGTCGAGAATTCCGCTACCACCCTTGTTCAAGGGTGCGTCCTTTGGTGAGAAAATCCTCCCCTCCATGAATATGCGTGGTGTGCTTCAGTGCTTCATCCAGACCTGCCGTATCCTGACTCAGTGGACCCGGTTCTGCCGCGAAAAGAGCCACTTGGAGGTTGAGCGGATCGGGTCCACCGGGCCGGGTCCCCTGGCCCCTTGATCGGGCAGAGGTCACCAAAATGCTTCAGTCAGTTGAGGTCACCTGTCACCAAAGGCATCAGAAGTTCAAAGAAGCTGTTCAAAGTATACATTGCCATTGTTGTTCACAACTTCGATTCAACCCATCATTTGTGAATTGTGGCGCATGTTTGTGGAGTAGGCCTCGCAAGACCACAAAACCTCAAGCTCAAAGCCTAGACGCCTCACCACTGCAAATTTGTGAGAAGGATCAGGAACGAGCAGAGACCACACGAAGCTGTCAGAGCTCCCAGAGCAAAGACATGCAAAGATCCATAGACCCGTAGCAAGCAGAAGGGGCCACATCAACAGGCCTGGGGGCGATAAAATCGTTTCTTGGACCAGGCATTCTTGGCTCAAACCTTTGCGATCAGCGAGCTGGGACGTAACACAGCCAGGCACCATGATCCTTGGTCGCAGGCAGCGGTTCTACGGCTCCGCTGGGTTCCCTCATGTGACAAACACATCGCATGGTTTCGAGGATGGCATGTTTTTTTTTGGAGGACTACTTTCCTTTACCAATAGGAGGTGAACTCCACGTAACCATGTGATGTGTTCGTCGGAGTGTAAACTCAAACAGTGTTAAAAGTCGGATGTTCTTAGAAGCCACTGTGGTAGGAACACTTTGAACACCAAATGCACCAAGCAAACATTCAATTGTGTTTTCTGTAGTCTATTGGGTCATGTCCTTCGTCCACCATGTTTTCTTGGGCACACATTGATGGGTTCGGGTTCTTGGATCCCGGCAGCTGTTCATCGGTTTTCACCGTAGTCACAAAAAAAGCCCGACTCCATCCATCAACTATATAACAATAATATCTTGTTTGTTTTGGTGACTCGATCCATCAACTAATGATAATGTTTTTATTTCAATGACATTGTGGGACTCCCCCATTCTTTCTCAACATCAGATCTTTGCCACCTTTCGGCGTTCTCTTTCTCAACTCCCACCTCCGCCCACTCGCCATTCCTCCACCCGCCCAGGAGGTCATTCCTCTCCATCTTGGCCTTCATGGCTGTGCGCGCGCAGGAGGACACTCCGCCTGCTCCTGCAGAGCCGGTGCTTGAGGCGACCCCAGAGGCGGCACCCGAGCCGGTGCCGCCCCCACCACCCCCGCGAGCGCCGGCACGGGCGATGTCGGCGTCAGCACCGCTGGAAGGACGGGGTTTGAGAGCAAGTGCAGCAGATGTTTTCTCAATGAGATCCCCACCACCACTGGCAAAAAGGACAAGCAGCAAGGAGGCCAGAAAAAACCATTGGCCCACGGGCTGTCCCCGTTTTGAGCCAAACCCAATGGTCCTATGGATATAGAACATATATGACCACACGGCGCGACTCGTGTGTCGTTTTTGACAACGACTGTAGGTAATCAGAGGAACGCGAGCGCTGACGCCTTGATATAAAAGCTCCAATCAGGAAATTGCATGTCATATTTTTCTTGCGGTTTCAGCTGCTTTCCGCCCCTTTGAGAACGTTCATTTCTTTTGGTTAGCGTGGTTATACTATCGTTATGTACATCGAGCCATTGGTCGTTATAGACTAGCTTCAGCGATTGGTCGTTGTCACTGTACGGTTTACTATCGTGTCACCAACCGTTTGCATCGGTCGCCGCCCGCGGGCGAGGAGATGAGCTGATCGCATATCATCGCCACTCGGGTTGGACAACCGAGCCGCGGGGTGGTCTTTCAGAATTGGTTTGAGGGTTTTGTGTGCAGGAAACCCATAGTTTTGGATCGATTTGAGGGTGAACATCGTGGATTTCTATTGGTTTTTCCCTTTAACAAATCCATTGTTTGGTCTTGGGGGGAAGGCTTCTGTGTCAGTGACAGGCACTGAGGGGTCAACGTTGGCAGAAGGAACCAAGCTGAACACCTCGGGTTGGCTTTGGTGACTCATTCATGGGGGTTTCATGAAGAATAGACACCGCCTTTCATGGAGCTTTTGTAGTTCATGGATATGATATACTATAGAGCTATCGAGATCTTTCTCCCAAACTCCAAGCCCGCGTGGTTGGCAAGATGTGCTTACCGTCTCTATATATGCGTATGATGACTGGACTTATTTTCCCAAGGGCCACCAGCCAGGAGAAGGCACCCAGCTTGTTTTGGGGGGCTATGGAGGACATGGAAATTTGGGAGGCATAGGAAGGTTTCAACAGAGACTACAGTGGGGGGCGGGTTTGTCATTGATGTTCTGAAAATACAGGTTCTTGACATGTTTGTTTCCGTTTCCTGTTCGCTCTCATTGCTCGGGACTGATCGCTCTTGAAACTCGGCTGAGCTTGGGTCACAGATTGCCTATATATATCCCTAAACTGAACATCTACTGTACTGTAGCTATAGTAGTTAGGAAGGAACTATGGAGCATACTGAGTATCACCATGCATCACCACCCGTGATGTGACTCAGACTTCAATGACTGCGGCTTCGGAACTTTGGGGGGCTCGAAGCTCAGGGCCGATGCTGATGAATACCCAGGAAAATTGGATCGCCCACAAAAACCTTCTTTGGGGAATTGGTGACATCCCAATATGAACGGGTTGGAGTTCGTTCGGTTCACCGTCCGTCGTGCTGTCCAATAACGTTCCGAAAGAGAGAAATCCATCATCCATGCCCCTCACAATCCTCCAAATCATGGTGGGCCCATACTGGGCCGAAACCTGGGCCTGATCGAAGATTCAAACAGCCCAGGCGACAACGAGTTGAAGGCTCTCACTGCGGCAGGCGCCGACGAAACCGTGCCGAAGGTAGATGCCCCGAAACCGACTCGAACGGCCCAAAGTTCCCCAACATGGTGAATTGATCTCAGGCTTGGCCCAAGCATGATCTTAGGAGGTCTTTGGCAGAGATCTGGAGGTCTTAGGAGGTCTTAGGAGGTCTTTGGCATGATCTTATATAGGAGATCGGAGGTCGGCAGAGAGCCTGGAGATCTGGAGATCGGGTGATCTGGACGGTTGATGAAATCCCCCTGGGACTGGAGATGTAAACTGTAAAACATGGTAAAACCATTCAGTTTCAAGGGGTGTTTGAGGGTGTTTGATTCATTCAGTCTGCATTAGACTACACCACACTATGGGCATCCAGAACGGATTGTCCATGAATTTGTGGCATCCCTTCACTCAGCCACAGTTTGAGAAGAATGACGCTCAGTGATTTTGAGAACCATGGCAAAAAGATTCATGTAGGCTGTTGGTGTACAAAACCATACAAAACCCAGTATGGAGACGTACGTAAGTCCATTCTTGTGGGGTTTTTTGGTAATCAAATGTAACTAGTTTTTCAGTCTGGATTATTAGGTATACTTCGAACCCTGGTTCAGAACCAGGACGCCCCCGAAGTCGTTCTGCTACGAGTTTCGCAGGTGAGCTGATCCACTTCCGATCAGCTGATCGAACACAGTTGTCTCAACCACAAAGCCCTGCCCCAAAAAGGCTCCGGCCACTCGTCGGCTCCGACCACTAGTGGATGGTTCTTTGAGAGTCCCGAGCCCACGCAGTTCGCGGGTGCTGCCGTTTGGGGGTGTTCTTCTTGCCCCGCTTGGTGTGCTGGCCCTGGAAGAACCTGGCCAGTGCTGAACAGGTCAAGAACTGAGTGGAATTGGGTGAACTAAGAGCTGGTTGAACCATGAAGGCGGCCGGCCCTGATGTGCTCGGGCCTCCAATCTCCGCCGGGGCTCCGTCCGACTCTCGGACTCTGTCCAGGCTTGCATGGCAAGAAGGGCGCCTGGCTCTATGGAGACTACAAGAGCCTCAGCGCAATTGTTCTTCACCCGACCGTGGTGGCATTTCGTTCGATGTTCCCGGAGGCCTTGTCTTCACTCTGACGAACACATCACGTTACGTGGAACCATGACCCCGAAAGGAAGACTACTTTCCTTTACAACTAGGAGGTGAACTCCACGTAACCATGTGATGTGTTCGTCGGAGTGTATTTCGCTGGTATATGTCGCCGGTCTTTCGATGCGCGCAGGTGTTCCGGTATTTGCTTCTCAGTCTTGTCGTGCCAGGGTTTCGGGAAGGGACGCATGCTTCCATGCGGGGTTTGCTGGGTTTCGTCCTTTTCATTCACAGTTGGGAAACTCACACCCATTGAAGGACGCATGCCTCTTCTGGGATGGCTCACTTGAACGACCGAAAGGTTTGGGCGGCACTCCTTTGGATTCAGCTTTCATTCCCCAACCCCAAGTCTTTGATGAACAAGCCTTGCTACAAATGTCATATTGTATATGCGCAGGATGATGGGCCAGGACTGGGATAGAGAGAATGCAGAACGACAAAACACATGACATATCGGACACCAACTGTTGCCGCATCCACCTCTCCAGCTTATACTCAGTACCTTCCCCTACCCCCCCTTTCAAGGGTTTGAGGCTGAGAATAAAGGTTGCCCCAACTGTTGGCTGGTGCCAACCCCCACGATAAATTTCATTGTGAGTGGCCTCGCATCCTTCGATCCAGGAACGAGGTGGAAGGCATCACGACAGTCGTGGCTTGTGCACAGGCTTGCCAGGCCGATACCAATTGCTTCTTGGAGGATGGGTGGGTGGAACAGGCTTTTATTCATGCCTGTGAGGAGGTGAGTGAGTGTCATTTGACGATCCTTTTTTTTGCAATGACACTCCTCAGTTGGTTTGCGCCCCTTTTTCTATTGGCAGCTTAGCAACTGAACTCATTTGGGACATCGGCTCTGCACGGACTCGGTGGCGGCCCTAGGCTATCATTGGAACTTTCAGGTGGAGAAGCACCGGTGCGACTTGAAAGCTGAGCCCTTTGGCGCGTGAACCCGAAACCTCTCGGGTTTGTGTGGGAAGGACCTTAGGAGATGGGTTGGGGTGTCGGTGATTTAGAATATTCCTGGGCAGCGGTCTTAAGGGCCGAGGGCAGCTTTGAAACCGATCTAGTCCCGATGTATGCTAACAAACCTGCATGGAAAGTGCATTATGCCGTCAATTCGTTGTTATTTGTTGGTATGGGGGCGGTGTGGGGCGGGCAAGGTGAAAGAACATTTCTCAAGTCAAGTCACTTGCATTGATTTGTTGGACCCGCATTTTTGAATCTCTGGAGCTGCGTGATGGTCGACGCAGCAGTGATTGTTTTGATAGGTTATTGAATGAAGTTTTGCAATTGAATGAGCAGTGGACTTATTTCGATGTAATACTGTAACAGCATCATTATCATCATCATCGTCATCATCGTCATCAATCATATCATCAATCATCAATCACATCATCATTCATCACCATTCAATATCATTCATCATTCCTCATCGTCACTTTCATCCTCATCCTCATCGACGAATCGACGACCAAGATGATCAACTTCCATCATATTGACCCCGATTGTCGACTGCACCACTGGTTTGGTGTGATTAATCTCTTAAGCTTGAAAGCAACCCTTCAAGCTTACCCACGAAATTGTTTTGGACGACGCGCGCATATATTCCGCCATCGAGTGGATGTCACAGCCGCAATGTTCGTGACTTAGTTGTGGACCTCCTTTTCAACAATTTTGCGCTTGTCCAGTTCGGTCGTGAAAGCAAGGAACCAAACCCAGTCTTTTGACTGGAAGTCTTGAAGACTGTTGCATGTGCTGTGACACCATGGAGACCTGACATACATTGGCCACTTATAGATGCGGGTGACGGGTGGTAGTTCCTATGCCCTGTTGCAAGCACCTTCCCCAAGGATTTCACATTATGAGTTCATATGATTTTGTTTTGGATCATCCCGAAATATCCCAAACACCAATCACACATCACAATTTTGGTAGGCTCCCAGTGGCATATATATATATATAGAAAGATAAAGTCATTACATATATATATATATTAAACAAATAACAAGTTGTAAAGTGGAACAAAGTCCTGGAATCCTGGATCGGGGGCCCGAATCCTGGAATCCTAGTCCAACAGACGGGGGGGATGTTGCTGCGGATGCTCTGAGGAATGGGGGCAGTAACGAGGACATTGCGGACTGGGTTTATGGTGATGTGCCACGGCCAAGCAAGAAGTCTGATGAAATCTGAGATGACCCGTGTCGAACCCAGAATGCCACTCCGTATATTTGCCCTCTCATGAATAGCATTCGGATTTCATTCATCCCATGGAACATAGGCAAATCAGCAGACATGAGATCATGGCATTTGGGCAAGCGGGACAACTTGTCCCGACTTTCAAGTAGGGGGTGCGCTGGAAAGTTGCTTGGGGCTGTGCATCTTGCTGTGTGGCTCTATCACACGCCAAAGCTGGCACCTTCTTAGTACTAATATCAAGATGTATCAATCAGGTCGATATGAGAACTATATGCATCCTCGGTCACGACCAAAACGCCAGCCCCTGGAGCACCCTGTGGATCCCCGAAGCGCTGACAACAGTTCAGCGGACCAGCGGACTTGTGTTGTGCTTGTACTTGGGAGCAACCTGACGACTGAGTGGAAAAGAAGTACGCAAACGTTTCCTTTGCCTCTCCTCGTCCCTTTCACGTGGCAGCTGCCATTCTCTGCAGCTCGGAGTTGAATTGTCATCGCCAGGCGGCCGAAGAGGCGAAAGGAGATTCCCGAGGCCGGCGAGGACGATCAGGACCTCCAGGCGGGCGCGGAACCTCGGTCAACTCCTAGGGATGCAGTCGCACATTCTCAGAGGGTGATTGCAAGACACTGTTATGCAGGTGGTTTGGAGGGTCCAGTCATACCAAACCTGAGAAGATACGACTGGATCCCTCGGGAATGGCTTGAAGAGTGACCTTTAAACATCCAATTATGGGACAATACTGGCAACTCTTTTTCTCCACCGAGGTAGACACAACAATATCAACCATGATAAACACCCGTTTTGGTGTTTCTTTGGTTGTGTTCTCTCCGGGCGAATTTTTTCCCATCCAGATGACTGTTTGGCGCGTGGGGATGCTCAACTGGACCGGCATGCACGCTTGCACGCTGGCAGTCACACCATCCAAAACGGCGGGAGGTGTACCTACCAGTCCCTCCAGATCCACTGGGATCTACCAGGATCCACCAGGATCACATTTCAGACCAAACTTGGGCGAGACATTTCAGCTGACATGGTCGATGGTCCCTTAGCAAATCGAACCCAACTGGTGCCACTTTCAAGCCCCCCATCTCGCGGCCACGGAGCAAGGACGACGGCGTGAAGGACGAAGGAAGTGAGGTGGCCTGTTAGAAGGACGCGGCCTTGGAAAGCCATGAGGATGCGAAAGTACCTCAATTTACCTCCCTAGGGCTCCAAGTACCTGCTCAGAAGGTAATTGGACCCTCTAGACCCACCCCAATCACCTTCTTTGAAGGTACTTGGAGCCCTAGGGTCTGAGAGAATGTTTTCCCAGGTGCTTCAGAATCCAGGTCAGTATGCACCAGTTCTCACGTGAGGCTTGTTTCAGGCAGCCTGTGACGCGCTCATGTGACCCCGGCCTTGCCACGTGAGAAGAAAAGAGCACGGAACGTCCAAAAGCGGAAGGCGTTCACGGACGCGAACGCGTGTGTCGGTGGAGCAGATGTCCCGTGAGCAATTTGGAGTGAACTGCTCGGCTGATTTTGGGAGTCCAAGACGATCTCTTTTTGACTTGGTGACCCCAAAGGAAACTTCCTTGACTTCAATGGGGCATGGTAGGACTTATAGAGGGTGATGTCGTTGCAGGCAGGGTTCCTTTTTGGAAGCTCTCTTGTTGGGCACCCAACAAGGTCGAACACCAAGCACATTTAGATACATTTAGTGATTTCACAATGGATGGCACAAGAACAAGCTTGTTGAAGAATTAGATGCAATTATATACTGTAGCATTAACTAGTCCTCTTGATTCCTAGAAGAATCTCCTTGTCATGTATGTTCCTAGATTTTTTTTTAGTATGTGGTCATGTTTGAACAGAGATTGCCACTACCAGTCGTTCCTCCGATCTTGGAGATGAGAAGGCGTTGTAGTGACTGGGAGGTCGGTGACCCTAACACCCTAACAACATGCTGAGAAGAACCCGAGGAAGACGTCACGGTCTCCCGCCCTTGGTTTGTCTGCTGCTTGTCACAGCTGGCCCAAGCGCACGTGAAGACGCGGTTGAGACGTGAATGAGACACCTTAGTGGGGTCCTGGCGGTAGCCGCGTAGGCCAGAGAGGACACCCGAACACACGGTTTGCATCAATAAAACATGTGGGTTTCCGTGGCGCTAGCCCTTGCCGCTGTCAGCAGATGTAAACCTTGAAAGAACAGATTCGCACTTACCCGCTGGTTGCTTTACCAGACCTTCGAGCTCGTAGCTGGGATGTACTGGAACGCACCCGGGGGAAAGGGATCCATCAACTCGACATTGCCCTGCCAAGATCTAGCTCGCGTCCTCAAATCCAGACGTTGGATTCATCTCAGTTCCACTCCTGATGGATTTTCCGTATCTCTATGAATCCATGTCACCCAGCACTCAGCAAAAGAGCCGCTTCTGATTCACCGCACCCGGCCGGTTCCGGTTGACCGATTGACCGATGCCGCCACGGCTGTCGGAGCGGGTGCCCTCACCGGCGCCCTCGCTGTCGTCCTCACAGCAGTCGGTGGCCTCTTCACACCGAGAGAAGCCACATGAGGCGCGTCCACGAGGGGACGTGAAACGGGGCTGCTTGGAGAGGTGGAAAGGACAGTGAATGGATTTGGTGGAAGGTCGGTTTCTTGGAGCTAGTGAGGGTCACTGGAGCACCTGCAAAAGCCTTTTTGTGGGAGGATTGGGAACACACACACTTTGACATTGGGTTTTCAGTTAACTCAATTCCCCGAGGAAAGGAATGGCTCAACGGAAAGGTGAGGCGTCCAAGCACTTGAAGGCGTTTCAAAAAATGGTTTATGCACATTTGCAGAATCGCAACGGCAGCTCACGAGCGGCTGAAGGCGGCGGTGGGAAAAGGTTTATGGGAGGTATCGTGAAGAAAAACCATGGAACCAACGAAACAGCGGCAGGGTGGACCATTGGTGTCAATGTGTGCGAAGCAGGTACGTTAATGTGGCGTCCCGGATTGATTTCACAGACCAGTGCCGGCGTCTTTGTTAGTGCCAGACTTGCACGGTCCCTGGCACCCCCTGCTTGCAAGGTGCAAGCAGCAAACTCTTAGGGACAGAGTGTGGCACACACAGAGCGCCGATATCGGCGCTCCGGAGGAAATTACTAACCACCTAAAAAGCTTTAGAAAGAAAGAAAAAGAAAACACAGAAAGGGAAACGCAAGGGCAAGAGAGAAAAATAGGTGTAGTTACGAGGCCCATTAGTTACGAAACCTGCTAGTTATTGAATACTTAGCCGCATGAATTAAATGCACTAGTTAGCGAGCGGGACATTAGTCTTAATTAAGCCGCTCGGGCAGGAGAAGCAGAAGGAAAGGCACCGACACACACAAGTGTGTCGAGTACCATTTCCTTCTGTTACCCGGCCCTAGATACGGGTGGGATAAAAGTGCGAATTCGGGTGCAAGGTGGGGGGGGGGGTGCGTGGATGTGTGTGTGTGTGACACACATATATATGACCGTAAGCCCGGCGGCATGGAAGTTCCGTCGCAAATCTGTGAAGCCCGGCGGCTTAGATTTTGAGAATACAGTGGTGAGACGAAAATCAGTTAAGATAAAATTCAACGTGTGCAGAAATCAGCAAAGTCTGTTAGTGGTAGTCCGGCATGAATTCAGCGCCCCAGTGACGGGGATCACAATGTGCACCCAAGTGGGAGGGCACAGCGGCATACGCTTTGACATTGGGCTTTCAGTTAACTCAATTCCCCAAGGAAAGGAATGGCTCAACGGAAAGGTGAGGCGTCCAAGCACGGGAAGGTGTTTCAACAAATGGTTTATGCATGTTTATGCACATCTGCAGAATCGCAACGGCAGCTCACGAGCGGCTGAAGGCGGTGGTGGGAAAAGGTTTATGGGAGGTATCGTGAAGAAAAACCATGGAACCAACGAAACAGCGGCAGGGTGGACCATTGGTGTCAATGTGTTCGAAGCAGGTACGTCAATCCGGCGTCCCGGATTAGATCGCCAGCCGTTAGTCATAGGCATAGGCGATGCATGGACCAGGCTGGCCATTTTCAGCATCATTCCAACCACTCATCTATTTACTAGACCCAATGGCACGAGGATGTTCAGTTGCTGCATTGGGTACATCACGCTGATTGACAGCACTTACCCATTTACAGGAGAATGTTCATGAATTCAGTTGCTGTATATCAGAGTTGGAGACAGTTGGGAGTTAGATGCTGGATGCATTGTATTTCTTTTGACTCCCCCCAAGCAAGGCTCTGGAGATCTTCGCGTGTTTTTGCCCGGAGCCAGCATGGTGCCAAGTCCAACACCCTGCCCACATGTTTGGTATACCCATGTAATCCCATATATATATATAATATAATGGCCTTGGTGTTGCCTGTGCTTGGGGAAGCCTGGTCTTCGAACCGTCTTCCCCCCGGGTACACGAAGTTGTCGTTCGACGTCGCAGGGCTCCAAGACGTCGTCGCTGTTCCCTTCAGCCTCCGAGATGAGTCGTACTGCTGCTCGGGTGCAGTCGCGGTGGGGAGAGTCTCTTTTTTTTCTCGGTTCTTTGCCATGATGCAGGTGACCCAGGGTGATGTTTTTTTTTAAATCTCTCTCACTCTTTCTCTCCCTCTCTCTCTTTTCAGAGTTCTTCAGGCAGACAAGACGTGCACGATACTGCTAGCCTTCAGAGACAGCCGCTGCATGCCACTGCCAGCCAATCCGTTTCCCATGTGCTACCTTTCCATCGCATTTCGGATCCAAACACACACTGGACCCAGCCATGGCATGGTTGACCACGGCACGGGATCAAGCGAAGTTTGACCTTGGAGGTGCCCTGTCCCGGTCCCTCCAAACCTCGGGATTGGTTCGGCCAGTTCGACCCCTCCAGAGGATTCGGGTGCGACCCCTGTGTTGAATGGAGGGTCCGTGAGTGTTTGGGTAGCACGTTTTGCCAGAGCATCTCTAAGAAGATAATATGAAGTGAGTTGGAAACACCCGCGTTACGCGAAAGTGAAAGCCTTTGTCACCGAGCTCCATGTTGCAAACATCGGTGCCTTTCCCTAACAATGGTTTCCATGTGCCGATCCATGTTTTTTTTTGCATGACTTTACCATGTTTTTCCATGGATTGGGGGATGTCCCATTATTTGCAACAGTCGGTCGACAAGCTTAATCACGACTTGGTCTTTAAAAAAACATGCGGCCCAGCCCCATCATCCACTGGGCCCATGGTAATGGGCTATGACATGCTATTACTGATCTACCTGATCCATGGATGCTCTGGCTTCGTTACTCGTCAGCACCCCTTCGTTGCTCGTCGTTGGATTTCACACGCGTCGGACTGGTCGCCGATGGTCTTCATCGGCCGGGGAGGCCAGAAAAATGGCGGTTGTTCCATTGGTTTTTAGGAAATGGTCATATATGAATCATATTCATGGTATATAGCCATTCTTAAAATCCTATGGCAGTATAACCTTTTTTTTAGAATTTTTAAGAATCATTCTTCAGGCTTCCTGGCCCCGGTGAATGCGCCAGTTTTTCCCGGTGGAAACCGCTCTCGCCAAGTCCGTGTCGCCGCTCTCGCCCTTGAGATAACTGGGTGAATCCCCCACCTTGCTCAGCCGGTTCTGATCCCTATATATATAATATATATATATGGATCCACATACCTGCTCAGTGGAACCTATTTATGCAGGCTTTGAGGGTCCAATTACCTTCTGAGAAGGTATGTGGATCCATAGGGGATGCATGATGTATTCCATTTTGCCCCGGAATGCCTTGGAGCAGTGCTTGAGGTCAAGGCCAAGATGAACACACTCACTTGGAAGCGGAAGTCCAAGAAGGTCACTCGACCGTCGACCTCGTCGTCTGCATTTCTTCGACTCGACTCGAGCTGATGAGACGACGAGACTTCCGTGGCCACCAGTCTGGTTTCCGTGGTTCGTGGCGTCTTGCTACGGTTGTGCAATGATTTTTTTAGAGGTCCACATGGCTCTCCATATGCCAGGCTCCACTCGATTCCTGGGTGATCAAGTTTCGGGCGACAAGCGCACAAGCGAGGTATTCGTTGACTCGTATTCCTCCAAACCAGTTGTGGGAACCTCCTTTTTTGGAGCAGCTGGGGGCATGTTTGTTTTGTTTGATCAGTCAGGTTGGTGGGAATGTCTACTGTACTAGAGCTGCCTTGACGAGCCTTTGTTATCTTTGTTTCTCCGAGCAATCTTTGTTCATTATTTTTCTCGTGTTGCCTTTCTTCAGGCAGTGTCCCTGGATGGAGGCTGGCCGAGCAGCACCTGCACCTCTTGTGTCATTTGCATCTCCCTGGGGGTTTGATTCATCAACAGCCTACAGATGTTTCTCTTCAATCCAGGATATGAAATGCTTCATCTAAATATATCCATATATATCCTATACTATACAAAATCTAAATAACACCGCCCCATCTGAGGAGGTGGGTTCTGTTGAATCCAAACGGGGGGGGGGGGCGTGTTTCAGCGCCAACATCGCTCCCGACCTCCTCGACGTGCCGCGACCTCTCCAGGTTTGGCGGCCTCGGAGGTGGTGCAGCGGACAGGACACCTCGTGACCAGGACCGGAGGTCCGGTGGGGCCCTGGGTGGGTCCGATGGGGCAAGAAGTGAAGGAAGTTTGATGTTGTGAATGGTTCCAACTCCTTGACATAGGCATGGACGTGGAAAACCACCTGTTTGTAGAGGAAATCACGGGTCATTCAAGGGGCCATGCCATCCATTTCCATGATTATTCAATCCGACAACAGGTGAGCTGTGCCTCCTCTCCTCATGGGTCCAGTCACCAACCTCAGCCACGAGCGACGATGTGTCAGGAGCCACAGCGTGAATTCCCAGCCCTCGCCGTCCGAGACCCAGGGGGAGACGGTTGGAATGCAGGGAAAGGACGAAGAGAGTAGCTGAGAAGCAGCTACCCAGCTAGCTTGGTCTGAAGGGAACACCAGTAACACAAGCTATTTATTCATCCCAAAGTCGGCATGAAGTGATATGCACTGTCTATTTATCTTTGAAATAGATATTTCACCATCAGCAGGGCTGGACACAATTTCAATGCGTTTGGCGGGGGAACAACTAAGTAGTTTCGAGATTATTCGAGCATCCCGACGAGAAGGCATGACTTGCAAGTGGGAGAAATTGAGGATACGGCATTGTGGATAGCCCCACATTGAGGATACGGCATTGGGGATTTTTTTGCGTGCTTTGGACCTCACCAGGGATGTGCTGGTGATTTTTGTGGGCACGCACCAGAGACCTTCATTCTGGACATGGCGAGTCTGCTTGGAAACATTCGAGTTCGAAGAGTCTCAGCCGGGAAGACCCTTTTTGGGATGCACACGGCGTTCGCAGAACTCCGTGGAGCAGAACCAATCGTCTTGTTCCCCTTCCCAAAGGGCGAAAGTGACGAAGCAAGTTAGGTTGACTGAAAGGTTTTAGTAAACTGCCGTGAGTGAATCGATAAGTCACAGTCCTAAATTCTCCGGACTTACAGGGGGCCATTTTTTATCCCAGACACGACCTGTCTGGGACTGCCATATAGTATGCCGCCCCATTGACCCCGCTTTCACCACCCCTGGCTTGATCGGCAGTCCTATGGCAGTCCCAGACTGGTCGTGTCTGGGTATCGGTGGGCCGTTCGGCCCGCGCGGGCGTTGTTTCGCGCCCCCCCCCCACAGTTGACCTCGCTCTGAGGACGTCACCTGTCCAGAATGTGGTGCCATTCAAGAGTCAGTTGCCACTAGGCGCGTGGGTTTTCGCGGCTTTCGCAGTTCACATCCTTTGGATGGAACATGTGTGAGGCTCTGGATGGCCCCTGCACCATGGCCTTCACCAGGTTCATCAATTCGACCCGAGATGTTGCGCCATGTGGAGCCTTTTTTGGTTGCGCGCTCTCAGAAACTGATCTGTCAAACTGGTGGCTTGGATGAAACGCTCCTGCAGGTTCCAGTGATTTTCCCTGACCTTGCTGGCTCAAGATGGTTTGGCCCCAAGATGGGCCCTGAACAGGCCTGATCACGTGGTGATCACCCCAAATGCGCACATGGCAGTGGAAGTTAGTTTCTCAACTTTTCGACCGTCCAAGTGTTAGCACGTTAGCACATCACCCCCTCCAACTTACAACTCTCCCTTTTGGCAATCCCACCCATCGCCGGCTGACCAGCATCCACCCCCCGGACAATTTGAACAGAAGCAGTCAACAATCTTCCACAAACAAGCAGGAGTCACAAAGGGATTGTTTTTAGTCCCCAAGTGAGTGGATCATGGGCACCCCTATCCTCCAAGTTCGGCACCGAAACTCCTGGAGCCACATGGAGCCACACTGTTCTCCGCCCATGGATGCTCCTGCCGCTGGGCAGTACCGTCGCATCAACGTGCCGCAGAAGGGGCGCCCGCCGTCGCCGCCGCCGGCGCAGCTGCCCGGCTGCGTAGCAGGACGCTTCAGCAACCCCGGCGGCGCGGGCGCGTTGGAGTGGCACCTGGCGAATGGGGCGCCGGTGCGGCGGCGTTTGAGGAGTTCCTCCCCAAAGGCACGGGAGGGAGACTTGGCGGATTTGGGGGTGAAGCTGCCACGGAGGGGATGAGAACGCTGAGGAATGGGATGAAGGGTGGAAGAACATGCGGTAAGACCATCGATCCATATCGATCCCACAACACTTGGACTTTCACCAACCACACTGTGTGTCTCCAAGAAGCGGGTTGAAGGATGTTGAAGGTTAAAGCTGTAATGGCTGATGATTCGAGTGCACCCTGGTCTTTTCTGTGTTCTTACACAGAGACACTCCGTTCCAAAAGCGATCCAAAAGCGTTGAACGGGTCGTGCCCTGACACGCAGCGTGCGAATGGTGAGATGGGCCAGCAGGAAGGTCCTGGTTTCGAGGATCGTGGAGGCTTCCGAAGTTCTCACAGTCAACCACCTTGCCGATCGTTGCCGCCTTGCCGCCTTGGGAGAGATGATAATCAATCCGGTGTTTTTCTAAGAGGGTGGCCGAGTTCACGGAAAAGCCTGCGAGTGTCCCAATACCCACCACATCCCACCATACACCTCTACATGTATGAAAGCTAGTTCATAAATGTTCATAATAATAATGCTTATAGAAGCCAATGTCAAATACATTTATGAGCGAATGGGGAGCCACATTCTTTCTTTGGTGGGCACAACTTCTGAGACGACATCTTGGAGGAGAAAGCTCGATCCTACGCGATGGTACCAAACGACAGAGCCGCTTTCATTCAGCTCAGAGCTGAGGACTTTCAGACACATCGAACGCACAACGCATTTCTGGTTCAACACATTTTAGACATGCCTTTCTTGGAGTATTTACGGTATTTAGCGCCTGACTCAGTGGTGGACCGATCCATTTCCGGTCGAGTCGGTCGGTCTCAGGGCTTAAAGGCTCGGTGGTCTTGGGCGTCACTCCACGGCCCTACCACAACGAGGAGCGAGCCGTCAGGCGTCTCCACCAGGCGCCAGGCGTCGATCCCAGTGTCGATCCTCAGCGAAACGGAGGGCAGAACATGAAAGATTGCAGCTGGTTTTCAGAGCCCAAGGATGGCACCAAAACCCTCCAAAACCCAAGATGTCTTTCAAGGAACTTGTTTTTACAAACAAAAATGGACAATGTAATTGTAATTGTAAAATATTGTAAATGTAAATGTCCTATACGTCCACACTTCGATGAGAAAAGGAAATCCGGACATTCTTTTCAGTCGGCACATGTCGGCACAGTCCCCACGATTAGATACGCTTAGACAACGGTTCAGCTGCTGAGGAAAAACAACATAGCAGCTGCCTTTGACCGCTGAGGTGTCCTTCCTGGGGCATACACCATGTCCTATCTTGGTAATAACGATATTTTTGCATTGTCTTTACAATTCCAAGCGGAATGCGTGCAAATGTCAAGCCACACTACTTTGCACTATTTCACACTATTGCAATATTTCACAGGTCGTTGAAGGCTAAATCACCTTTCAGGGATTGCGCCACCTACTACTCTGAACCAGTGCCAAGGGCGCTTTCAGGCTGTCATTGGTGGGGAGGTGCCAGTAAGTACCAACGCTCCATGCGACTGCCATAGGACTGCCGATCAGGCCAGGGGTGGTGCCAGGGGGGCCAGTCCTATGGCAGTCGCATGGAGTGTATGGGGTATAATTTGTATAATCATGTACCCAGACACTCCATGTATGCCATATATGCCTACATTGACCCCTCAAACCACCCCAATTGATCGGCATATATGGCATACATATGCATACATGGAGTGTCTGGGCTAGAATATCCTAGAATCTTAACCCAACCGACAACCTATATAGAAGCAAAGACCGGAAACTAGTCTTCCATGGGACCATTTTCAGGGTCTATGTTAGTTTTCGGGAGTGTATCATCTTCATCCATCCCTTGGGGTTGCCGATCTCCGAGCCGCGCGGGAGGAGAAGACCGCCTTCACCTTCGATGCCGCTCCGGCGCTGGGCGGCGTGCGCGCGCGGTCGCTGAGAAGGGCTCCTGAGAGGCGGAACCTGGCGCCCAGCTGGAGTAGCTCAGACGACCAGGGCGTCACGGTGTGCCGAAGTAGACCCCAACCGAATGGGGTTGAGTAGTCATCTTGCGTCTATTTTTACATTGTTCCCGATCACTCTCCTCTCATCAGGTACACTTGTAAATGACAAAGAGTGGTTCAGAGATGTGTTTGTTTTTTTGCTGTTTTTGGGGTTCAACACCTGAATTGCGGCACCTAGCCCTGGACCCTGGCCTCCTTTCTCTGCATCTCTTTGAGAGTTGATGGGTTCAAAAATATCCTGGAAAGTAGACAGCCACAACTCTAAACCCATTCGATATTTTGCATTTATTCAGTCAACATCCTTTATATAACCTGTTTTTGGCCATGGATTGGGTGTCCCCACTAAACACACAATCTGGTGAAAAGGATAACCTCGAATCAGAAACAAAACGCCCCAACCATTGTTGCTCGGTTTTCTTTTTTCCTCGGACACTCCGCCGAGGTATGGGCGAGAATTTCCCCCCCGCCGCGACAGAGGCATGGCTCTCACCCCGGTCACGGCGCCGGTCCTTAAGCCCCAGAGCTTTGATGGCTGAGATCCTCAGTGGGGAGGCGGATGGGAGGAAGGGATCGTGATGGGGAATGGAATGGGAACGTCAAGGGGTTGGTGAAAGATTGTTTGATCTGGGGCCAGATGATGCCAGACATGGCTGTAGATCTGCACGGATGGCCAAGAGGCATGCCCCCTGCTGCATTCGCGCTCTTTGCTCCAGGCCCCTTCGGACGCCCGGCGCCTCCGCGGTCGCCCAGCGCCCTTCCGCATGGCCGGAGTGCTGCAGCGACCGGTCGAGACAGCGGCGAAGCCGACCCTGCGCCCTGGACTGAAGGAAGGACGGGTTTTTGATTGTGGGAGTGGGCAGGCGGGAGAAGCGAGCTTGTTGGGTTAAAAGAAAAGGGGAGGGAGGCTCTCATTGTATCTTGCAATATGTTCATACATATCTAGATGCACCTGGCCACTGGGCACAAACAGCTGCCTTTTCAGGACAAAAGGCCGTGCTTTTGGTTGTAATAAAGCGGATAACGAGGTGAGAACCACACAGAAACCGTGCCTTTCGGCGTCCTCACGGCATTTTTCTCGATTTTGAGCACATGTGTGCAAGCTAGTTTTGATTTTTTTTTGAGGTGACCCCATGAACTTCATTTCATTTCATTTCTATATATCAATTGGGCAACATATAGTCGTTGGACTTCTGGGGGTACTTTTTTCAACTATACAATTTTACCGTCTAAATTTACACATACACGTAATAAATCAGGCATGACGGTATGTTCATCTTCTAATCTATGTGCACATAACCTGAACTTATTCATTAGTTGAACTCCTTCGCCACATCATATTAATTGTCCTTTGCTTCGTGCTGTTCTTCGTCTTGTTCATCAGTCTGTGTTGTATACTTCCTGCCTCCTCTCCATTGGGCAAGGCAAGTATTCCCAAACACCAACTTGAATGGCATGTGGGCGTCGCTTCAAGCACTCGTGACACAGTCGCATGGTCAGCTTATGCCACCTTGTAACAGGGAATGATGAGAAGAACGGCGCAAGATGCGGCAAAGGAAGAAACAGGTTGGGGAGTGTCCAACAATTACCTGTGACGGTCTGTGGCCCTTGGAGTCCGCTATAATGATCATAACGATGAATGGAGGTGCTTGGGCCCTGGACGTTCAACTCTACTTGGCAGTGTTCAGGTCGGAGAGTATTTGCTTGTCCTGAGTATGAGAGTATGCACAAACATGCAGGAGTCGCAGAATAATGATAATGATAATGGTCAACTAAAACATTTCTAGGCCAACACCTGCTGCATTTTGTCACACCCGATTATAAATTGTAATTTATCCAACAAAAATGTGTGCACCTTGTCCTGGCCCAGATTGAGACCTCGCACGCGCACGTCCGTGGCAGTGGCAGACAGCTCGACTGTTTGTGCTGCACAGAGAGAGAGGGAGAGAGAGAGGCGATGGGGAGAGGCAGAGGGAGAAATATAGATCGAGTCCCAACCCTCATCCTCCCGCACTCAAGCACCTCCCCAAAAGCAAACACTTGAGATGTCCTTCCAAGTGACAGCGGGGGGAGGCCGGTGTCACGTTTCCGTGGCACGGCTCTGAGGCTCGCGTCCGATGCGGCCTCCCCGGAGCGCCGCAAGGAGGACTTCGCCGCCGCGATGGCGGCCGCGCGGCCGATCATGTGGTTCGGAGAGGCGCCACCGGAGGAGGAGCGCTGGAGCCCCTTCAGCTGGAGCCACAAGCCTTTGAGCAAGGTGTGGTGGGGAGAGGCGGTGTTTGAGGTGGGGAAATGGATTGGAAGATCGACGAAACTGAAGCAGCCTTGTACATGCGTGCGTCTTTTTTTGGGGCACCAGATGGTACCAGGTGATACCAGGCTGGATTCGAATCCAAGGAAACAACGATGGATGGACAGGGGACGTCTCATGGTCCACCATCCCATCCGCGACCGCCCACGCGCCCCAGGCGGGCGAATTCTCGCCCCGGAGGGCTCCGTTCCGCCCGGCGGGAGACGAGCGAGGAAATGTGCTGAGCCCGAGATCGCTAGACTTGGAGGGCCGCTCCGTGCGGAAGGGACTATGCTCACCACGGGACGAGCGCCGGGCGCCCTGGATGGGTGGAGAGCCCCTGGAGATGCGCGGGAAGAGGAAGGTGAAGACGGCGCCGGAGACAGGGGGCATGTCTGCTGCGCTTCAGTGGCGTGGGTGAAGTGGAATCGTGCGGAGATTTGCCGCTTTCGATGGCTTGCTGTGCAAGGGAGGGACGACAAGGTTTCGTCCGACATTTGTCTCTGGTACTTTCCAGTGACGGATGTTTAGAATACATTATTACAATACTTACGAGGAGGTCATGATGTCAAGGTGAATTCTCAAGGAATTCATGGAACCCGTGCTGCCGGCGGCTTGCGTTGGGACCAAGTCAGCTTATTTTGCGCGGCGACGGACGGGACGGGACGGCCCTCGAGTGGTCGGGACAGAATCGCGAAAAGATGCTGGGCAGTGGGGGAGCAGCTTCGGTGGGGCCAGCATCTCACAGCAACAGCGTTTTGAACATGGTTTGAACATCGTGAAATTGCAGAACCAACTGAACACCCATCAACCGGCTATATGAGAAAAATTGAGAAACCAAACCGGAAAATACAGGATGGAGCCCTGCTTTGGTCGACCTTTGCCCGCATCCCTGCAAAACTGGCACTCATCTGGAACTGGGCGGGAAGAACCAAAGACCTGCCCTTGCAAGCTGGAACCATGCAGTCAAGTGGACAACCTATCAATGTCGTTTTAGGGGTTGGTTTCCCCAATGGATGTGAACGGATGGAAGAAGGATGAAAACGGTTATATAATTAATCAATTACAGTAGAAATCCTGTTTTCCATCCCTTTGGCAGTAGAAAACATAGAAAAAGGCTCATTCCCTGTCAGTAACCTTTATCTTTCCATGGAGACGACTTGAGAGTCAGAAGCCGTACGTAGGCAGTACTGGCATTTTCTACGCTTTGGCCAGGATCCCGATGATCCGATGAAAGCAACATCCAACGACATCCAACGATATCCGATTTGAAGAACCTTTTCATATGGGAACAGTCATTACGAAGTCAACCTAATAACCTAAATGAACAGAAACTACGTGTTCATACGGTTTTCATTTGATTCAGCCGTCAAGTACGTACAAGTTCTGCGATTTCGCACCGACCGCTGACTCGCCGCCCCGTTCGCACCGACGCGAGGCCAAATCTTCCGGCACTACCTCCGGTGGCGGAGGTGCTGCGTCGGTTGGACGGTCCGGTCGTCCGGTCGAAGGGGCGGTCGGAGACCCTCCCGGATTACAGCCTGTTCATTAGAGGAATTCAGTCTTCCTTTCGGGGCCAGGTTCCACTTCCATGTTTGTTGGATGGAGGGTAGTTGTTTTTTTTCCCGAAGTGTTTTTTTGGCTCAAAGTGGTGGGCAAATGGGTGGAGCAACTTGATGTAGGAAATAGTTTGATGTTTACAGGAACAATTATTTGGGTGGTGGTTTTAGATATCAACCTTTACTTGGGATGAACCCACTGACATCCACTGACTATCATATGTTTCCAGTGAGCTGAAACCACCACCCAAAACAATATTCCTGCCTTTCTGCATTGTGGGTTGGGATGCCCCTGTGTACATGACCTGCACTGCCAAGGTACCGTTGAAGCATGGTCAGCGCTCCATCCGCGGACCCTATTTCGAGAGTAGGGCCAAATGAGAGTTGTTTTCCTTTCCCCAATACTCCATGCATGTATGGAATATGTAAATATATTTACATACAGATGGACCCCAAGAAGTTCTAAATATGTTCAAACCACCCACATGTGGCACATGTATAGCTGAATGTTCCATACATGGATGTTTTAGGGTTGGGATACAATCATCCACTGCAAGCGTTGATATGCTACTGGGATCCATTGGGGGTTCCAGCTCGCTTTCCGGGTAGTGTTCGTGATCAGCTTTTGGAGGGCCGACGATCATCGTCAAAGCACCTGAACCCGAGGTTCCTGTTTAGCTGGTCTTAGCGCGACTGAGGGCTGACGACCACGGGAGTGTCCTAGCCACTTGCTAGCTCTTCTAGGCAGCCAGCTGATTTTGGAAGCTGTTCCTGGTTGGTGGTCAGGGTGTATGGTGGTGCAACATGCAACATGCATTGTCCACACAAAAGGTGTGATCAACCTGAATTTCCAACAAGGATTCCGAGTTCTGATTCTATGGCCACCCTAGAAAGACGTGAATGTGGTGTCCAGCTAAATACTAACTGAATGATGACATGTCTGCCTGGCCAGAGCATATCTATTGGTTCCACTAGACTGCTTGGAGGCCATATCATTTATTGGGTATCCTGATGTATCCTGTATGATGTTGTTATTTGCATTCAAAAGATGACACGTGACATGTACTGCCATGTCACATGTCGTTTCATGCCAATGTCCCATGCCCCATGTCAGTCCCATTCCACTGGAGTTCCCCTCAGACACTTCGGTGCGGTTCGTTTCGACCAGGGATGGCCAGGGCGAAGTGGAACGCATCCAGGCGAAGATCGCCTGGACGCCTAGCTGCGCCGGTCCGGAGACAGTCAGGGATTTAGGAAGCAGCGAGTCCGGGAGTGGTGCTTTAGGGGATTTGGTCTCGAAAGTGCATGAAACTGCGACCTGGAACATCCTGTTTGGGCATAGTAGTTGGCCGGATGATCCATTGGAGAGTTTCGTTGGCCCGTTGGATGGTCCTGGTATGTGAGTGTTTTGATGTTTGTTCAGGCTTGGACATGTGTGGAACATGAGCCGAATGGATCGTCCAGGCAAGAAAACCCGCCAGAGAAACCAGGCGGGGTTGGTGAACATCCCGTAGACTCTTGTCATTTGATGTCGTTTGAAGATTGGACAACATCTATGGTTGGGGTCGGTTTTCCCTCTGGGTAAGTGCAGAATGGCATAGTAATGGACAATATGGATAGCTGTTCCGGGGGCGGACCGCTCCCCAGAGGCCCCTCAGTCGCCAGACACTCTGTCCATCATTCAATGTGATTTTATGACTCCCTGACGCGTGTATAGTAGTATAGTGTATGTATTATAGTTTTTAGGTCCCCAAATGACCGTTTACAGGCCTAAGTGATCTCAAAAGAGGAGACCAACAGGTCACTTTGAAGAACCAGGTATGTATACATTCATGTATATCTAAATTATACTAATGCTAGTGTTTTGACTTGGATCCGGGTGGGGGGGCGAAGAAGAAGAAGAAGGGCACCCACCGGACCGAGCGGGGACCTCAGAGATTGGACCGAAGGATGACATGTGGCTGCAAGAGATGATGCTGGGCTGTGACACCGAGCTCTTCGAGACTGTCCGAAAGGCGAGCGTCACCGCCCGGCGAAGTGACGTTCACTGCACGTGACGTTTGCTGGCGAAGTCCGGTGTGACGGAGTGCTGAGAAATCCACCCATCAGTTGGCACCACGTTGATGAGAGGGAATCCGGGAAGAGTAGAGTCAGTAGTTTCCTGCATTCTGATGCCCAGCCTGTCGTGCTTTTCTTGTAAGCCAGACTTGGCATAGAATCGGAGTTGGAGCCCGTTCTCTTTCTTCAAAGAACGCCTGGGAGATTCAACACCGACGATCTTCGGATGTCAGGGTCGACAGGACATCGCAGGAATCGAGACATGCACGTCCGACGCTCTTTGTTTTCATGTCGTTACAAACATTTGAGAGTTACAAACTATAATTATAGTGAGTTGTTAGCACTTAGAATCTGCTCAGAACAATTACTTGCAGATAGAATACGCAAACCGTAGGTAGCGTTTGTATTCTATGTGGGTTCGTTGCATTTACCCATGACTTTTTTCCAGCATGCACTTAGAATATGACTAATTCAAGAAATCTTAATTAGTCCATATTCTAAGTGCTAGCCCATTACCAGTAAGAGCGAGTAAAAGATGATCACTATGTTTGAGAAAGGCCTTCACTAACCATCATCATCCACTGTTACTGGCAATGGGATATACCCAATTATATAAACCCCGCAAAACAGATGGAAAGTAGACAGCCTGGACCCACTGGACCATTCCAGGGGCCACGCCATCCACTTCTATGATTCTTGGAGATGGGGTATATCTAAATCCCATCCGAATCAAGCTCATCATTGAGTAGCGGCAGAGCAAGAAAAAGGCGGCACCCACCTACTTCGCTACAGCCAGCAGAGCACACAACCTTCCATCCCTCCACCGCCATTGGCGCTCCTCCCATGGCGCGCCTTCATGTGGCAGACGCCCGAGGACGCAGGACCGGGTGCGCGACGTCGAAAGCAGAAGCCTGGGAGCATCTGGGAGTCCAGTCGACTCGACCATGTTTAAAATGGTTTGACTAGGTGACCCGAGCTCAGGAATTTTCATGAATTTCTGCCTGACACCTTCGGTGGTCAGGTTCCAAAAAAGTCATTAAGTTGTCGAACTGGACTTCCAGGTAGAAGCGGTTGGAAAAGGACTTCCTTGACCCATTTTGACTCCATGTTTAGGACATCCCAGATGATCCGCACATGCACTGCGATTCTTCAAGTGTCCCATCTGGAGGCCGTCCCCTTTGGCATCTAGTGAATGTAGTGGTGGAGTCACATGGATCCACTTTCAGCACATTCTCACCGAAGGACCCTCCCACCGCGTCGCCGCTCACTCCGCGCCGCGGAGTCCCCGTCCCGTCCGTGGTGGCGACGCCAGGCGCGGAAGAGCAAGTCCGGGCCCAGGTTTGCAGCTGGAAACGTCGTCCCAGTCAAGTCACGCAGGCCGGGGCTGGGGGGGAAGATCGGATCGAATGGGATTGGCTGTGGATCAAGCATGTGTGGCCTCTCATTTTGGACTGGAAATCGCACAGCTGAAAACAACATCGCCACAATTCCCAATCGGGTGGAAAACGAATTTGGTGAATGCTTTAGATGGCGAAGTGACCAGAGTTTTCCGGCGGAAATTCGATGAAATGGGTGAGATGGATGTGACATGATGTGACGCATGTCCGGCTACTTTGTGATCGTGTTGGTGTTTTGTTCTTTAGTAAGTTAAGTAATTATCGGTGACTTTTGGTGGCTTGATGTGATTTCTGTTCCTGGACCGCACATATTACAAACAGGGCGTTTAGGACAAAGCAGCATGGCAGTCGTGACCCGAGCGAAGGTTGACAACTCTACCGGGCCACACCCCGATCGGCACGCTGGGATTGAACCATCTGGTGCATCCGCCACAAGACCATACCCGCAGGTGAATGGTGGTTTTGGTGTTACCGTGCGGCAGCAGCACCTGTCATTTTGCCCCAGGTCTTGGTGCAGCTCCGCCATGCGAAGCGTCCCAGAGCAGCCAGGTTTTTGTGGCCTGGAGCTTGTGCGCTAAGCTGCTTTTGGTTTGTTTTGCGATCGGGGTAGAGGATTGGATTGTCCAACTCGATTGTTAAAGCATGTCGAAGCCGTTTCGGGCGTTTTGATGCGTTTTTGCTTTTTTGACATCGTTTCTTTTTTCAAATCTGTTGGAGGTTGTGTGACCACAGGTGTGGCATCCATATTTAATCAATTTTAATCATATTTACATCTAAGTACACACACATATCGTATATACGTTGACGAAAATGTTATATATTACTATAATATATGTTACTCTTTATCTTAATGTAACTGCATATTTGCGGCTGTTGCAATTACCCTGGAACAGAAAGAAACTTTGCATCGTCTTGGGGCGCTCCAAGAACCACATTTCTCTTGTAAAAGGACAGTTCAACTTTGAGGTTGCCCATGTATACTATACGAGTTTCTATTCACATGCATATGTCGCACTGCAAGCAGGAAGACCTCCCAAACGACACCCTGGAAGAAGGAGAAATCGATCCGAACCGATTGGTTGGGGTCTTTTTAGGGAGACCCACTTGCACAAATAGCGATCCGCAAAACCTGGTGTTTGTCGGTTGCTTCAAACTTTGCTATAGACATTCTGATCAACCAGGCAGTGCATCCGTGCGTAAGGCATGAGACCTAAAACTAACAGATAGTCGCGGATAATTATCGGGAGAATAAGAACATAGAAACACCACTCTCCAGAGCTTCACATTCAATGCATAGTACCTTAATTTTAAACTTGATTTAGTGCTTCGTGCCCCAGTGCAGAGTTTACCAGCTTCACCGTCTAGTTCCACCGTCTAGTTCTTCATCCAGTACCACCGGCTTCCACCGGCTCGCAGCGAGGCTGCAAGCGATGGCTTCCGCGCGCTTGCCGCCCAACCCCCTGCACCGCGCCGCCGCCGTGAGCGTCTACGCTGCCGCGGCCGCCTGGGCGTTCGCGGTGGAGGAGCTCGGTGCCTGGGTGGCACTGGGTGGCAGGTGGCGGGACCTCTGCTTGCGAAGCCATGGAAGCGGAGTTCACCACCTCTTGGTAGAGATTGGTAGAGGAACATCGTCTTGCAAGGAGCTTTTAGGGGCCATGCCATCCACTGCCATGATTGTTTCAGGTTGTGAGAGCAACTGAGCCAAAAATAGAGACGCCCATCCCGGCGGTCAGGAGATACATCGGAAGGCCCAAGTTTGGGTCGCAAAGTCCGGGGACCATGCACACCTTTTATAGTTATAGGGACCACCTGTGAGGAATGAACTGGTATAGGGACCATCTGTCAGGAATGAAGGACCACCTGTCAGGAATGAACTGGATTCTGGATTCCTGCATGTCCTTTTTCTGTCACACGTGGACTGCTCCCATCGTCAGTCCTCAGAACAGACCAGTCACTTTGAGCGACTGTCGTCCTGTCGGTGCCATCCCAGTAATTTAGACGGTTGATTAATCAAACCTTGGACTCCAGGACTGGTTGGAATCTGGGCCATCGGACTTACAATCACTTCGAGATCAGTCCATTGATATAGCGGCCGAAATCTGCGCTCCCTGAAGTAATGAAAACCACCTGTTTGTTGAGGAACATCCTTTTCCCAGGGGCCATGCCATCCACTTGTAGACTGATGGCTCCAGGGAATACAAAACCAACTTCGTACCCTTCACCCCGATGCCGGGCACCCGTTCCCGAGGCCAAATCTCGAACTTGGGGAGGCGGGAGGGAGGGTTCGACTGGAGGCCTCCAAGTTCAGGGGCAGGGCGGGGCACGGGTTTGGTCAACCCGGTCGCTTTTCTTTCCGGGAATTTGGAACAACCATGCCATGTAAAAATCAAGTGTAAAGCACGAACTCGTGGGATTCAAAGCAGGAACCCGTCGGATTCCTGTACCAAAACCACTCCAAACCTCATGTAGATCTCTGCCACGGAGATCTGGCGTGATCTCTCACAAAAGCCTGGTAGACCACACATGGCCAGCGCTCCTCCTCTCTTCCCCTTGTTTCCATGGCACCGGACCTCGCGACATCGCTCAGCACATTTGGCAGCACCTACAGCACGGTGGCCTACAACAGCAGCATCACTGCACTCGAAAAGAGCTATCACTGGCAGTTGTCTTTGCCGCTGGGCTGAGCTTTCATGGCCAGTCGCATGTGAGTGGTTGCTACGCATTTGAGCCGCTAGGGCCGCTAGGGCCGCTAGGGGCGCGGGCTAGGCATCTTGTCTTGTGAGGTTTCCCACGCATCTAGTACGTCCTTTTCTTCTGGGCCCTTGTATGGTTGTTTGGTTGGTTTCTTGTTGATGCTGTGCGACACAGTGTGACTTGTCCAGTCTCAACATAATTCGGTTCTGGTAGCTAGTTCTCGATCGCAACAAGTGGAGGACGATCATGGACTTGTTTCGCCTGCTGCCCCCGAGAACAGGCCGTTTTCTGTGGCCATAATGCAACACAGCGACACTTCTTTTGCAAAGGCATTTCGTTGCAAAGCGGGGTGCAATGGTAGAGCTGATAGAGCGGAGTGCAATAGATTACACAGAAGTAAGGAGCTGATGAAGAAAGAACACATGACATGGTGGATCATGGAGGGTGAGCATATGATACCTATACCTCGAAACAGGACAAACATGTAGCCACAGTTACTGCCAGAGTTGCTCAAGCTAAGCCGATTCTAAGCCGATCCTACCAGAGGCTCAACTAGTAGCAGAGCAGTAGAGCTTAGGCGAATCCAAGACCCTACAAACCCTAGTTCTCTGTAGACCCTGAAACCCTCTTACAGACAGGTCTTGTCTTGGATTCAAGTAGAGCCCTGGGTGGGTAGCTTTGGGCTCTACTTTTCACCAAAAGCGGGGAGTGACCGAAGACTCGAAGGGCCCGACGGAGTGACGGAACGGAGTGGTGGTGGGGGAACTGCGGGTTGTTCGACTCCTTGGCGATCCATTCCCCAAACAGTGTGGGCACACTGAGGGGTTCTTACGGTAGGAGAAAGGAAGCTTATTTTTTGTAACCCGTGAAAAATGAAACTGAAGATTGCATCATTGCATCACGCGAGCTTTTGCTTGTGAAGGTCAAGCAATGTCAAGCATACCTTTAAGCATCCCGGCTGGGCAGTCTTGTGAGACTGAGCTGAAAGCACTGTAGTGTAGAATCACATTCAGCATTTATAAAGGTGGGGTTTCCAGTCCCCAAGTGAGTGGATGTGACAAGGGCCCTACCCTCCAAGTTCAGCACCCCAATATGGAACTCTTGGTGCCGCACCTTTTGGTGCATCAGGCGCCGCGCAAGCTCCTCCCCAAAACCATCTCAGGCGGCTCAGGAACTCCAATTGCAAAGAACCAATGCCCTAGAGACTTCAGTTCGACATCCTCGGTAACATTTCCTCAATGAAGTGTTTGGCATTGAGGCCCGCATCATAAGGTTTTTGGATGTTAGCGATGATAGTTCGAAGGTTTCAGGGCACGCCTGGACCAAAGGGTTATGCTTAATGTCTCTCATGGTCGGCACCCACAAGACTATTGGAGCAACGAACCCACGATCATCGTCACCCAAGCTTTTCAAGACAAACACGCTTGAGTTTGGTTCAAAGTCAATGGCTATCTCTGAATCCATGCCTGGACCACGAATCCAATTCGGGGATCCTCGAGGCATCTCCATCAAGAGATGGCACGCCGCCAGGTGCGCAAGGACCGAATCAACGGTTCTCGAGGGTCTGAAACGAAGCAGGGAAAGCACGCGAGAGACGTCATGAACCCTGTAGGGTTCCAGTCGCACCTTCTAAGAAGGTGTTTGGGGTGGGTGCCAGGAGGGTCCAACTACCCCCTGAGGAGGTATGTCATGAATTCTTCATCAATGATGTGCCCAGATGGCTGTTTTTGGAAGGGATTGGAGAATTTTGGAGCAGTTGGCCCGCACCTGGGCGCCCCCAACCCAATTCAGGACGTGATCTCCTTCAGCGCTGGTATCAGTGCCTTAGAGAAGGTGGGCAAGCCTCCGACCGGCGAACAGCGTCAAGCTGTTGGAAGCTGGCCGTAAACCATGATTGCTCGCCACTAATGTAGACTCTTGATTCATGGAATTGAAACACCTCATCATAACAGGGGTGTGACATCAACACAAGAGTGTACAATAATTATTCAGATGAAGGGAGGTGCATGCCTCGAAGATGCCTCGCATATTCAGTGTAAAGTTTGGGTGAATTTTCTGTGCTATAAAAAAATATATATATATATATTTGTGCTCTCAACAGACTGCAAAAACCTGGGTTTTTCAGGTCAGGTGGGGAGAGTCCGGTGAAACACAACAGTTTCAACACCCCCACACCCGTGTTTGGTCACACGGCTAGTCACTGATCAGCTGATCTTGCTGATGAGGCGGGCCAATGGCAGCGTGCCTTGACGCTTTTTCGCCAGCTGGGCCAAGAGCGTCTCAAGAAGGACCGGATCCTGCAGCTCGGGTGGAGCGAACGGCGGAGCCTGGCGCATGTGGCGAGGAACCGGTGGATCAATGTCTTCAAGAACCCAGCGTGACGATGACCAGCAAGAAGGGAAACCTGTTCGAAACATGGAGTTCTTGAGCTGTTGGGCACAGGTATGCAAAGATGGCCCTCTTCTTGTATGAGGGTCGCAGGGGAACATGAAATGGGATCGATGGAATGAAGAGGAATTCATTGTGGAATGGCACGGGTATCTTTTGACTCACTAAACCTGGATTGCTATTTTCATCTATGTTGCGCTTCCATGTTAGTGAGTCAGAGTGTCTAGTTCCTGGTTTCGGCCACCGGCACGATGAGTGGCGTCCGACTCTCGTCATTTGACTTCGCTTCCGAGACTTGACTGAGACCAGTGGTCACCAAAGGGCCTTGGGAGATCATTCTTGCAAGATGCATCATGGACTCACGGACTCTTGTCCTTAAAAGCTCCAACCCAAAATTCACACAGCAGGAGGCCATCATTCCAGCCTAACCAACCTGGTTTGGCGCCCAGGTATGCGGCCAGTATTAGTGCATGCGCATCTTGGCGGCATGTGACGCAGAGGACATGATGCAGAAATGCCCTGACCATGTACTTCACATTATCAAATGTATATTTACCAGGCTACCGCCTGCAGCCGCCGACCCCCAAGGGATAGAACCTTAGCGCTAGCCTTGCTCTATGTTAGCCTTAGCCTTAAGCCTTAGCCTTAAGAGTGCAGACCCAACCCAGCACCACCAAAGCAGGTACCCAAAAAGTCGACTTTTTGGGTACCATCGGACGTCAGCTCTTGCATGAACCCCGATCATTGCCCAAGAATTTAGACCCAACCCTTCACCACCAAAGCAGGTCCCCAAAAAGCCGACTTTTTGGGTACCTCCCAGGTTTACCATCGGACGTCATCTCTTGCATGAACCCCGTAATGCTGAACCCTCGTCCCCATAAAGGATATCATTGCCCAAGAATTTAGACACAACCCAGCACCACCAAAGCAGGTACCCAAAAAGACAAAGCCTAGAGCATTCCCAGGAAAATGCCAGAAAAGCCTTTGAAAATCTCATAAGCCAACAGAAAACGTGACAAAATCTACGAAAAAGCAAGGGCATTGGCCAGGACCATGCCGCGACCAGCCCGGGATTCGAGCCCAGGACCATTTTGGACCGTGCTTATTTTCCCGCGCGGGTCGAGAGGGTGCCCCAAGATGTAAATCAATTGGGATGGCAGAATCTTGGACAATCCACGGGTCAATCAGGTAGCTTTCCTGGAGAACTTCCGTCGCTTTTAGGGCCGGATTTCGTCACTGCAACAAGGGTCCGGAGGGGTAGGGGAGGTAAGGTCTAGGTCTAAGGCTAAGGACTAGGTCTAAGGCTAAGGACTAAGGCTAAGGCTAAGGCTTAAGGCTAAGGCTAACATCGACAGTCACGCCTCACCCCACGGTGTGGGGTCGGCGGATATTATTCTCTCTATATTTATGTATATACACAGACCCCCCCTTTTTACTTCTCACAGTAGAAAAGTTGATCCCCCACTAAACATTTACAATATTGGACACCGTTTCTATTTATTTGGGACCACTGACCACTACATAATTCTTGCCATCATCCTGGCCTCAGTCGTTGGTACCATTTTGGCACCTTCCCCATGAAAGAGGGAGCCATGAGCCAAGCTGAGCAGTTCGCAGCTACAGGGAGTTGCCACAACCCCTTGCTAGATAGGGTCCTCACTGGGGACACCGTCCTCTCCGGATCAAATCATCAACTCCTTGCTGGCACCTCAGGGTCGCATGAAAGATTACAGTGGCCGAAAGAGAAAGCTAGTTCTATATATCTTGTTGAAACAATGTCAAGAGCATGGTAAACCAACTTTTTGGCTGTTCCTTATCTACCCAATGTCATCACTTGCCTTCCAACCTTGCAGTTGAGGGGTCTAGTCATTGCCGTGCACACCCCGCCCCAGCGCCTTGTGCTGTGAAGAAGATGAGGAGAAAGGCAGTGCGTGGCAGCATGGTTTGGCCTTGTACCAGCTGTCCCTTGATGAAGGCACCTGGGCAGGATGTGGCCCAAACATGTCATGACATCAATTGAACTCATATCAAACCTGTGACCGGAGGGGACACCCAAAACAACTCCGCGCAAACCTTAGTGGGCTTGTCATAAAAGACATGCAGGTTGAGCAACCCAAAATAGATTGCCGCGTAGTGGCCAGATCCAACGGCGATGCTTTGACCTTTGCAGCTATGTGCAGCTATGTGTAAAACCTGGTCCTCTACCTCATTGAGAGGTGTTTGTATGACCAACTCCAGTAAAAATGAGGTCCAGCTGACCTGCAGGGAAAGTCTGAGCAATTTTCTTCTGAATTTCATGGATCAGATGTTAGGGAACCCCCCGTCGACTGGGTCGAGAGGGTCGGCCCGGATTTCGAGAGATGGGAGGCTTCGGCGCAAGTGGCCACTGTCCCATGCAGTGGTCCCCAAATAGATAGTGGCTCGGATTCCAATACTTGTTGAAGAGGGATGCTACTTTTCTATGTGTTTTTGTTTTAATTGGAAGAGGATGTTGAGCATCTCGGCTGTGGTCACCAGCGATGGTGCAAAATGTACAAACATGAAGGAACATGGACCCATCAGTCCCATCAGCCAAGATCATGTTGATTTCCTGTACCACTACTAGTAGAAGAGGAGCCCACTTTTGCCTGGGCCATCCCTCTGTCCTGGCCCAGATCATGGAAGCACCTACGTTGGTCTCGTGCAGGTGTTCACAGCGACGAGGTGATTTACGGTGCCGCCATCAGTGCCTGTGAAAAAGGCGAGGCCTGCCCAGCGAAGCCCCAAAGACCTTGCCCAACACCGGGGCGGTGACGAGGATTGTTCATGGGACCAGGTTAGGACGAAGCCTCCGGAGGCTAAGTGAATTGCGAGATTCAACGCATCACGGAGGCTTGTGCGGGTTCCGTTAGAACCTTTATGGATCATTTTGGGATGTCGAACTAACATGTGTGGACCGCAGCCCAAAAAGACGTGGGTGCCGAGACTGTTCCGAAGATTTTGACTTCCGAGGCGATCCTGTTCTTGTATCATTTTGTGCCCTTTCATCGATGGTCCATCACCCATGCAGAGGTGGGCACGTTCTCAACGGTTGGGAGGGTCTCGATCCTTCGAAGAATCACAAAAGAGGGTGTCTCAGAACTGGATGTCCCACATAAGATATTAGTTTCCACATGTTTCCACATTGACATACAGGATATGGTAATTTTTCCCATTGGAGGGGCAGAAAATGGCAGAAATCGGTGTACTCATTCCCAACTTCCCTGGCAATGTGCCTGCCAGGTCCGCGAGGCCGGCACAGGTACGGTGAAGCCGTTTCTGCTGTTAAAGCTGCACCCAAATAGGCCTCAATTTAAACACCGTTTCATGGATCTGATCGGGCTTTGGGATCTCCCAAAATTGAATCAGAACCGGTGGATCCTGAGAATCTCAGGAGGCCGTAGTAGCCACCGATGATTTGTGGGCAGGCGCTCATTGGAAAGGCGCTTTGGCCCTGTTCGATCGATTTGCCGTGGCGACCGCGCCTTGCTGCAGCGCCGTCATCAGCGTGCCTTTGGCGATCGAGTCAGTCAGGGATGAGGGGCCAGCAAGTCAGCTGACTGAAATGAATTCAGCTTACTTTCCCTCCTCATCCTACCCTCCTGCAGATTCAGATGGACCCTGAAAACCATTAGATGGATGGTGGTAGATGAGAATAGTCTCATATTCTTACAGGGATCCATTTTCATAGTCGATGTTAGTCTGCAGGGAGGTAATTGCTACGTGCTGTGCAGCAGTTGTAGCATCTAGACATCCGTCATTTGCCTGAGACCTAGAGACCTACAAGGCTGAAAGACCGAGACCTTATTATTTGTGCAGGGATTGAAGGGTTCCAGCCAGCACAATGAACGAAGAAAGGTCACTTGCTCTACTGACTTGCTTACGACTTGAATCTTGAAGAATCGGGGTTTGCTTTCCTGGCTAGTGGAAGTGATAGCAATTTGATGGGCGCAGACGGTGGAGCAGATTGGGATGTCCCCTCTTTGCTTTTCTGATCTTGAGGAGACATCCAAATGCGACTGGCTTGGGCAAAAATCATGGAAAACAAGGCAACCGTGCCCACCACGACCGTGCCCACCACCGTGCAACCAGGCTTGTGAGAAGGCGGCTCGCTGGCAGCTGGCCTTGCAGCTCCTCAGCGTCAAGCTGGCCTCGCTGCGCGACGAGGCATCGGTAGGGCGTGAAGTCAAGGGGATGGTCTCCGGCCATGTGCATGGGCTTCATGTTATGTTTGATTCTATTTTGCTTCATGATCTTCATGTTCATTGCTCATGTTTTGGTCTATCTATGGGTCCCATAGATGGTGCATTCCTAGTGTGGTTACACCCCAGGCAGCCCGAACTCCGAAACTAATCTCAAACAACTTCTGGAAAACCTGAAGCGTCTTGAGGGGAGTTACGTCGAAGGAAGGCCTGGCCCCCGAAAGATAAATTTTTCCAGAAAGTGTATCGTTCGTGCTGGTTTCTCCCACCCAATCCATCGCGGGCCACTCACGATCCCCTTACCGTCCAAGCCGACCAGCGGACCGGCGGACCGGCGGACCGGCGGACCGGCGGACCAGCGGACCAGCGGACCGGCGAACCGGCGGACCAGCGGACCAGCGGACCCGCGGACCGGCGAACCGGCGGAGTGGCGGAGTGGCGGACCAGCAGGCTGGCGAACCAGCTTCGGCGGACCAGCGGAGCAGCGACCAGCGGACGAGCGGACCAGCAGAGCAGGCAACGACCAGCGGATAGCGGCTAAGCGGACCAGCGGGCGCCAGCACTTGACATAGAGTCCCACCCTTCCCACCCTGGCCTGCGCCACCAACAGGCCAGCGGACCAGCGGAGATAATAATGGTGGTGGTGATGGGAGTTTTGGTTGTTGTTCTTGTTGTTTTTGCTGCTACTACTGTTTCAGCCCGGGACACTCAATGCGTCCTTGGTCAGGCTTCGCCTTGCTGCTTCGCCGCGTGGCGTTTTGAGGCGCGGTGGGAGTTTCGTCTGGCTGTACTAATGAAGTCAATCGCTTTGCCAACAGCTTGCTGCCTGTGTCGCCCATGGCATGAGCCTTTTCACTTGGCCGCATCGTCTTCTTTCATCCTCAAGCTGCTGGCCTTGTCTCTTGATTTCTTTCATCGGCGCATGATTGCCACCGCGGTCGAAAACATGACTTGCAAACATCTACCGTGCTTCTGCTTTTGAACCAGCATGCAAGTATGCAAGTTGCCATCGCAAGCGCGAGACCCGCAAGCCACCCTGCTATCAGCAAACATCAATCTAGCATTTTCTTTTTTTCATGCAGCTGCAATGACGAATCCACAGCATCAGTGCCATGGGGTCCTTGCGCAGGCCATTTGTGACGCTGACCCGGCTGCGCAAATTTCGCCAGAACTAGTCCATCATTTGGCGACCAGATTAGAACCGCTCTTCAACCAAAGGGTTGCTGTTTTCGGCCGGGAAAGCAAAGCTCAAGAATTGGTGCCGCAGCTTGTTGCTTGCCCTGGGTGCGGAGGACGGCTTGCTGAATGTCGGAGCTCCGCTGCTGCAGCTATCGTCGTAGATCTGTCGGGTTTGGTCCAGAAACAACACATTCCACTGAGATGTCGGCGATCCTCCTGTCCAGACTTTGGTGTGCTGCTGTGGTACAACTATACCGTGCGGAGTGGGTGCCATCATTTTGCAGGAGAGCTACCTGAGTTGAACTGCTTCATGTTGTCCGCCACCTTCGGCTTCAGTGTCCCCTGGTTGCAACAGTTTCACGTACGCATGGTGAGGCAACATGCGTCTTTCACAAGTGAAGCAGATGTGCTCGGCGCGCAGGCAGCTTACAATTCCCAGCTCCATCTCTTACCAACAGCTCGATTGCGGCTTCTCATTAGCCAGGGGTGGTTTGCTTGGCGTCTCCTCACCCGGGTGCACCAAAGCAATTTGGACCTAGCATCTTTTGATTTCTTGCGGCCCATGGAGGACATGATTGGCTTATTCTTGCCGCAGTTGCAAAGAGAATTTGGCACGACTACCTTGGAGGAAGCCCAAAAAGCCACGATGCGCTGTGACGTTGTTGTGCTCGATGGCAATGCAAAAAATCGTCGAGCTGTTTGCGGAGCCTCATTGGCCGGAGAAACTTTTTCCAAGGAATTGCGCCGGGTGGTCCGCCACAACTGTGCCAATACTCCCGCTTTTCGGAGATGCTTCTGTCCCGCCCATTGCAGTCAAGATGATCAATTCCAGACGGGGGGGCAAAGCATTTCCAACCGCAAAAATGGGTAAAGTTTTTCTTTTTCAGCCACTCTGCCTCAAGAAGTGACCATTCTTCAGCACAAGCTCATCAATGACGGACAGTGCTTGATGGTCTTGCTGAAAGAGACTGTGGAGCCTCAAAGAGAAGCTTGGGTATCCGATTCTGCAGTTCCAGCGTCTGTCCTGTCCAACTATTTGCAGCAAGTGGGCGAGGCGAAGTTGAAACCCAGCAAACGCCCACGGCGAGAAGAGGAGGCAGACGGCAGAGGCGGCTCTTCCTCATCGCTTGGACCTTCGATGCTTGCGAGTTTAACGTTGCAAGAGATTGGGCGCTCGTCCGACCCAACAGATTTGCAGTGCGTGACTTGCTGCACACACAAGGAAGGCAGCGCTGCTCAAAGGCAGCTTGCCAAATCTGCTGGAATGTTGTGCGCGTGTTTGTCTGAGGGTTTGATTTTGCACATGCAAGAAATCTACGGCTGTGAGTCGTTGAGCCAGAGATACCTATGTCTGGCGTCTGTGAAAGCCCTCTTGCCGTCCCTTCGCGTGGTGGTCCACGATGATGCTTGCCATTTGCACAAGCACGCGGCTCGTCGCGCCCAGGACGGAAACTCAAAGGGGATGACAAAGCCACGAAATTCTTTGGGCAGTGAGAGCTATAAGCACCGTGCTAGTGTTCTGTTGTTTCTTGCGTGAATGCCTTTCACGTTTTATATTGCCCATGCGCAGGATTCAGAAGCTGCTGCCCAGATAGCCCCGCCAGAGATGAAGTACGTGTGCGACAAGTTCCACATGGCTGGCCATACCGATGCTTGGTGTAAAGAGACGTGCGACCCAGCCTTGCCTGCAAATGCTTCTCTTCTGTCAAGGCATTCGGACTTCGGTCTGTGAATTCACTTTTACCTGGTTGAGCAAGTACAAACACCAAACCAAGCACATGAACAAGCACGGCTTCCAATTCTTCTTGCTCGATATGGCGTGGAGCCACAATGAAATTATACTCCAAGGAGGCTACAGACCAGAGGAGGTCGCCGGCTCTGCGGCATTGGAAGGGACCGACTGACAGTCTAAAGTTAAGATTTAGGATTTCAAGCGCGGCCTGTGCCTTATAGACTGGATCGAAGCTGTGGAATGGAAAATTCATGGTGTGTCGTACCCGCTCATTGCATCGACCTGTTGCTTCAAACGGCTACATATCACGCGGTACATGACTCTGTCAGTGCGCATGTGCAGATGCCTCGCTTTGAAACCAAACTGTTTTGCGTAGCTTCGACTAAGTCTGACTAAAGTGTTCCAACAAAGCCTTGCATGATGGCCGTGACAGCCGCGTCTGCTCTGAGCTCGGTGGCGCGGCCAAGCCATGTCGTCAGTTCTGGGGCCCTTGTCTGGAGCCCACGAAGACAGACAGTACATCCCTGCCATGAATTTGATGTGGGATGAAGTGGACAAGTGCTTCGACCCAAGCTACATCCTTGGAGAAGCTGGGCACCGCTTCTGCCAAACATACGCTGTTAGGGCAGCCCATGCAGAATTTCCTTACGCCCTCCACTGCTTGTCGCTGATGTGTGCTCTTGTGAACGGTGCCAAAGTGGCTGTCTTTGCTACCTCGCCATCGCCTTTGACGTTGGTTGCAATTAATGTCAACTACGCCCAGACGAGAAAATCATCCTTGACAGGACATGCAGAGGCTTGTGGGCAGGAGTTGGACGCAGTCATCTTGACGAACGCGGAGTCCAAGCTGGCGACATATTGTGTGGAAGAAGGCGCTCCTGCGCCAGTGCAGCACAGGTGTGAGCGGGCTGTTGAAACAGGGGGCTGGGAAGTTTTAGGTGTTGAATTCTAACCAAAAACGAGCCCGCCTTTTGTGCCAGGTTGAAGCCGAAGCTATTCTCCGCAATGGTTGCCAGCGCAACACCTGAGGAGTGGTTCCATCGATGCTCGGGCGATTGGAACCAGGTCCGAAATGCTGACAAGTTGCCCGGAGACTGGTCTGGCCGATGCTGGTTTGGCTTGCTGGGGAATTTTGATGAGGCCTACGACTTCCTGCTCAGCTTGGGTCTCTTGTCCGATGGGCCTGCATCCAAGGAGAAAGCCAAGGCAAGGGTGAACCCGTACCAGAGTGCCTTCAACAAGCTCTTGCAGTTTGGAACCAGCGCTCGCGCCACGAAAACGAATGGGAGCTATGGAGAGAAGCTTGCTAGAACCGTTAGCTTGGGGATCACTTGCAATATGCACCCTGCGCAATACATCCCTATGGAAAGAGGTGAGGTTGGTTGCCACGCAGCTTCCACCAAAGAACGGTTTGTCATCTCCACTGGCCGCCCTGTGCAGCCGCATGAAGACATGCCGGCAGATTTCTGTTGCCCTCCAGGACAGGTGTTCTGCGCGATGGGTGTTGTGTTAAAGCGTTTTAGATTCTGTAAAATCTGCTCACATTCTTTGCTGGATTTGCTTTGCGCAGGAGTTTCCCGGCACCGATGGGTTCCTCTCACAACCGAAATTGCGGAACTGCTGGGCATAGCCAAAGAGGCTGCTTCGCCAGATGCTGCTGCTCAGGAGTGGAAAGACGTTGGCCTTGAAGATGAAAAAGCAGTGCAGCTCACCCAGAATGCAGCGGGCGACTATGTCCCATCAGAAGATGGGTACCCTGTGAGGCTCTTGGATGGCAAGATGAGCCGCCTACGGTTCAAACGTTCTCCTGCGTCGACGTCTGGGTTTGAAGCTCAGTGGCGCGTTGCCAACAGAAGCTTTGCCATTCCAGCAGAGTGCTCCCTGACGGCCGCTGTCTCCCGAGTCACTGCCTACTTCGACCAACCTCACCAAGTCATTGCCCTCACTCCGGAGGCGGAGTCTTGGCACATGTCCTACCAAGGTGGAATGAATGTGCAAGCCCATCTGTCTCGCGAATCAGGGGATGTTCAGGGTGGCGCTCGCTTTGGAGCCGCTCCGTGGCAAGTGGGAGTTTTGGCGGCTTTGCTCCTGGTGTTTGAAATCTTTGTGGGTGCGCACAGTGTTGAAGCTCTTGGACGGAGGGATTTGCAGGTCACTCCAGATCATTGCCAAAGGGCCTATGCTCTGCTCCAATTGGTTTCTTGGCACTTTGTTTCTTGTTTGTTTATTTTCAAAAACCCAAGATCTGTGGTTGGCGCTATATTCGCGAATTCCGGTCCAGAAGCTGAAGCATATTGCTTTGGGAGATGCAGCCGCTAGCCCAGACCATTTTCGCCAGCAGCCAAGTCCGCAACCTGCTTTCGATTTGGCAACTTTGCGTGTTCCTTATCAGACGGAAGATTTTGCTTCGACCCAGCATGGTCCCGGACTTCGGCTTCCCCAAGCTGGCGAGGAAGAAGAATTTGAACTTGAACTTGAAGAAGAAGATGCGGAACCTGGGCCCAACTCGCTTGAAAGGCCCCCAGACAGCGTGGCCGAAGTCGTGGAGGACCTACCGCCCCAAGATCCACCCGCAGCGAAAAGCCGCTGGTTCTTGATGAAGTGCGGGCAAGTGATTTTGGTTTTGGCGAGAATGGCGTCACAGTCCAGCCTGACGGTCTCTTCAGCCGTCACTGGACAGACCGGGCAATCCTGAAGCACACCTTGCTGACCGGCAAGCCAAAGATGACTCGCAAAGAAGCGTGTGACAAAATGCGCACCAGCAGGGAACAGGGCCGCCCCAAAGCGCTTCCTGAAGAGAAATGGACAGCGGTCATGGCGGCAGCCGCAGAGCAGCATTCCAGCATCCTTCAGCTCCAGGGTGAGACTTTGTGTTTGAAAGTGATCCCAGACACAGCGCAGGGCAAGGTGAAGTACCACAATGAATTGATGAGGGCTTGTGGGCTGACTTTGCGGGAGCTGGTGGCCGCCATGGAGAAAGCATCCAGCAACCAGGAAAGGAAGCGCCAGGAAGATCGGCGCAAACGGCCCAGAGATGAGGAGTGAGCCGTTGTGGAGATATACAACAGTCGCTAAGGAAGTGTGAAAAGAGCTCATCCGCAGGTGTTTGGTTGTTCAGGCGCAGGCAGCCGAGTGGGTCCTGCAGAAACTGCGTGAAACCAATCCACCCGTAGGTATTCCACCCGCCGAGCCCTTCCCAGAATTTGGTCATGACAATCTAGATCCGAACTTGTCTCCCTTAATTGCAGACCTGTCAGCCACAACAGCAGCGTAGGCAGACCTTGCGCCTACACTGTGGTGCAAGACTAGCAGGAGCGGTGGCCAGGGATGGGGGCGTTGAAGTTTGGAAAAAGCAGGGTGTACGGTGTACATCAGAGATTCTGGTGGGCATTCCAAAGCATGATCACTTCAGTTCAATGAGGGTGACTTCTGTTACTGATTTTCGGCTTCAAGCCCCAGGTATAGGTGAGGCGCTTCCGTTCCGCCGCATCACCCTTGCAGGGCAGGCCCAACGAGGTTGATTGTCAGACGCTGCCTAACGTTGCTGTCTGAAGAACAAAAAAATCTTTCCATGTCCAGTTTATAGACCACCGGAACCGCAGACCGGACCACTGGACGAGCGCATCCATGAGAGGAGGGGACCAGCGGACCCGCGGACCGGCGAACCGGCGGACCGGCGGACCGGCGGACCAGCGGACCAGCGGACCCGCGGACCGGCGAACCGGCGGACCAGCGGACCGGCGGACCGGCGGACCAGCGGACCGGCGGACCAGCAGACCAGCGGACCGGCGGACCAGCGGACCAGCAGACCAGCGGACCGGCGGACCAGCGGACCAGCGGACCAGACAACCGCACGATCATAAGTCTCGCGGGCATAGTTTCTCCATCCGGCCGGTAGCCTGCGCCATTCGCGAGTTGGCAGGGAGAGGTGGCCTTGAGTGCTGCGATTAGTGCGTCTTGGGTTGCGATTTCGTTGAGTCGAGGGCGGCCATGAAACGATCCATGGCGGAACGCTTCGTGCGGGCAGCGTCTTGTTGGGGCAGTTCCAAGTCGTGCTGCCAGTCCCAGTCATTTCACTGACAGACGAACACAAGTACGAACACAGAGGATCATACAGGAGTCCAGGAGAATCGAAAAATTTCTGGTGTTCTTATGTTTTCTTGATACAATTGATAAGGACAGCCAAAAAACATCGGTTCCAGGAGCCACTGGGGGACGGTTTCTTGAAGTTGGAAGTTCAGCTTTCAGGCGTGCAGGCCTGTTGGAAGTTCGTCGGCGAGTCATGCTGCTGAAACAAGCGCAGTTGACATTTAGACCGAACGGTTGATATTTTGCAAAGTGGGTGTCTATATGTTAGTAGGGGGACCCCCAGCCAATAGCTGTAACCGTATAGCTTATCACGAAGGATTGTTCTCAAAAAGTGAACACTTTCAGATTTCCGCCCCCAGTACCCACCGGTGACAGGCAGAAAATATACGGGGCCGGTCGAGGGAGGCACTCGCTTGGACGTGTCGGAGACGTTCGGAGGCACCCCAGCCAATAGCTTTTGGTCTATGGTCCTTCTTCCAGGGGTGTGGTTGCCTGAGAGGTCTCCCTATTTATTTGTTCAAGTATCCTTGCAATTCCTGCACTGTCTCACAGAAGATGCTGCCAACACAGGCGTGGGCTCCTGATGAAGGGAGGTGAAGGTTCCAACGATCCTCCCAAACACTTCTGCTTGCAGCGCTGGTGGGTGATTTTGTCTCTGATGGGTTGGGCATCCGGAAGACCTCGGTGTGGTCCTTCTGCTTCTTGCCTGAGGGCCTGAGGGCTTGCAAGTCATGAAGTCAAAGTGTCAAAAAAGAAGACGGCACTGCAACATGTTCCCGGATGTTTATTCAGTAAATGCACTGCACCGGCATAGCTTCGTCTCAAATGCAACTTCCAGCTTGCTTTTGGTGTGGACCCCTGGCCAGGCCCTAGGAGAAACAACGACAAGTCAGCAGTTGCACCATGTTCCACTCCTTTCACAAACCACTCCTCTCACCAAAGTTCATGACTTCGTCGACCGCATCCAGTGAAACAAGCCATGGCATCTTAACATGGGCTGCCTGGAAATCCCACTGGAGTTGATCGGAGATCCGCTGCGTGAACTGCATGTGCTCTTCTCGGGCTGCCCGGGGTTTCAGACGCCTTGGCTACAGTACACTCTCCCTAAGGATCCAAGTACCCTCTGAGAAGGTGTTTGGGGTGGGTTTGGAGGGTCCAAGTACCTTTTGAGGAGGTACTTGGATCCCTCGGGTCTGATTTCAGCACCTTTGGCTGAACCCCCCTTCTGAGGAACACACTCCCTTCGGATGGAGAAGGTCTATCGCATGGAGTATCGCATGGGAAGAGACTCACATGAAACCCGGAAAAACGCATTCGGTTGTAGAGGACCATATAGTCTTCCAGTCTGGTCCGTATGTTTGTGGGTTTACCTCCCTGAAATCATCATGGTTAATTCCGTATGTGGATGGCAGACCCGACATTGGCCATTGCCTCGTGTCATTATCATGTCGTTCCAGGGTGGATTCACTAGTACCACCCTATGTATATGGCTAGCTCGAACGATTCGAGTGGGCGGGCATCGCGTGTGCCTTCTTTTTTAACCGCTCACCAGGAAAGCCACCTGGGAAGATGAGAAGATGGGCCACTTGCTTGAGGATGGGTCGGCTCCCTACCAATACCAGCACGATGGTCGGCACCCATTTGTGGGAGCACGTCACCGGAAATTTCTAGGTATGGAAGGGGTTGCTTATGGCTTAAAATAACAGTTGGCGAGGTTTGTTACTAAATTGCTCGGTATAGATGATATGTTTCTTTGAAAGTTACATATTCTACCAGCACTTTCCTCTCAAGGTCACCAATGGAAACCCTATGAAACCCTTACACTACTTATGGTTCTCTATTGGACACCGCGACAGGAAGGTCCAAGTGCAGCATGTTAGCAACAGGTAACAGGTCCCAAGTTGCCAATTAACTAATTATCCCACAGCAGGCAATAATATATCTTTAAAGCGATCGTGCAACACCGTCCAAAGCCACTCGGTAAGACGGCCCTTTAGTCAGAAAGTTGCTTGAGGCGACTCCTCAAAAATACCAAGAAAGTGGTGTCGATTGGCGGGTGGTTGACGCGAAAGAGCTGGGGCCCTCGGGGTCACAGAGGATGTGACCACTATATGTCACTTACAAACCGTTGGAGTCGGGGGGGAGGGTCTTTGATCGTTGACTTTGCTGCGTTTATCCTCACGATCAGCGAGGATCCACTGGTTGGATGTACACTGCAGGACAAAACAACCATCATCTTCACGCCCAGCAGCCTTGCCCAGCCCGGGGATGGTCGTGCCCAGGCTTGGTGCACTTCACCAGCCCCTCCTCGGCGCGGGCGGCGCGGCAGAGCCGCCGTGACACCACCTGGCCCAGCGGCCAAGCATTGCAGATGCGTGCGCAAAGCCCGGGGCACGCCCGGGGCGCCAACGAGAGCAAGCAACGGCTGCGGCGCGCCGTGGCTTCTTGGGCCTGTTGAGCAGCAAATTGAGGGTCTGTTGTTGAGCCTCCAGATTGTGGTGCTGGTTAGTTGCACTCGGATTCAGACCACGTAATGATGACCACGCGACCACGCTTGTAAAGAAGACCACGGTATGACCACGCGACTTGCATTTCAAGAAGACCACGGTATACGTTATTTGATGGTCCCAACTTCCCTGGCCGCCTTCGTCCTTCGGGGCCAGCAGCGCCAGGCCGAGAAGTCGATGGGCCTCGAGGAGGCGATCGCCGGTGCCATTGACCACTGGCCGCACAGTGATCCGGAGATCCAACAAGGCGGGAAGACAGACGAGAGGCCGACTTGAGTGAGGAGAGGTCGACTCAGAACATCATGGTTGTTTGCAATGACCACGAATGAATCATATATATATATATCTTATATATATATATACTTAAGATTATATAATCTGCATATATATATATATATACTGGAGATGTGCAGAGTTTTTTTTGGGATACATTTTATATCATGTTATTGGTTGCAGTACAGCGTTTGCTTTTAACAAGCCAGCTGCATATGTTACTTACACTGCATATATGTCACGTGTCAGCGTCTTCCAAGTCCGCTTTTGTGAGACGGCTGGGCTGTGGAGGTGGCGGTCACCCAACGTTTGCATGCGCCGATGGCAGCGGGATTCCCCCAGAAAAAGAAGGGGGCCACCTCACTTGACCTGGTAGAACATCATAGAACAGGTGGACAGTTCGGCTCGCACCTTCACCGACCAGGGCCTGACTGGGGCAACGGCTCAGGAGTTTTCCCCTTTTGACCTGTCACAGTTTCCCCTCGCACCTCATGGCTCAGCTCCCGAGCTGTCCACGCTGCTCATGGAGCAGCGAATTGGCCGTTGGTGGCGTCCGCTGGGTACGGAGAGAGAGGAAGGGCGCGTGGCATGTGACATTACGATCTGTACCTTCAACATTCTAGCTGAAGGTTTGGAGCCCCAGAACTGCGCCTTGAGCTTTTGTCAGCGCAAGGAGGCTTTGTTGGAGGAAATCCTCTGTTGCCAAGCGGATGTGATTTGCTTGCAGGAGGTGGATCACTTCGCAGATTTCTTCCAGCCAGCCCTGTCCAAAGACTATGTAGGCTGCTTTGTACCAAAGACCAAGTGGACAAAGAAGGAGGGTCAAAAGACTATGGCGGCCACAGAGGGGCAGGCCATTTTCGTTCGAAAAGAGCGCCTGCAGGTCATCATGCCACTGTGCTGGACCAGCCTTAACCTTCGAGAAAAGAGGTGGGCCAGCCTGGCAAAGGCATGGAAGCAGCACATACAGAGTTCGCAGAAGATGCGCTTTAGCTACGGCACTGAGAAAGCTCTCCAGGTCGTGCCGCAAATTGTTTTGGGGGTGCTTCTCCAGCCGAGCGACGCATGTCACCAGCCCTTCCTTGTCACCAGCATGCATTTGAAGTGCCGCGTGTCGGAGGAGCAGTTGCAAGGTATGGACTATGACCATTTCAAGCATTTGCAGTGCCAGCATTTCCTGAGAGCAACCATGAAAGCTGCTGAAGAGCTGTTACCCCCAGGTGCGCCCGTGCTTTGCGGCGCTGATCTGAATTTGTGCCTTGCCACAGATCAAGGAGCCGCTACAGTGGTCGAGCAGGAAGGGTTTGTGGATGCCGGCGCAGCCTACCCGGCCTCCCATCATACAGTGGACTATATCCTCGTGCGGGCGAAGTCAGGTTCCCCTGAAGCCGTTTGGGAGCTTCCCAGTTTAGAGATGGATGAGAGTGCTCACCAATCTTTGCCAAATGCCCAATACCCATCTGACCATATCCTTCGTGCTGTGCAGCTGTCCCTGCCACCAGTCCAGGCTCCCCTACCGGAGAGAGATGAGAGAGGCTGATTGATGCTGATTGCATACATCTTCAGACTGCCATTTGCTGCAATCGGGCAGGCAGGGCCCAGGCTTTCCGGCCTGGCGATGTACAGGAACGCCTTGGTCTGATCAAGCCGAACCAGTGGTTCCAGGGAGGGATGGGCGCCCATCGAATGGTCATTGCATTTCCTTTGTCCAGTGACCAAACGAGGATATCAGCCGAAGAGTGGCGTGAACAGACACACTCACGAGCGGCCATAGTTAAGGATGTTTGCGCTGGGTTGTATTAGGGCAGATCCAGAGCCCCACAGCCTTACAGTAGATGTTTTGCCAACTGTTCCACTGTAAAGGGACTCTGGAAAAAACACCACTCCACTCCGGTCGCATGGCGAGGCCTTACCCTGCTCGCTTCTCAAGCTCTTCACAGCGACCACGCGCTGGTCACGCAGCGCCGGGCGCAGGCCTTCGCGCACGCGCGGGCACAGGCAAAGCTGGCAAAGGCCAAAAGGCAACTGGAAGAGGGTTCGACGCCCCGACGAGCAGCGTGGGAAGCTTGGATGAGGTTGGGGAGCTTCTGCAAGAGAAGTCAGGGTCATGACATAGACCATGGATCTTCCAACTGTGCAAAATGTTTGCCTTTCGATCTAAACCACCAGCCAACAGGCATACGCGTTGCAGAGTTGGAAGATCCAGGATGATCCCGGTATTTTGACGATGACAGACATCGGGTGTGGGTCTGTGCGGCCACCAAGGATGGCCGGTTTGGCACGGACACCGTGGAAACGAGTCCCGATTCCAACCACCATGGTGTTTTGTGCCAAAGAATGTCAAAGAATCCATTGTATGTACTTTGACAACCAAGAGCAACCAAGCTACTGCTAACATCCACGAGGTCTTGGGGTCTTCAGAACATCCACGAGGTCTGGCCCATGGTGAACGAAGTATGATGAGCACTGAGCACCATGCACGACCTGAGACCCGACGTAGACGTCGCCACGTCTCGGGTGCCAGAGCTTCGCCGCTCGCGGAACCGCCACCAGAGACCCTCCCAACGAGCATGGATGGCCTGGGAACGACCACCTATGTCCTCTACAAACAGGGCCTGAACTCCAGCCATCTCCAAGTGCACACTCCCCGAAATCGCCCACAGTGAACGACACCTGTCATCACCTGTTTGCAGAGGAATTCAAGATCCACCTGTCATCACTTGTCATCACAGTGGAGTTCATGACATGATGATCCAAGTTCCGGGGAGTGATGCTCTGAGGAGATGAAGGAAGCCCTGACTTGCGCCGGCGAGGCGCTCAGCTTGGGTCAGGACACCACCAGCTGCGCACGGAAAACCCACCGTGTGCTGCGCGCGTGTGCGGATGCCAAGCTGCAGAAGAGGCGGAAGAGGTGGAAGCAATGACCCCCGACTAGAGATTACTTCGGATGCATTCCCTCATTGCCTACTAATTAAGCACCAGTCAGACAAGCCAGGAAGCTTCAAATCATGGTGGATCGTATATATATATATACCCATGTATCCCATGTTCTGTTTCGTTTTTGGGAACCGGTCAACCAGGAGAGGTTGGTTTCGTTGGTGTCGGGCCCATCCATTCCGACAAAACCTGTGGGACGGTGGACCTGAAATCCCATGGGCCTGAGACATGGACCGTTGCCAGACCTGGGAACGACAGGTTTCATGTGGACAGGAAGCCGATTTCTCTCCAACCACCTAATGTGGATTCTGGATGAAAACCCCCGTAATTTTTGAAGAGGATGTCCAATTCATGTCTCGGGGAGTTTGCTCATCAAGACACTATACTCATCAAGAAACCATAGATGGCGCAAGTGGCAACACAGCTATTATCGTGCAGTGTTCTGATCATACGTCAAGTGCAAGTGCAAGGAAAGGGAAAGGGAAGGGAAAGGCAAGGGAAGGATAGAGAAAGGAGACATGAATGAAGGAAAGGAAAGAAAAGAAAGGCATGCCAGGAGAGGGAAAGGAAACATTATTAAGGAAAGGATAGGAGAGAGAGAGAGAGAGAATATGAAAGAAGGAGAGAGAAAGACAGTTCAAAGAGAATAACATTAAATACAATTGCAACTTAACAGAGAGGTGGTCTACAAAAATTGGACATTTGATACCAGTGTTCTTTGCAGAAGATGGCGCAAGTCTACTCTGTGATTGGTTGGAATGCCATTTGCTATGCTTGAAGATATATATATATATATGTGTGTATATATATATATATAGTTGTTTTTTTTCCACGGTTTTCCGCGTGCGCTTTTGGCACTTTCTGGTGCCATCTACTCGTTTCCGGATATAGCCATCTATTCTGAAAGCAGTGTAAGACTTTTGAGGTCGATCATGATCGACATATACTGGCAAGTGGTTTCATGTGCGATTTGGGGTCATGGAAGATGTGTGATAAGTTCCGGTGACCTTGATCCACCTCGATCGGTTGATTCCCGATGCATGCTTGACAAAGCCATCCAATCCAGTGTCCTGTTCGATCTACTTTAGGTATTACCATTTATTCAATACTATAAAATGATCTATAATGTCATGTACAGTATATATACACAGGTGACAAGTGACATATATCGTATTGGAGAACCCTTCCTGTTTGAGAAATCACACATTGAGCACCTTCCTTTTGTGATCAAATCTTCTTCCTCCAAGGAGAGCTGGGCCATCCAAGCCTGGACGGAGCTGGCTGCTGCGCTGGAGCGTCACGATGTTCCCAAGCTCTGCCGCGGCGTGGAGGACTGCGACCAGCTGCTGCAGGGCTTGGCCGCCGCAGAACACGACGCAGCCGCTTCGGTGGCGTGAAAGGGGCGAAATGGGAGGAATGCCCAACGATCCATGGATTGAATACTTGCCTCAATAATTACATTGACAATTTAAAACATCTTAAAACCACTGCCCAATTGCAGGCAGATCTGTTCCGCACGGACTTCTGTATATAGGAACAAGACAGAACAACCAGGAGTCACAAGAAGGGGTGCCGAACGAACGAGATCGGGGTCCCCAGAACATCCACTCACGGGATGCATAAAACTACCCCATCTTGTGACTCTTGGAATTTGATTAAAAGGAACTTCCTATAACTTCCTCCTCTTCGGAGACTTCAGCTGTGAAGCCTCCGAGTGAATTTTGGGGGGCATGACTTGTTTGGACAGGCCTAACCCGACCGCCGTGCTGCTTCAATGAAGATCTGATAGATTTGTTTCCATACACCTCGCCGTGTTCTATGTTTGGTATAGGCTTTGACCATCTCGCTACGAGGCCTACGTGCCCAGTGCCGAGATGCAGGACCTGCTCCTGAGCGCTAGGCGCATCATCGACGGCGAAGCCGGCTTTACAGAGGAGGCCCAGCGCCGCCAGGCCTATGCTGGCGTACGGTCTGCGCTGCACATGCGCCGTTTGGGAGTGGGAGCTGAGGAGGGCGCACCTACGTGTTTTGGCGCACTTGGCGGAGGATAGAGGGACGGAGGGGAGATGAGGGGAGGGTGTTTCAGGTGTTCAGGGTTTTGTTTAGAAGTGGTCAGAAGTGCTTGGCATCGAGAATGTCTCGCTGCAGGTTGTGTGGTGTTTGACTGTAACTGCACGAGCTCACTTTCTGTGCATTATTCTTCGCTCAGAGGCATGGTCGGTATATCACACATTGACACACAAACTGCTTCGCGTCTTTTTTCCTTGGTTTCAAGTCCAAGTGGCAAAGCATTCAACAGGAGATACGCATAGCTACACCCAATCTTGGGTGAATTCTTGGAACGGGCTTGACTCACAGTCCGCAATTACTAGGGCATCTCAGAGCTATTTTGGTCTTCTAGTCGCATGGGCCTCTTGTAGGACAAGTTTGTGCGGTACTTCTCCTTGACACTTTTGCCACACAAGAGTGTGGGACACTATTGTTGCATTTTGTCGCGCAAGCTTGTGTGGGACACGCCTGCGGGATAGACTTGCAGGACACTCTCTAAAACCACCAGCCAGCTCTTGTGGGACACTTTTGTGGGAGACATTTGCCCGACACTCGCGTAAGACGAGAAACCCAAGGTTACGAGAAGTCTTGGAGCTGGCAGAGCTCGTGGGCGCCGGGCCAGGCGCGATGGGGTTCACGGACTGAACTGTGCCCTGCCCAGGGGAGTGGTGGGCATCCAGTTCTTCCATTGTTCTGGCATCTTTTTTCCCTTACAGGGAGCCCTTCAGAGCGACCACGGAAGTTTACAGTGTATAGGTCTGTCCTATGACCTGTAACAGTCGGTAAACAATGCTCCCTTTTCTAGAGTGCCCGCAACTCCATGAGCCATCATCATCCACTGGACCACTGGTAATCGGATAGACCCAAGTGATAGTCATGGTCGCCGATCCCTTGGTGATCCCTTCCAATCGTGATGTCCGAGATCACTGGCCCCGGGTGAAAGTTGTTGAGCCGATGAAGAGGATGGCGACATTCCCAACAAGCACCAACAAATGTAGGCAATCTTTGCACCACCACGGAGCGTTTGGGTATGCATCATTGGTCTTTTGAATCTGGCAACGCCATCGCACTGCAGGTGTGCCATGGCGACCTGGCCATATCAACTCATATATCAGCACAAATCATCAACCAATCAATCAATCAATCATTCAATCAATCAATCTCAACATAATCTTAACTCTATATATATTATATATATAGAGAGATGCTGCTCCAGCATGGTTTAGTTGTTCCCGATCTACACTCATGTCCGCTGCGCGGGCTGGGCTTCCGGACCTTCGCTCGCCACGCCCCGCAAGCGAGGGCAGGGTCCGGGTCCGGGTTGACCGTCGAGGTCTCTCCTGGGACGACTGCGTGGGGGAGGCCTTGAAGTTCCAGCAGCAAATCCAGGAGCAAAGTCCCATCAGGCGTGGAGGATCCGGCTGTTTGAGGCGGATGAAGGTGAGGGTTTGAGGCGGTGGCTGGAAGTGCAGCGGCTTGGTCCCGTTCTCGGGATCGATCAGGTGGGCGCTCATGGCATCCCTGCTTCTGGGCAAATCGGCCTCCTTCTGGGAGAGCGTGACCTGTATCTTCCGCGTGCAGCGTGCCACGGAGGCGGCCAGGCCGTCCCGGTGGAAGGGTGGTGGGGTAGAGGTCACAGGTCAGAGGTCGCGTGCGTAGAAGGATGTAGAAGGCCTGCTTTGACGTTTGTTTTACTTGTTTTTGGTGACTTTTTGTTTGTTTTGTTTTTGTTTTTGTGTTGTTTAATGCTTTGCTTTGTTCTATTTTGTTTTGTTGTTTTGCTTGCTTGCTTGCTTGTTTGTTTGCTTGGTTGTTTGTTTGTTTGCTGGTTTGTTTGTTTGTTTGTTAGTTTTTGTTTTGTTTGACTGATTGATGGATGGATGGCTGGCTGGCTGGGTTGGTTGGTTGGTTGGTTGGTTGATGATAGATGAGGAACTCCGTCATGCATGGCCATGGCATCCACTTCCAACTTACGTATCTCCAAGTGATCCGCTCGGTGACCTGCCTTCGGATCGACCTCTCCCAGACCATCCATGAGACATACTGCACATGGTCGTTTGTAAGTCATGTAACTCTTCCCTCCGTGGATGATCCGGGTTCTAAAATGGAACATGCATGTAGTAACATCCGGATTTTCCCACCTGCTTCCGCTAGCAGATCATGGCACCGCCCATGGCACCAGTCAGGCGCTTGGGGATCTCCCACGAGGAACTTGCTCACGCCTACGACTTAGAAGCGCGCTTCGAGCGGTACCACACCGCGGCTCGACGCTTGGATCAGGTGGGATCCGACGGCTCCGACCGCTAGGCGACAGTGTGAAGAGGGTCCCTCCAGAGGTTAGGTGCAGCATGGTGCAGCTTTTGACCCGCAAAGTACGCCTCCGATTTACACTAAAATGTACATCCATAGTCTAAAACATCTAGACATCAAATCTAGAACCAACACAAAGACACTGCCAACCTCCATGGTCTACATCCGGCCCGGCACGTCCTGCCAGCTTGGATGTGTTTTTCGCACCCTTCAGAGCAGCCTTTCTGGCCAGGCCCTCACGAGTGGGGAGAACTTGACCTTGGCGTTGCATGCCGCGCGCGATGCGGCGGCAGATGGGGGCCAGCTACAGGCCCCGTACGACCGGCTCACACGTGGGCCGGAGCGATCAAAATTGAAGGTTGAGCTGGGTTTGGTGAGGTTTGACGATGCTTGGCAGGTTCGAACAGAGGGCGTTCACTCTTTCAACCTACCTTGGACCACTGTAGAAATGGTTAGTTGCGGCAAGTGGTTGTTTGCTTGGCTTTTTGGATGACAAAAGGTTGTGGCCAAAACCTCCAAACCTGCCAGCTTGACATGTGCCATGACGCTGTAGAAGATCAAGGAGCCATGACGCTCACGACAAAAAGAATAATTGGAAGTGCCTTTTGCTCTAAGCGTTTGCACAATCCCAAACACTCCATGGGACTGCCATATATGCTGATCCATTGACCCCCCTGGCACCACCATCCCTAGCCTTTTCTCGGCAGTCCTGGCAGTCCCAGCGTCTGGGAATGGTCAACTCCACCATCTTCACCGACTGTTCGGCCCGGATCCGCCTTCGATCCAACTCCCACAGGTGCAGACCCCTTTGTGGAAAGCCATGAAGAAGCTGGGTCAGCCCTCTCAGGATGAGGGTGAGCCTGAAGATGAGGAGCCTGAGATGGCGGAAGGCCGGAGAGGGCAGCCACCGGGTGGCGGGTTCCCGCCGCGCGTGGCCCTGGAACGATGCGCAGAAGTCCAAAGACTACTCTTAGCCATTGAAGTAACTGGAGTTCCTCTTTCATGGCCACCTACAGACCAAGTAAACTTATCAAACATCTTGAAAAACATAGTATTGGACTCCTAGGGTGCATATGAAAGATAATTTTAATACATATTATATATACACACCGTGGCAAAGTACCCCTAATACTTCTTCGTGATCCAAACCATGGTCCAGCCATGTTCAGTGCCGTTTTGTGTCCCATCGCTCAGATGCGCCAGCCGTTCCTCGCGACCCTTGGGCCCTGCAGCATCTGAAAGAGGCCTTGGATTGTGCCGAAGCCGCAGTGGCGGGGTGAACCAACGGTGGATCTGAGCCGGGCACTGCTGAGCTGCTGAGCCGGGGAATGACCCAAGTTACGACAGAATCGACCAGAATCTCCCTTGGTGCGGCAGCTGATCTCTCAGATCAGTTGCTGATCCAGGCTGATCCCAAAAATATAGCATATTATTTGTGGGCAGCATCCAAGCTTCAAAGCGCACACTGCCATCAACATCTGGCAGCAGCACCCTGCAGAGGCACAAGCATCCAAGCTCCAAAGCCGTTTCCCATTCTTGAAGTAGGAACCTCAATGGCTCTTGCTATCTGCTAAATATATATATATAATATAGACATGCAAAGCCAAACCATTATAATGTGAGATTCGTAGTGACCAATTCTTTTCTTGCAAGGTCTTGGGGGGCCTTAATATAATGGCCTCCTTTGGAATTCATTGCGTTTGCTTTCATTCTGCTTTCAGTCTGCTTTCATTTGCTTTCACCCCGAGTTCATGTGCAAGAGAATGTGTAGATAGACATGTAAAGGAAACCATTCCAAAGCAAGCCAAGAGCAACAGTAGGGAAAGGGTCTATAATTGTGGACCTCCTCTCTAGTGTGGATCCTGGGCACTTGTAAGGGGCACCGTTTGCAAGACAGTTTGAGTGAAGTGAAGCTTTTCCATGCTTTTCCAAGACTGGTTCTTTTTTTCTGTCCTGTGAGATTTTGTGAGCATGACTCACTGCAAAAGAAACTGCAGTATTGTTGTTTTGAGTTTCTTGGGTGGGATTGGGGCCCATAATTTTATAAATATGGATCCTGCAGACCATTATTGTGCTTCCAAAATCCTGATTTTTTGAGTGCAGTATATACAGGAACGAAACTGATTTGGATGTTTCTGGCGAGCTTGCATTTGATGAATGCAGACTTCCTCTTAATCACGGACTAAGCGTTATGGTACAAGCAATAGTCTACATTAACCATGACCCAGACAATTGACCCCCCAAAACACCCCAATGTAGGCATACATGGCATACATGGAGTGTTTGGGTGATGCTCACCTCAATCCACCGCCTCCTCAGGCGGCTCCCGCCCGCTGATGTGCTTGGCGCTCCGCAGGGCGCAGGAGGCGAGGCTGGAGCCAGGCGCAGGTCGTTTGTGGAGATGTGTTGACGGAGTTGATGAGAGGAAAAGCCTAAGAGGACCGAGACGGAGAGTGATGTCATGAGTCATGGTACATCCATGAGTCATTGTCATGTTCGTGAGCCGATTTTTGGTAGGGCGATGCGCAGGCACATTTTGTCGTTGTTTTTTCTCCCTCGGAGTCCGCCAAGGCTTTTTAGCTCAACAGTGAAGCTCACTGCACTACTTGAGGATAGCCGAGGGTAGCTTCATAGATAGTACATCGACCAATCGGTATGTCGCAATAACCATGATCACAAACCCGAGAGCAGATGTTGCTCCCCTTTGGCTGGCCCAATCCTGAGCAGATTTTTATGCTTGGTCACCCTGTGCCTGTACCTATTTGACCTGGCTCTTTAGATAGGCCAAGAGGCTTGGGAGTCCCAGCTCTTTTGCGTACCACTTTCGGACGGGCCGCTTATGGACGATCTTTGTATAGTAGACTTGGGAAACACGGGCATGATACCTTAGCATCCCTTCCTTCATTGGATATTCCTTACTAGGCACCAGTCACTGACATCGGACACGACTCACATTGATGGGCAGCACTTCAGGAATCGGCCGAAGCCACCTGGACTGAAGACAGCACACGCCTGCGGCGACCGCCGAAGCACGCGGTTCGATGGGTTTTGGGGGGGGCCATCGTGCACAGGCCTCTTGGCACAGGCGGAGCGCTACATGGAGGAGAGGATCATGGGACGTGAGCGGAGCGCCCGGGAGGTGGAGCGGAGCTGGAGGTTGCTGGAAGTTTGGGTCATGAATATTGGCTGATGTAGGTGTAGCTCTCCAGATGGAGATGTAAAACCATTCTGGTACGGTGTTTGGTTCATCAACAGGAATGATGATGTATCATGGATCGACGATTGATTTTTTCCTTTTACAAGCAGACGCAACATGTAGATGCGTAGAAGACCTGGACAGACGGGCCTATGAAATGTTGGAACCCGAACTGTTCAGTGACCAGCACGGTTCCCAGTTATATTTGTCCCTGACGCCAGAACTAGATGAGGAATGCCAAGTCCTCATGGAATAGCTACATTAGTATCATCATGTATGGGCCAGTCGAATGCGGGGGTGACAAAGGACCGACCAACATGCAGCTGGATCGAGGCCCGCATCCAAAAATGGTCGCCGCTGTTCCAGTACAGTGAGGACATGACAATGTTCTGGCATCCATTTCCTCACGTTCACCTTTCACCCATTTCCTCACTGGTGATTGGGTGCAGTTCCCCACTGTTCTGCCAGTTGCTGTTGAATCCATTTCAATGTTCTGCCAGCGGCAAGACAGCGGCATGGCCGCGTCTGGCAGGAGCAGGAACTTCGTGCCCGCCTCAGTCACCTGGCGCAGCAAGGACGGACAGCGCGGTCAACTTGAGCCGAGCTGGTGCTATGAGCCCCGGCATCCTTTATGCTGATAAAAAGCATGCTAAACTGTTCAACCTATAGCCAACTGATATTACTGTAATTGCTATATATATAATATTAATGTATAATATAATGTATAATATATGGGTTGTATTATCAATTCATTGGTTCGGGTTCTTGCGTTCCTTTTTATGCCAGGAGATCTGCATGGCTTGCGAGAGGCCCTCGAAGAGGCACAGGAGTTGAACTTGGAGACTCGGAGCTGTGCGGAGGCTGCGCTGAAGAACCAGACCCAAACAGTTAGGGCTCCTGTCCCACATCGGCCAGTGGTTGAGGGGGCGGGTTTGGGGTACGGGGGTTGGTGAGGATGCGAGGCGAGGGCGGGGTTGGGGCCCTAATGGAAGAGACCAGCACATGGAGGCACAAAGAATTCGAGTGTTTGTGTGGAAAAAAAACTGCGTTGCTGGGTTTTGCTGAGTAGGGTGATGTTTCTACATCCGGTGATGTGCTTTTCTTGACACATCTGGGGTTCCTTCAGCAGATCCAACGGTGATCCAATGCACATTCCAGATCATCCATTTAAAAATGTTATTATTTATATAAACCATGTTTCAAGGGTTTTCCATTTACTGTCATATAAACATTTATTTAAACTATATTAGGGGTTTCTCCACCGCCGTGGATCACGGCGGCTCACTGCCGGCGAGCGACGGTGAGCGACGAGATCCCCAGCGACGGTGACCTGTAGACGGATGAAATGACCACAATAACCCCCCACCATTTGGATTGAACATCTTCATAATGTAGATTCTTGATCAATAAACTTCATTAAAAAAAAACAGGATTAAAGAGGTTTTTCCCATCAAAACATGCTGGGGGCGTATGATTCAAGAGCCTACATTGTGGGGTAATCGCTTGTTATGATGCATCATTTGGCATCGATTTTGCACCTCACGACGTTGGAAGAACTCCTTTTTTTCTCCAGAGAGTAGGGGAACCGAAGGGTTCCCGGTTTCGGGCCCCCCCCCCTTGACCGAAAGAAGGACCCCAGACTTCCCCCGCGAAGGACCATTTGTTGAGACACGACTCATGGGACTGCCAGTCCGGAGCTGCCGGCCCCATTGGCCCTGGCCACCCGATCGGCAGTCCATCCTGCCAGTCCCAGACTGGTCGTGTCTGGGAATTGATTGAAGTTTGCCAATGCCAAGGATTTGACAGACACAAATGGGACAGAATGGCAATGCATTATGCCAATGTCAGTGTCCCAAAGCAATGCCAATGTCAGTGTCAGTGCTTTGGGAGGTCACTGACACCATGGTGTCTCGATCTTGGGTCGGCCTGCCCGTGAACAGGAGATTCACGCGGCTCCCCCCCTGCCAAGAAGAAACATGATGGTTAAGCCATTGAACGTTGAAAATTCACACACATGACACACACACACACACACACATACATTTGATCACCGTTGAGTACGACGGCTACCCGTCTTCTTCCGTCTTCTTCTAACGCCGTCTCACACCCACCGGTCGCAGCGTTGAAGCTTCACCCCGTGAGGATGTCGAGCACTTTGAACAGCACTGGAGGACCATGTCCCGGTCGGGACGCCCAGATGGACGGGTCAGTCGGTGGAGTCGGTCGGTGCTTTCAGCTAATGTATATATGAACAATACGACAGGTTTTTTTGCACTTGCATGAGCCATTTGGTTGTGTTTGAATGTTCTATTTTAACACACTCTTGTATCTGTGAACCTCTATGCCCAGTGCAAAAGGGGATAACCTACTTTCACCTCTTTGGGGGTCACCGGGTCACCCCAGTACAGATGGAGCAGGTGGAGAGTTCGGTTCCATGTTCCAACGGCTTGAGAGTCGGAGATATATTCCCTAGGGATCCAGCCGTGCCTCCTCAAAAGGTACGACTGGACCCTCCTGCCACCCACCCCAAACACCTTCTCAGAGGGTACTTGGATCCTTAAGGATTATGAGTTATATTATGATATAGTTTGGTATAGGAAAAATACATAAAAATATAGAACATGATACGTACAAATATGCAATATGTTCAACATTAATCACATATGCACCCTGGGAGTCCAAGACGATGTTCAGAATTGTTTTTAGGTGACCCCACACGGATGTATTTGTTACTTCGGTGGTGCCAGGAATAGTCTTTGGACTTCTAGGGTGTGCATAAATATAGACAGCACATGATATCATGTTCAGGGGTCATCCACCAAGGCTGCTGATGAAGAATCGTGCGGTATGTCCTGGGTGCTTCGGAAGTTGGGAATCCAATGGGGCACTGATCCATGGCATGGTGCTGAAAGAAGAGAAACTCCGTCCGTTTCTGACTTTCATTGCCTCGTGACAGCCTGAGTGCACAACAAAGCAAGATATGCGCAAATTCTTGGAAGAAGGTCTCTCGCTTTCCAGTACAAAACCATACACAACCAATTGTATTATACTCACCTCCAGGTAGGTGGGGGGTCCCGCATGTTCTTGCTTTGGTTCTGCGCTTGCGCCGACGGCCGCGCGGAGACGCGCCAGGCAGGCGGAGAAGGTGCGAGCACGCATCCAGCAGATCAACCAGCGGCCTGGCCAGTGTGGTAGAGTGCCGTCCGGGGAGCATCCGTGGAGCATTCATGAGGTCCTGTTTGGACAATCAGCTCCCCCCAAAAATGATTTGAGTCCGTGGACTTGACACTACTTCGAGTCACATCGCGAAGTCGCCAAAAAAGCGGTTTCGATGGCAGAAAATGGGCGACTGTCTTGGAAGGCGACGTTGAGGGACTTTCAGGAACACCTCCCCAGTGGGTTTCCATTGAAACCTCGTGAACCGGGTCACCCGAGGTCACCCGAGGCCGGGTCTGAACATGGGACCAGACTGGAAGATGAGGAATTCCTCCACCCAGTGGTTCTCAAGTGCCATGTGGGTCTCAGGTTCCATGGTGTTTGAAGTTCTCGATTGAAGTTTTGGGATGTCCCTACAATTGATCGTGTTCATGTATCACTGTATCACTGTATCTTTCAGCCAGTCGGGGTTAAAGTTCTGTCGAGTTTCAACTGGACGTTTGCATTGCCAGTTTTCATCCACTGTCACTCAACCATTGGTTTTTGCCAGGCAGCCAGGATCACAGCCCAGGCAGCCACCAAAGGCCCACGGATCACAGCTTTGTCTCCATCGCTGATCCAGCGGTATCACGCGTGAAATCGGGCGCAGAGGGGGCGTTTTTGAGGGGGATGTGCCATTTGCTCTTTACACCTATATCAATTTGTAGCACTGCATCCTTCAAACAGGCTTCACTCATGCGACTCGTCGCTTTGCTTCAAAGCCGACTCAGGAGGAGCATCACCTTTGAGACCGCCAAGTGTTCGAACAACGGCACGTGGCCCAGCCGTGCGCCTGAGATGACCGCTAAAGGACCGAGCCCGTGATGTTTGTGCACAAACACTGAGCTGCATCATGCCATGATGCCTTAGCACCTGCATAAAGCAATGATGAGAACTTTGCACTACCCTTTTCTTCCGTAGGCACTGTGGCTCCGAAGCAAAGGTGAGGGCAAATTAGCTTTTGGTACATGTCCAATGTCCTTTTATGTGGCCAAGTCTAACAACCCAGCTGGTTTTTGGAATACTTTAGCATGTAGTTGTTTGCCATTGCGTCCACTCCACTGCGTGTTTTGTCATTAACTCATTCCACATCCTCAGCATCATATCATAATATCAGTATACGTAGGTATTTGTTCATCAACGGGGTTGGGGGGGTGAAAGTGTGATTTTCGTGTTCACCGCGTGGTGTTAGAGTCGGTCTAGATGACTTGCAAGTGCCACGACTGGAGTGTCATGAAGCCTCACCGATCGTATAACGTGGTCATTGTCTTAACATTAACATCATCGCCCTTTCATCAGTGGTCCCACTTGACAGAGCAATTTGCATTTGGCAAGTCAGACCTTCCACTGGAGCGGGAGCGCTCTTTTGTCATGTCAATCGGTAAGAAACCAGCAACACCTGCGACAAAACGTGGCGCGCACGCTTCATCGTGATCACACGCCAGAACTGTCTTCACATGTGTCACGCTTCCCGAGACATATCGAAATCATCCGAAACTCATTCGTGTCTTGGCAGAGCTGGTGTTTCACGCTGACGGTGTCTCACGTTGTGGTGGAATGTGCTTGCCAGCATGCATACACAGTTCAACAAAACTACTGGTGACCGGCCATGTTAATTTCGAAGTTCATGATTCATGATTGACTATCATGCCGATTTCCTCGTTGGGCCCCACATCTTGTGCCAGAGGACACCAGGTCCTGGACGAGGTTGTGGTGGTCTTGAAGGAGTTTCCTGGTAGCTTGTCACCCGAAGAATGCTCGGAGACCCCGTCCAAGCCTCTATAGCCATTAGCTTGGGATTTGTATTCTAAGTGGAGGGGCCATATATTCTAACTCTATTTAATGACCATATATTCTAAGTGCATCTAAATGTTCGAACCCTATTCTAACTGATAGTCCAAGATAGTATACAAGTTGACTCAGTAACATGGAAGCCTCAGATAGCCTCAGATATGACCTTCCCAGCCTCAGATAGCCTCAGATATATGGCCTTCCCAGCCTCCACGCCTCAGAGATCCTTCGGAAACCTCCGACCCTAACCCCAACCCCCAACCCCTAACCTCCATCAAAATGGGTGCGTCAGGTGCCCCACCGCGAGGTCGGACTGTCCGGTCACGAATCCATAGAATTCATGAGGATCGTGTTCTTCCCGCTCTCCAAGAGTGCCAAGACACAGTCATACCACGTGGCTTTCAAGAGGTTCAATGGCACAGACCTCAGGATGTCCTGTTTTCTCTGGATTTTGCATGCGGGTTCATAGAGTTCATAGAGTTCATAGAACCAAACTTGGGGTTTGTGCCATCTTATTTCTCCATCCACTTATGGAAGTATTGGCCACCGGTGCCCATTACTTCAGCACCTCACCTGCCTTCGGATCACCAAACACCGAGGTCTGTCGCTTCGCTTGGAAGCCCACAGCAACGACAGCAACGCCTTGCGCGCCAAGGCGCTTAGTCAGCAACGCGCTGATGCGGTGAAAGAACAGCTGCGGAGCTGCGGCTGTACGCCACTCGACAGACGAAGTGAAGAGCTGCGGCTGTACGCCACGAACAGCCTCTTCGGTGAGCTGGAGAGGGAACCAAGTCCGATGGGTGACCCATGGTCGACCAAAACAGGCTCGCGGGAGGCTTGGAGGCTTGCAGGCTGAGATGCTTGTGTATGGTCCATGATGTGCTTGAACTTGATTGGCTTCAAGTTTCTCACTCATCTTCGCTCCCCACCCGGACCAACCCTCATGTTGTATCCTGTTTCCTCGTGGGCATAATGAATTCGGGTCATCCAATTGCCTGATCAGCGAGTGATACTCCATGAACAAAACCTTGACACTGGGCCATTGAAGACTAAAGGGCCCAGGACCTCTGTTCTTCTATGCTATTACGATGGACAGTCACTGAAGCTTTCAGCTCCTGTTTTGGACTCGCCAGTGGCGACTTTTCTTCGCCTTGTCGCTTCCACCGGACATCGGCGAAGGTCGAAACGACGGGCGTCCGAGGAACTGGATCACGACGGTGGCTTGGGGCATCGGCCATGTCATCAAGACACACGGCCGCGTTTCATCGGATTGGTCCAGAGGTGAAGAGGACAGGCCCCTGGGCCCCGTGGATGGCCCCGAAGAATGTCTGGTGGATGGTGCGCCAAAAAAAAGCATCAAACTTGGGGATTGTGCCATCTACTCTCCATCCGCTATATATATTATATATTTCAAAAGAAAGGACTGCTCTGGGGGTGTTGTGGCGGTGCTTGGGGAAAGACATGGCGTCGAGCAGATCAGAGCATTTTCATGTTCGTGTGGAGGCATTCAGTAAGTGAACACATCCCGAAATCAGGATGACAGAGTTTGAGTGATTTACTGACTTACTGATTACTGATAAGTTTGTTATCACAAGTCCGAAATCAGTACTCTGTCAGTAAGTGAGCAAGAACCAGTACTCAGTACTGAGTTTGAGTTGGGAGTGGTTCACACCACCGTACCATGGTGTGGGAAGCGGCAGCCGCGTGAATTGGATCAACGACATCAGTCGATGAAGACGGCGAATTCGTGTGATCACCTTGGGCAAGTACTTCGTGCGAACCGGGGTCGTGGACCTGAGCACTTCGTGATCTCTTTTGGTGACCTCAATCGGGGATCTCAACAAGTCACTGTGAAGGTCCTTGGATGTCCTTGGCATTTTTTTCTTTGTGTGTGTTGTTTCTTTCGGTCTAAGGAAGAAGGTGGTGCGGATCTTTCCGCAGGTGGACCTGGAGACTCCGGATCTGCCTGCTTTGCTTCAACTCCTTGGTGAGACGAGGCTGACCGACGAAGTCCAAGATCAGGATCCGCAGGATCCGCAGGATCGTCGGGTGAGTCCGGTCTCGCACGCCGACGAGAACGCGGTCCCGCATGCTTTTGAATGCTTTTGAGACCCAGAAGGGCCGCTTTTGCTTTGGCATCGCTGGGGCCAAAGACGCTCTGGACAAAGCGTGGCCAAGCTTTTTCCGGAACTACCCCTGGCCTGGTGGTTAGATAATGGAAGGTCTTGGAAAGTCGGAGCAGCACAAAGAAAGACAGGGCCCAGGGCGATCTTTTTTCCTAGAAGGAGGCCTGTGCCTTCCTCCGGTGCTTGTTTAGAGGGCGTCCCAGCGGCGCTCGGCCCTCCTGGTCCGGTCCAGTGATTTTGATCAGGCAGTCTTAACGGGTCCACCGGACCCCACGAGTGGCGACTTTGTGGTGCCGCCGCACTCAATTTCATGAGATGTTCTAAACTCAGTGGTTTGCTTTCCGGACCCCCCCCCAATGAAACGTGCTGTGTGCGGTGCTTAATGGAGAAATCCCTTTCATTTCACTTCCAGATTTGCCATACTTCTTTATCGATAATGATCTCGCTGTTGTATTGCGCACATCGCGCCGTGTTTGGACCGGCCGCCAGCTTCGACAAGCCAGGCCTCTCTAAGTAGGATGTCGCTTCGACCTGAGTCAATGACCCAACTCTCCAGCACCATGGGCACCATCAACAGCCTACGTAGTTCCCCAGATCTTTTCTCCAGCAATGTAACTGTAAAATACTGTAAATGTATGTACAGTAAATTTAATGTAGCAATCCAGCAGGTGTCCTTAATCCTCATTCTCTAGATCATTCTCTAGAAAAAGGGTTGAACGACCCCTCTGTGCTAATATCAAGGGGGTTATTCCAGCTATAACACTTTTTGAAGGATTCTACACGACCCAAAGCCAGGTCAAGCGACCTCTTTGAATGGATTGCTCGAATGTGAACTGCAAGCAAGTCAGCAAGTTCAAACGGTTCAGCACCACACGCCCCGAGGCCTGTGGGAAGGCGCTCGCCTGGGAAAGCGCCCTGAGTTTGCTGCGCGGTGCTCGAGGGGTGGCTCGACCGTGACGTGTTCCACACAAGGCATGACACCAGGACGTCAAGTGTGCAGGACTCGGAAGCGGAAGTGGACATTAGGGGGGACATGATCCACATGACAGTCATTGACCCCTCCGCCTTTGTGCACCCATTGTCGAAAGTATATGGAGAAGTGCACCTGCGTGTCACCGGGGGGATCTGTGTGACCTGTGTGTGCGAAGCATAGGGAACCCATGCAAACCCCAATGGATATAGAACATGAACATCCCGAGACTCCGTCGAGGTGGTAAAAAGGTTGGCGACGCGAATCAGCATTGGGTTGCTTAGATCTCACGTCATCCGCTCGTGGAATACGCCCTTTTTCCATTGCAAACCTGATCTTACACAACTCTTGGGCATGGTGGCGGCCACGTGTTCAAGAGGACAGAGATCGAAACAGTCCACCGGACCAGAATACTCTATATATATATATAGACTCTAGACCCCAATGCAGGTAGACATCTCGTGCACATAGAGTCTTTCAGTCTTTCGATGTTTTTGATGGCTGAGTGTTTCCTCTTGCAGTTTCTTTGGATCATCGAGATTCATCGAGTTTCTTTGGAAACGGAAACATCACGAAACATATGAAATCCACTTGTTGATCCATACATGGTGTCTTTTTTCTCAGCTATGGTGGTATGGAAGCCACTTGTTTGTTTGGTTGCCTTGGAATCCAGCCTTTTAGATCCGTTTCTTCAGGCCATTGCGTTCAATGCGGCGATGGCTGGGTGCGGCGATGCGGGTGAGTGGTCCTGGACCTTGTGGCTCTTCGAGGCTGCGCAGCCCATAAAACGCAGCATTTGAGTCCCTTCTTACACATTCAGGACAACAACTTGTTTATAATGGTTTATATATATAGGATTGTTTTGTAACATGCCCCCAATCCAGCAGACAAGTGAGTCCACAGAAACACCTTGGACATTGTTTGACCATCACCCATGGACACCTGTTGGATGGTCCAGCTATGTCCAGCTGTCTTAAGGCTTAAAATGCACAAAGAAATCTAAGCAAACATTTTGGAGCACTCCTATTCTTAATATGCAAATATAATATGTATATAAGTCATCATCCGGCATTGCCTTCCCTTCTCACCTTCTCACCCCATACACGATCATAGCACCTCCCCTCCCCATGAGGAGATGCTCCGCCAGCAGCTCACACGGACAGAGATCTCATTTAACGTGGCTTGGGCGTGGCGTTGCGGTCTTCGGAGTGGCCAGTTGTTCCTGGGAGTCTTTGGAGTGGGGAAGCGGCTGCCGTGGCCGTGTGAAGTTGGAGGGATGGGTTCTTGTGCGGGATTTGTTTTTGATGTATGCTTATACCAGGAGTCACATTCTGGGGTGGTTTCTCGTCCCATCCAGTGGGTGGGTAATGGGGACCCCTATCCTCCAATAATAGGCGTTTTGAACGTTTTGTGAACTGTTTGGAATGATCAACATAAACGGTTTCTTCTCGGCTTGTCTCGGAGGGGTGTTTGGAGGACCACATCGCCAAAGACATGCCAAGACTTTTCTTCATCATGCATTTGCCTTGGGTTTGTCTCCTTACCGGGTCAACCAGTATCACTCGAGATGCAACCAGGCCCCATCATCCAATGTTTCTGGGGATCTGCGCCCCCACATCATTCACTCCACCTGTCCACCCAACTCTTTGCCGCGTCTTTGGTCCAGCGGCACGACCCAGCGCGACCCCGTCAAGGCATGTGTGAACGCCATGAGCTTGAGCCTCCGATGGGAACAAGCTCTCCAGATCTACGAGTCCATGCGCCCCAGCCACTCGATGGCATGCTTACTATAGACTATACCCCAGGCAGGACACATGGGACTGGCATTCTTGCCAACATTGGGGTGGTTGATGCACGGGGTCAATGTAGGTATACCTTTCGCTATTGTTTTCCCCCAAAGACGGGACTTTAGGGCGAGGTGAGAAGCTAAAAAGAAGCGGCACCTTTAGGCATCCCAACGGCGTCTTAAAGGCGTTTTTCCCTGCGCATGGATCTTAAGCATATCTGTGGAACCCTTAAAACGGCACTTTTCAAAAAGGGCTTTGACACAAATATTCGGCCTTTTGAAGATCATCTCCATGGTTTGTGCCCGGCACAAACCACACACCGGCACCGGCACAAACCACCAAGTGCGTGGGTCCGGGTCCAAGCCGCTGCATGTTTCTCCAAGCTCGCCAGCTCGCCATTTGAGGCCTCCTCCGGCCAGAAGCTTGGCACTTCTTTTTGTTCGGATGTTCGGCTCGCCGGGTTTCGGAGGTCTGGACCGTCGGAAGCACGGGAGGAGCGAGGTCAAAGCTGGTGGCACACGCCTTGCTTGGGGAACAGAAACCTTTTTCCCGTTCATGGAAATGCACGAAGTGGACAAAACCACAGATGCGAGCAAGGCCTTTTCAAACAAGACTATAGTATGCCTGGCTTGTGTTCTATTCATTTGGATTGGGCTGTTTGACATGGTGGCGCCACTCATGTTCTTCATCCGCTGCGATCAACCACGATTTTGGTGATGTGTGTTCCAATGACAAGGTGCCGTATATACATTCATTTTTAGGCGGACGGTGGACCTGTGTTCCCTAGGGCTCCTGGCCCACATCCGAAGAAGGTGGTTGGGATGGGTGCCAGGGGTGGTTTGTCCCTGAGTTTGTTCCCACCTTCTGTGGATGTGGGCCAGGAGCCCGGGGTTGGTCCTCAATTTGAACACGTGCCTCCACGGAATGCCGTTCTTTTCTTGCCTCGGTCCTCAAGGACATCCTCACCCTGAACGCATTGGTCCAAGGTTTCTTGCCCCTGATGCAGCTTGGAGCGCGCGCGCGGGTCTCCACGTGGAGCGAACGCGCGGTGACACGGTGAGTGGTATGGTTTCTTTTTTTTCAGCGGAGCGTCGAGAAGTGCAACAGGCATGAAACATGGGGAAGAATTCCGAAATGCCGCTTGTCTTTGTTTAGCCCTTCGCAGGTTGAAGGGCACCCCCTTCATCAGACTGACGCTATAGCTACGACGTATTCCCTCCTGAGAAGGGTAGAACGGCTGTTGCGAAAGGTCCAGTCCCCGAAGCCCAGTGTTGATCCCGTCATTGGTTCGGTGACTCCCCACTTGGACCCCGAAAACCACGCCCGGTTGGTAGAGGAAAAGGATGATTCCAGAGGGCTCCAACAACCTCCGTTTCGAAGCTGGTTGGGGTGGATTGTGGGGGGTCTAACCACCTTCTGAGGACATGGTTGGAGGAAAAGGATGATTCCACGAATCTCTGGGTCCATGGAATCGTTCGCGGGGGGTGGATCCTGGTGGTTTGGTCAAGTGGAAGCATCCTGCGTCGAGGAAATGGACGGCAGCTGTGGCACTTCTCGATGAACTACCTCGCATGAGCGTGCAGGGCAATGTGGTCACTGAGGACCTGACCCGTGGGTTCGGTGCTGCACCAGGTGTTATGAACTCTGGAGGCTCAAGACTGGAAGGAAGAACGTGTTCCATCGCTCAAGTCCCTTCAACATGGCATTCCGCAATCAACCCACCTCACAATAGTGCTTATTCCACCAACTGCTGTGACATCCCTACTAATGGCCCTAATTCTAGAAGAACAGGTTGTTTTATCCTCCTTTGTACTCCCCAAATTAAATCCTGTAGGTCCACTACGCTTTTTGAAATTGCGGAAACTAAACATATAGTTGTGTTGAGACTATATCAGACGTCAAGCACGAGGAAATAATTTCAAACATGATCTCTATGTTGGAGGGGGGGGGGGTTAGGAGACAGGAATTAATTTTGT
>CAXAMN010007113.1:1079453-1090692 GCA_963970005.1 Durusdinium trenchii
CCCCCCCTGGCAGTACACACGGGGATTTGTTTTGATGTCTCCTGCCACGAGGCCAACATCCTCAAACTCTGCCGCTCCTCCGGCGAGCCGCTTGGGTGTACACTCCAAAAACGGCCAGGTGGTTTTTGCGGATGCCCCATTTTCGGCGTAGAGATCTGTAGAGATGTGGGGAGTGTGTGTGTGTGTGTGTGTTGGGGGTCCACTACACCCGGTGCTGGGGGTCCACTATACCGTCTGAGAACGCACCTGGAACCGTCAGACGATGGAACAACTGGTCCTCCCACCGACGTGGAGGGTCGATGCGGAGTCACAACTGGCGGTGGCCGGGTGTGGCGTGCGATCAGATTTCCACTATATGGCTGGGTATGGCTGGGTCTATGATGTATGGCCAGGGGTACAGCTAATGCATACTGGGAGGTGGGCATGACGAATGCAACAAAAATTCTTGAATGTGCTGTCCTAGGAGGGTAGACAGATCCATCTTCCCAAGGAATAGTTGTGAGGTGTGCTGTTGTTAGTCGAAGCATGCCTTTCCAATCATAAAGGCAGATCATGTTATCTTCATCCTTCGGACATTCACCTGGTAGAAAGAGCTGCTCCAAAGGATGGAATCCAACTGTTGCTGTTCGAACCATGTTCGAACGAGGTCAGGAACTGGTAACTGGTAACAGATGAGTTCTGAGAGCCGACTCGCCGAGTCGACCATGGGTCCGACTCCCCCAGGCGCAGAGCGACGGAAATGGCCGCTGCCTTGCCGATGTGCAGCGAGGTGCTGGCACTGCAATGCTTTCAGCAACTGGAGCAGATCGATGGGAAGAAGGATTGGTGCATTTTAATAAGGGGGGACCGCTGGTAGACCATTGACCATATGGTATAGACTGATGATCTATTTTGCATTATTGTTAAAACCTTTCAGTTTCAGTGGGTGTCTTTAACAGGTCTCCCTAGAAATCCCTAGAAGGTGGCCTTTTTCTTCAAAGACCTCACTTCAGAGAAGGGTGGATTTTCTTCAGGCGTTTGTAAGACTTTACATGTACCATTTGCTCTAGTGTGGATTTTCACCCCAGTTCCAAAAACAGATCCAGCACCAAAGTCCGAACTTTTCACATAGGACGATGATTAGCTGTAGCTTCGCTGAGGGGAGCCGCCACATACAGATCCATGATATGAGGATGGGTAGTGGGATGGCTCAAAACCTGGGGCCCTCATCCACGATGTAGCTTGTGTCATACTTGCCCAATCCTCCCCAGTACCCACAGTTGAAGGGCTCTGGGAAGCGTCAGACTGGAGCGCAAGTCAGTCGTGCGTCACGTCGCTCGGTCAAACGCAAGGTCTCTTGAAAGGACGACGGACGACCGGCACGGTGCTCCGCGGCTCCATGGGTGGAGGCAAAGGGTCCATGAGGGTGCAAGCCTTTCGTCCTCTTTCGTCCATGCCATTCCTAGTTCCAAGGTCTGAAAATCCTGAGTAGTCACTTCGGAGGGCGTATATGTTATATGATCGTATATGGGTGTTTGTATGTCAGTTGCATTCATATATGTTGGCATGCTCCCAACCCTGGCAAACGGGGAAGCACAAAAAGAAGTACCTCTTAACATCCCTTAACAAGGTTCCAAAACAGTGGGAAACGATAGGGGACTCACAAATATGCACCAATCGCAGATATTTCCATTTTGACCAATGTGCTCGCTATGGTCAAAGAAGGGTGTAAGGCCCTGTTGAGCCTGCCACCCTTTGCCCACCCTGAACATGTGCCGATCCCAGGCGAGCGGGACCCGGACGGGAGAGCGGCCCGGGGCCTGAGACGTCGCCGGTGCGACCGGCAGATGTGGTGACCTTCACATGGTTTTCGACCCTTGCGCATCAACCGATGCACCGAGCGGGTCAATGGATGTCATCATAAAGGTTCCTGTAGGTTCCTGTTTTTCTGACCCCCCAAAAAGTTTCAAAGGAATGCAGTGGACCCTGCTCAAAACCATGGCGCGTGCGCTATGCGGCCAGATGCTGCAGTTGCGGCTGTGGACCAGGAAACAGGGACACCAATAAGCTACGTACCCTAGCTGTTGGTCCGAGTGCACTATGGTGTTGTGTGTTTTTAGCTTCTAAACCTTTTGTTTGGGAGCTTGGGAAGGCCTTTCTTGTACTCTATATCATTTGGCTATATTGAATGTGTTCATTTTCAAGTTTGGTACAGTTATATTGTGCGCAATATACTGTAATGTTTTTGGTGGAAGGCTGGGAAGCAATTGGTTATTTTGCAAGCTTGGGAAAATACTGTTCTTGCTATATGGCCTTACGGACAATTGGGCGAGGAATGGGAAGGAAAACATGGTTGGAAGAACCCTTGTGAAGGAACGTTTGTGAATCAGTGCTTTGCAATGTGTATTTTATAGCATGTTCAATCCAACTATATATATATATATTGTATATTCAATCAAACTATTTAACTCCCACACCTGAAAATCCGGTCTCTCAAAACCATGTTTGAGGGTGTCTTCAACATGTCTATTTAACTCATGTGTTCAGCCATGATCAGCAAAACAATTATGGACAAACACATGTGTTCAAACTGTGTTTGCATCGCTGGGCTCCCGCCGGCCCTGGGCTCCCAGTTCCGGTCGCGCGAATCGCGCTGGAAGGGCGGCCACCCGAGCTCCGGGCGGGTCGGGGGGGGCAATGACGCCGAAGCCCGAAGGGGACCACTATCAAGTGCCTTGGCTGGCCTTGGCTGAGACTTGGAGATTTTGACAAGCTCTTCTTGGTAAGGCTAGGGATTTCGCGTCAATCCGAGTTCGCACTCACATGAGAACTCGGAGATTTGCGTGACATCTGTGCAGGGCCAAGTAGCTGTAAAGACCATCTCGTTGAATCACTTTCTTCGTTGCAGGGCCCAGTAGCCGTGCCGGAGCGGAAACGCCACGTCTGCGGGTCGCAGAAGTTCAAGCCGACCAGGAGCATCCAATGGGTGTCCAACGGACTGCACTAAACTAATCCCCTCCACCTACTGTATTTAAAAACATGGCCCCTCCTATTAACAGCCACTCGGGTGATCTCGGGTGCATGTTTCTATTTAATAGGGGGTCCCTGAAATCAGGGTTGTCCAAAATAGGGTCAGTGGGGGGATCCTTCAATCATTGTTTGACAAAAAAGTCACCCAGGAAATTGTTTTATAGAAAATCATTTATTGCACTCGCATCAAAAATTGAAAAACCTTCCAGATCGAAGGGTCTTCCTTTTCCCCTTACAAAAACATCTATTAAAATTAGTGATTCTTCATTAGACTAGCAACTAAAGCTTTCGAAAGGTGAGTCCGTGCCATTGGGGGAAGGAAAACCTGCTGGTGTAAACGCGGCGTGTCATGGTGGATAGACAGGGTGGACAGAGGTGGGCAATTAGGGTTGTTTTTGGGAACCTAATGTTAAAAAAGCTCCACCAACATCTGCAATGTTGGTAGTTTAGTAGCGGTTCTCAAGGGCGGTAATCTAAAAACAAATATAAACCGTATGTAGGGGTTTCCGACATGATAGTTTTTAAAATAGTGCAGCTTGTTTTTTTAAAATTGGTACTCGTTACCTAAGGATCTCCAAGTGGATCTCCATTGGACACCCATTGGATGCTCCTGGTAGAAGTTCTTTTGCCCACCTCTTACCCCAGCGCCGACTCCTTGTGGCTGTAGTCGTAAGGTAGGGGTACTGTCTTGTCAGATTTTGTAAATGCTAGTGCTGTGAGGACGTCGCCCGGGCATGGATTAAACTAAAACTTTTTAAAACTATCTGGCTACGCCCCATGCCCATCCATGCCCTCTTCAGAACGATTTGAGAGTGACCGAACGGAATTCCGGCTGGCTCAGGGTCTGAAGATGCACAAAGTTTGTCAGCCACCCTAGCATCGGAAAGGCCCCTAGGTAAGTGGTAATTGGTATCCACCTTCTCACTGTCGCCCTTTGCTAGCTGGTGACCTCGTGGGGAGCGATGGCTTCGGGTCCTATGGTTGGGAATCAAGATTCCCCAAACTGGGGCTGTTCAGAGCAAAACCGGGAGTTTCCTCGCCGCTGAGCTAGTTTGGCACCTCCTGCCGCAGAAAAGCAGCTCCCGCTCCGAGCGGCACCGAGCGGAGCGGGTCTCAGGTGCTCGGCGTGGAGCTTGGCGCCACAAACCAGGAGCTCACCAAAGCCTACCGAAAGCTCGCCCTGACGCTCAGAGGAGCAGCGGTGAGTTTTGATCAATGCAATGAAGTTGACCCGCACAATGAAAGTATCGAAAATTTTCTCCAGCAAATCACACAGCTTCACCGAAATGAAAAATAAAGAAACACATAATGTTGGATCAGTTGTTGGATCTTAATTGGCAACCCGCCTGGCAAGCAAATGAAGGAGAATGAATAATGAGTGATTCTGGGTTATTTACTATTATTGTCAATTGTTATCATATGTTACCATTATATACTTTTAGTAAGGTAGCATTTGTATGCATTTGTACTGGTGGCGGTGGTGGTGGTGGTGGTAGTAGTAGTAGTGGTAGTGGTAGTGGCAGCAGTAGCAGCAGCAGCAGCAGTAGCAGTAGCAGCAGCAGTAGTGGAAGCAAGTAGCTGTAGTCGTAGGAGTAGTTGTAGATCAGAAGTAGGACTAGCTAGCCCTAGCTTAGGAGGAGTAGTAGTTGCAGTCAGTGTTGTAGTCGTATTAGCCGTCGTCGTAGTCGTGGTGGTGGTGGTGGTGGTGATAGTAGTAGTCGTCGTCGTTGTCGTCGTCGTTGTCGTCGTAGCAGTAGCAGTAGCAGGTCGTAGTATCGGTGGTGGTGATAGTTAGTGTAGTGGTAGTGATGGTATGTGATGGTGGTGGTATTAGCAGTTGTAGCAGCAGCAGCAGCAGTAGTGAAGTAAACAGTTGTAGTCGCAGGAGCAGTTGTAGAAGTCGGACTAGCTAGCCCTAGGACGAGTAGTTGTAGTCAGTAGTACTGGTCGTAGTAGTAGCAGTAGGGATCATGGTCGGTGCTAGTGGTAGCAGTAGTAGTGGTGGTGATAGTGTAGTGGTGGTTGTGGCGGTGGTGGTGGTGGTGGTGGTGGTAGTAGTAGTAGTAGTAGCAGTCGTCGTAGATGACTGTTTGTTTTGCACCACTAGGCATAGTAGAACAATAGAATGCAAAGTTCAGATGTTTTTTGGGGGTTCCAATTTCGCCCGTTCATCCAACCCCCTCAGCACTTCATTCATACGCGGATTGGTCAACACCTGGACACTAAAGTTTTCCATGAGACACTGTTTGAGGCAATGATAATGATCTTCAATGAAAGGTCACTAAGGGTTGTGGAAACGGTTTTCAGGTCAGAGTTTCAGGAACCAAGGAAAACCGGAGAGGAGGTTAAACAAGGATTTGACAGGGAAACAATTGCTCAACAATCGAAAGCGAAATCAAGAAACAAATCCGATTGTTCAAAACACCAAGGAAAATCGACCATGTTATTCCGACCACCTACACTATTCCGGGTGTGAGAATAATTCCGGGAAGATGGACATAATTTTGGGATCTATTTTATATTCCCTCCCACTTGACATTTGGGATTGAACATCCAATGGTCTCAATCTTTCGTTGAGGGCGGAATAGGGGGCCTCCGTCACCGTTTGTTTGTCGAACGTTGCTTGGAGGTCAAGAAGCGACACGGTGGATGAACAACATGGGTTGACCCAGAGCTAAGTTTGTTGGTCCTGGGTGTTGCGGGAAATGATAACTGATAAAACTTGGAGTTGTGTCACGTGGCACGCAAGGGAAGCGCTTGCACAGCCAAGGAAGTACCACCCTGACAAGAATCGTGATGCTGAGGAAAGCAACAATGGATTTGAAGAAGAAGTGGGTGGAAGGGGTGGAGATGGGATGGGATGAGATAGTGTGAGGACCCGGGGGTAGAGGAAGTTGTGGGTCCAGTGACTTCAATTTTTTTTTACTGGGGTTGCCCATGCGCAGGCCGCCACGTTTTGTAAGCTCTCATGATTCAGCGGCACTTGGGTTGCTGCTGATGAAGTTAAGTTATATAGTTACTTATAATTAGTTAATTAACAATAGTTAGTGGTTGCTGGTCGTGAGTTGGAGATTCTGCAAGGGAGATATTTATTACGCCGGGATGTGAGTTTTTGTCCGAAATGAGCTGAGTGCTCGAAGTAGACAATGCTTGAATCGGGTCTTGGAGCCGCTTGCCAACGCGTTCATGAACCACGTCCTCAAGGACCAGGCCCCCTGGGGACCAAATTCCTCTTCTCTTTGGGCATACCGGGGGGCTCTGTGTCTACGGTCCATTCCGTTCGTTCCACGGTCCGTCCAATCCGTCGGGTCCGGTCTTTGGACGGACCCTTGTTCCCACAGGACGGGGCAAGGGGCGAGTGCGAGGAGGCCTTCAAACGGATCACCGAGGCCGTGTCGGACTCTGGGTGCTTTGTCTTATGGGATCCGTTGACTGAGAGTTGTGAGTTGAGTATAGCTCTGTCATGGGTCACTTGACAGTTATGAAACGTGTTTCCTGCGCTCATGGACTAGGGTCGTGTGTTTTCTTTGCGCCAGGCCTACGATGTCCTGCACGACCCTCAGAAGCGGAAGTCCTACGATTCGCGCTGTGGACAGGCTTTCCAAGGCCGATTTCGTGATGGATCGGCCACGAGAGAAGTATGGATGGAGAGTGGCACAAATGTCCAAGTTTGGTGACCTGCAAATGACATCCTGCATGGTCCAGTCCAGTGCCATCGAACGTTTGAAACCGCTGTAGGACGGAGGGGAGTGTAGGACGCTCGCAGTGGAGGACGGAGGAAAGAAAGTCCTCGTCGCGCAAAGAAGGTCATCGTCATCTCTTCAAAGTGCATGAAGTCATCAGACCTAAACAGTGGAGGGTTTCTTATGTTTTAACTGAATGGGGCAGGAATGTTGACTGTTGATTAACAAAACCCGCCCAAAATTAAAAGGATAACACTTGTTGAATCCTTTTCCATATTATGGTTTTACGTTTTTGAATCGACGGTCTGCATTATTTGGATGGCAAGGGTGCAGAATCACAGCTTGGTGGTGCATGTTCTGTGTCGTCGCCGTTTGGAGCGTTTGCGAGTCGCAAGTTAGGTTTTTGGTTTCTACCCTCCTATACTCACTAGTATGGAAGAGGATGGCGTGGTCGCTTGGAAAACGACTTTCTTTTACGAACAAGGGGTTTTCGACTTACCATTTGAGAGCACCAGCTTCTTTAGGTTTGAAAGAGGACCTGCAGTCTAGAATCTCCCAATTATAATCAAACATTTTTAACCATTAGTGGTTAACAGTTCTATTTTTATTATATATACATAATCTCAATACCATTCAATATCATGCAAAATGGTGGACCGAACGGATGGGTTGCTGGCAGCTGGCAGGTGATTTCACTTGCCCCTTTATCGGTTGCCGATCCCCCCGCGCGAGTGCCGATCAAACAGGCCCGGCGGCGGAGCTGGAGCGCATGTTCGGCGACTTGATGACCGGACGCTATGCGTTTGGGGGAAGGGGAAGAAGCAGATGCACCGGACTGTTATATAGATAGAAAGGGTTTCTTTCTTGTTTTCCAAAACATGGTTTAATTAGTGGTGATATGTTGGTGATCTACTTTTCTATCTATTTTGGAGGTTTTGTTGTCATATTTGCCTACATGGGTGTGGTTTAATGTAGAGGCACATATTGCAGACATTGAGTGTATGGGATTTGTACGCCTACCAGTAACAGTTGGCAAAAGAAGGTCACATATATTTGGGTGAAAGGTCTCTACAAACCTTCATCGGATTCAGATCGTTCTTGTTTGGATTGGAAGGCCAGCATCAGCCATCACCAGCTATGCGGGCCGTTCTCCACTCTGAGGACATCACCCCTTAATGGAAAGCTGCGGAGGAGCCTATGGCGAGGCTGGGGGTGCGAACACACAACTGGACCCAACGCGCCGGGCTGCTGGGCTCCTTCATCAGTATGGCAATTGGCGGATTCGGGGGACCACGAATCTTTCAGACCTTGACAGGTTTTCAGACCTTGAAAGGTCGGAGAACGGACTGTTAGTCACATTCATACCACTACCAACTTACATCCATTTCAATACTACTCACTAGTCTTGGTTGATTCACCAGTTGCCCTGAATGAGTGAATTGTTAGTTTTTTTGACAGGTTTTTGGTGTTTTTTGGCACCTCATGTTTGACAGCGAAAATATGCGATTCTTATCGGTAATTGTTTGCCAATCGTGAGGCGATTTGGGAAGATTGAGGAACTATATACTGACTAACGAAGCCCTCCCAGAAACATGTTGTACCAAATCCCACTGCTTCGACCTGAGTTTGGCGGGGTCAATTTCCATCAGAGGTAGTCCTACCAGCGCACATGCCCCCACTCTGAAGAGCTCCCAAAATGCCGGGGCTACGGTTCCCCGGTCCTTCCCCGGTCATCACCGGTCCCTGCCGGTCCCTTCCGCCAGGACATCGACTTCGAGAAGATCTTCCACGCAGTGGCTGGATCCCAAAAAGGGCCGCGTGGTGGGGTTCCGCCTCGCAGCTTTGTGGCGCCCGCGTGTATTGCACGTCCGTTGAGAAGAAAGCAATGCCCCTGACCTACTGATGGGCACATGTTCCATGTTGCTAATGGACTCAAGCTCTAGGAGAATATGCCAATAGAATATGCCAATGACCTTCTATTTTGTCATGTTTTATTCCTTTTTTTGTCCAGTGGAGTCTGCGGAGAAGAAGGTCATTTCCAGTTTCGATCCGGATCGCCGACGATGGGCCACCTATGCCTTTCTAGTGATCATAGATCTCAATGACCGCATTGGAATGCCTCCCCAAGCAAGTCATGTCTGCAGGTGTGTTGAGGTTCACCAATGTCTGCAGACCATCACCTGGCTTTGCCTCAGTTGCATCCAGATCCGAAGGGCTGGCCACGGAACCAGACCGCTCGAGACTGCAAGTACACCGTCCAGTGTCAAATAGATATGCCGCAAGGCTGCTGAGAGACCGATGCGGCCGGTGCGAATTCGGAATATTCGGAGGGAGCGACTTTGGAGCGACTGTACTAGTTCTTCCTAGTGGTTCTTAATGTATCAGTTCAAAACATGGATGGCGCATGTTCCTTGTGCGGCGGCGGCTATGCGGCCTCCTCACACGTCGGACGAAGGTGATCTTCATCGGACCAAGAGGGTTCGGACCACGAGGGGGCTGGGAAGATTGACCTACACGGAAGCTTCAGGGTCAAGGGAGGGAGGCATAGCGGCATACGTTCCACCGCATATTGATCCATTCCCAGGACCCGTAAACAGGTCACCGGGGACCTTTTAGTCTCCAAAAACCTTTGCTTCCAACTTCCAAGACTTGAAGAATCTTGTAGACTGGTGCGTGCTGGTACAACAAGTGAAACCCCAGCCGAGCTCTCCTTTGAGGTCAACTCCGAGAAGCATGCTGTCAAGGGGTGCGGCCAGGCTGTCGTGGGGGTGATCCCACGCAACACGGCCGTGATCCTCCACAGCCTTTCCAAGGCGCGCACGGTTCGTTACACGGTGGATACTTGGATACACTTGTGTGGAGCGGGGTGCCGGGACATAGTAGTGGTGATGATGATGACATGTGGAGGCTCAAGGTTCATGAATAAAAGACTTCAAGGACACATCAAAAAGACATAAAATTTTTTGGACATCGTGGAGTCTGGTGTGTGTATATATATATATATACACCTACACGCATACATATATGCAGACTGGGTAGCATTGCCACACTCGTGATGCAAATGCTGTGCAAGTGTGGGTCGGAGTCGTTACAAGAAATTGCCATATAACCACTGAATAGGCCATGTGGAAAACACAGACCGTTTGATGTCCATTTTCCCGCCTTGTGTTGTTGTTGCTGTTGCTGTTGATGCTGTTGATGCTGTTGCTGTTGTTGCTGTTTTTGCTGCTGTTGTTGCTGCTACTGCTGCTGGTGTTGTTGTTGTTGCTGCTGTTGCTTCTCCTTCTGCTTCTGCTTCTGCTTCTGCTGCTGCTGCTGCTGGTGTTGCTGTTGCTGTTGCTGTTGGTGTTGGTGTTGCTGTTGGTGTTGCTGTTGCTGTTGCTGTTGTTGTTGTTGGTGGTGGTGGTGGTGTTGGTGTTGGTGTTGGTGTTGGTGTTGTTGTTGGTCTTGTTGTTGGTTTTGTTGTTGGTCTTGTGGTTCTGGTTGTTGTTGTTGTTGTGGTTCTGGTTGTTGTTGTTGTTGTTGTTGGTTGTTGTTGTTGTTGTTGTTGGTGGTGGTGGTGGTGGTGGTGGTGGTGGTTGTCGTTGTCGTTTGTGGTTGTGGTTGTCGTTGTCGTTGTTTTTGTTGTGGTTGTTGTTGTGGTTGTTGGTTGTTGTTGTGTTGTTGGTTGTTGTGTGTTGTTTGTTGGTTGTTGGCTGTTTGTTGTTTGTTGTTGTTGTTGTGGTTGTTGGTTGTTGGTTGTTTGCTGTTGTTTGCTGTTGTTGTTGTTGGTAGAGAAAAACAGCTGCCTGACATAGTTGTCACATGTTTCAAGTCAGGGATTTCAAAGGGACACTGTTAAGAAGTTAACAACAACAACAGCAACAACAACTACAACAACAACTACTACTACTACTACAACTACTACGGCTACTCCTATGACCACTACAACAACGACTACTACTAGTACTATAGTACCACTAGTACTAGCACTAGTACAAGTTTACAAGCACTACCACTACTGGTAAAAGTACCTGTTGGCTGGTTGTTTTCGGGTGGTGGTCAAAAAAAGGGCGGGCTGCGGATTTTGTTTCCACCCCCTTGTAGAGACAAAGGAGTAAGATATGTTGTAACGGGGCCGCAGTTTTTGTTTGTACCTTGTTGTTATTGTTGTGGTTGTTGGTTGTTTGTGGTTGGTGGTTGGTGGCTGGCGGTTGGTTGGTTGGTTGGGTGGTTGGGTGGTTGGGTGGTTGGGTGGTTGTTGGTTGTTGGTTGTTGATGTTGCTGTTGCTGCTGCTGCTGCTGGTGTTGTTGTTGTTGTTGTTGGTTGTTGGTTGTTGGTTGTTGGTTGTTGGTTGTTGGTTGTTGGTTGTTGTTGTTGTAGTTGTTTGTTGCTTGCTGCTTGTTGTTTGTTGTTTGTTGTTGTTTTTTTGTTGTTGTTCTTTGTTGTTTGTTGTTTGTTGTTGTTGTGTTTGTTGTTTGTTGTTTTTGTTGTTGTTGTTGGTTGTTGTTGGTTGTTGTTGGTTGTGGTTGTGGTTGTGGTTGTGGTTGTGGTTGTGGTTGTGGTT
>CAXAMN010007113.1:1090702-1111582 GCA_963970005.1 Durusdinium trenchii
TTGTGGTTGTGGTTGTGGTTGTGGTTGTGGTTGTGGTTGTGGTTGTGTTGTTGTTGTTGTTGTTGTTGTTGTTGTTGTTGTTTGTTTTTGGTTTTTGTGACAGGTTATATTAGGAGGTGACCATTGGTTCATATTTGTTCAGCCGGAAGCCAAGCTGGGCATCCAGACTCGCCAGTTCGTGAGGATGCAACCATAACCACAGCCAGGAAATGAAATGTATATAAACTGTTATTTAAATCATGAGACGTTGAAATCCTCGCGGCACAGTGCATGGGATCAAAAGCAGGCAAACAGCGTGGCAGGCGGAGTGGTCCTCATGTTTGGCGACCCCCGTGTCAAATAATGTATATATATATAATATAGATGTAATTCTTTGCAACTGGTGGCAGCAAATATCCGTTTCATGCGTTCAGAGCCACTGCCAGCTTCGGGATTGTGAGAGATTGTGGGACCCAGTGGGCAATAGTTTGGTCTTTCTTTCTCAATTGATTGGCACAGGGTTAGTTTAGGTGGGACCCAATGATCATCAATGATCTAATTCTTTGACGAGGGAAAGAAACTGAAACATGGGTGCGAGATGCCTTTGTTTTTTGACACCAAGTGGAGAAACGTTTTCAACGGAAAGACCTTGAAACACACCGACTGAAGGGCATCGGCGTGAAGAAGGCACACCTTTTTTGCACCCTCGGATTTTTTTGTCAAGGAGTTCATAACACATGTTGTGATATCAGTGACTATGTCCACGCGGCTCTCATCACAGCCTCCCCACCCTCCGAGCATTTTGAAGCACCAATCAGCCGTTCTGCGACGATCTCTGTTGTGAAGCGTCCCACATCGGCCACTACGGGTTCCACAGGTCCCAGTGCAAGGGGTATCGCCCCAATGTTGTGCAAAATCCAGACACCACATATGGGACTGCCATAGATGCCGATCAGTTGGGGTGGTTGACTGGGGGGCCAATGGATCGGCATAGTGATCGGCATATATGGCAGTTCCATGTGTTGTGTCTGGGATGTCGATGATCTCATGTTCTGAAGCTGATGGACGGGACATACATCGAAAAAACAGGCTCAAAACACGTTCTCGTCCCGTTGGTGAACGATTATCGGGGAATCATCCCGTTCGGCCAGACCGTGCAATTCAATGGCCGAGAAGCCACCGTGCGAACCTTTGACCCGAGCACAGGCGACGGACGCGAAATGCGGACGCGGGTCCACGCGGGCGGTCAATAGTAGTTTCTTGTTCCTTGTAGTAATGCCAGGGGCTACTGGTAGCTTCTTGCTCCTAGTTTGGGGTGGATTTTGCTGTGAAGCTCGACCAAGAGTCTTGACCGAATGTTAGGTGGATAAAGGTCTTATTTCCAGGGCGGCGCGGCGGCGCGGCTCGGGAGTGAGACAGACATGGATTGGGTCATTTGATGTTGTTTGTTTTTCCGTTCAATCGATGTGTTTTCATTCATGTGCGTACCCGGTCCTTCCAAGGAGTGTCCATTTCAATGGAGATCCATATAGTGTGAGGAAGCTGGTGTAAGTATATATAACTATATATCAAGGAGCGGTATGCCGAACTACTACTCGTTTGTGGGCTCAGGCCACCTTTGAATCTGATCTCAAAAAGTGTATGGCTATAATTCCAATGTGTCCATGAAGAGCCATCATTGCTTTATTAATGTTCAACCTTTACTTGGGATGATTGAACCCACTGACCTCAGCAGTTTTCAAGTGATTTGAAACCTTGAAACCACCAAATAGTTTGATATTTGTTTGCAGGTTCTTGGTGTGTGCATATCTGGGCTTTGTTTGGAAGAGGCACCCATACTCACACCTGGCGCCCCAAAGCGGGGGTCAACCAGCTTTGTTATTTTCTCCCAGAAGGCTATACGGTCAGTTTTAAGCGAGTAGAACATCATTGAGCATATTGTTCGTCCTGGAGTGCATTCTTAGTCCCTGAGCCCTTTTGGCTTACTACTAAACCACTCTTAACAGGCAAACCTAAGGATAAGCAAAACATTCTTCTGTTCCTACTTTCCCATACGTTCCACTGATGCAGATTTCCGGACTCATGATCCCTTGTGAATTGCTTTTCTTCACCGGGCTCCGTACGACTGAACGGCGGTGACGCTCCGCAAGTGACTGAAGCGTTGCCGGGCACGTATAAACGCGTGTCAGCTCCGAAACCAGGCAGGTGTCCGTTCCGGTTCCCGTTCAGCTCGGAACCTTCTGAAAAGAACGGCTTGTCGGTTTGCCAATAGAAGTTTGGAAACAGAATCAGGTTCCAGACTCCGAAGTCGCGTGTTTGGAGGACAGACCCTCTCTAGCCTCAGGCCGTTACCACTTGCTCATGGATGGCTCCGCCATTTGCGCCGCTGGGCGAAAGACAGGACTGCTGGGGCCAAGGGTGCTCAACGGGTGCCTCAACGGATGGGGGGTGAGAGTTCTGAACTCTTCATTACGACCGAGGCGTCTCGTGGCGACCGAGGCAGCAAAAGGGGCAATTTTTTTAAATCAAACTTGGAATAGAGTTTCAGTTTCAACGTTTCAACATCAGGGTGAACAAACAACGTCAGGCAACATATGCGAGCGAAAAGCTACAGCTCCCTGTTATATATATATATATATGCAGAGTGGCGACGGGATTTCCGTGCCAAGCCTAAACGTCCGTGCCATGACAATCAGCACCCTTTTTTCACAGCCACCCCCCAAACCTGAGATGAAACGCACAGAAAAATAACGGTTCTAGTCTATTGTTCGCGGCGTTTCCTCAATGAGCAAGTGTTCTTGGGATTCCATGTCCTGGAAACTGTATTCAAAACTGGCCAAGTCTCAAACGGGATTCCGCCAAGTCATAGCCGTTGTAGCCATGGTCGTATGGTCGTATGGCTTCACCCTGCACTGGTCACTTCTTAGGGCACCATTCGATTCGATGCCCAGATGGGGTGCTGTGGCTCGTCCCATCCAGCCGTGGATGTGACGTTCGGGCACCCCAGCCACCTCCATGGATAGCAGCCCTTTTGTGACTCCTGGACTCCTGGAATATATATATATATGTTATATTATATTATATATAACTATATATATATACCTGCAACATCCTGCAACCTCGTGGTTGCTTTTTGTGTGTGGCCGGTAGTTCAACATATATACCTTTATTTAGGTCTGTGAACAACAATAAACATCCGCAACCAAAATAAACATCCGCTTGAAAAACACGTTTGGGCAAAAACGCCTGTGGCCCACCGATAAACGCCCTTAGCTTGTGTACAAATGCCCGTGGAATATCAGAAAAGATCAGAACACTTAGAGAATCGAGAAACATCCGCAGACTCAAATATAAGCTTGTGACTCCATGTTTTTCACGTCGCAGATCGAATAAAACAGCACTCTGAGGAAGTTCCAGGTATGCATATGTCATAACAAAGGTTTCAAACAATTATATGCACACGGGGGTAGGGCGGGTAGGGCAAAAGGGAAGAAAAAGAGAGGGGATCTCCATGGCCACCAACTTGCCATCTTCCCTCCTTCAAACGTTCAAGAAAGCGACTCTGATATCTGTGGCCGCCAGGGTCAATCCTTTCAGAGCTGATGTGCGAACCAGTCAGCCCTCACTGGCACCCGTCAGCGCCTCCAGCGTAGCAGACATCGCTGAACCTGGAGTCGGAGTAGTTTCCACAACAGACTGCTCGCGCTCTTCTGGCGCTCTTCTTTACTTGTTTCTCCCTTCGTTTTTCTTGAAAAGGGAAGAAATCCGTTCCAAGAACCAGGGTGAGGGAAGACAACCTCGCACTGAAGCCAAGGTCAAACCATGGAACTTGACCCAGAAGTGTAGCGCCTTTTGCCGCGACACGATGGGCGAGGGAAGCCCAGACGTGACCATCGTGGGCTTCGACGCAGGCGAGGCGGGTGGGTCAAGACGTGACCGATTCGGGGGATTCGGCATGCGGAAGGGGGAGGGTCTTGAAGGCTTTGTGTGTGTGTGTGGATGGGGAAGCTACATGTGGCACTGCATCGTCTTGAAGAAAGATTAATACTGAACATGCAGGTGCTTCACTTAGATTGAATTTTTAGGGAGTGCATCGTTTCGTCATCAATCCTCCAATGTGTGAATTCCTCTGTTTCAATTTTTCTTACCGAGACCCAGGGAATCTCGTGACTGGTGGCCACTTTGGTAGCCATAGGAGCCATTTACATTGCTGCATTGTGTCATCTGGTTCCCCCGACGCTTCAAACAGCCTTAGGTCCCTCAAAATCTTTAAAAAACATCATCAGAATCTAGGGATTTGAGACCTCAGATCCCTCTAGCGGATTCAGGTCCATGAAGCGTTTGGCCTGGATATTTGTTTTTTCTTGTTTGAAGATGCCCCGGGAGGAGAAGACCCTTGGCATGCCACTTCCAATCGTCAAATCTTCACCATTCGGATCCGGAGCAGCGGATGGCAGCGGGACTCCCTGTGGCTCAGGATGCTATTTGGTGAAGACGCCGAGCGCAGAAGTGGGGCGCTTGAAGCCCCGCGAGCTGGTGCTGAAGGAAGGCACGGCTGTGAGGAGACTTGACATCCATGCTTAGAGGGCCAAACGCGGAGGGAGTGGGAGAGGAGAGAGGGAGAGTGAGTGAGAGAGAGAGAGAGAGAACGATGGCGAGTCAGAGAATGAGAGTGAGCAAGGAAGTGAGGATGCCAATGTCAGAGTGAATAAAGGGGAGGAAGAAGGAGGGTTTCAGTTCAATCAGGGAGGCCACGTTTCATGTCAAAACTTCTGGGGGATGCCGAGTGTACAGTACATTCCTGTGCGGCGCCTGAGGCTCGCTGCAAAGACCCGCGAGCTTCCTTTCCCAACCGCCAAACCAGCAATCAGCGGTTGAAAGACTATGAAAGTCTTTAGATTTATCATAAGTTTCTCATCCATCTAATGATTTGCAGATTTTTGATTTGGCATCCCCCGTCCAGGAGTTCAGAAGAACGTATATAGAATATTATAGAATATAGTACACCGTGTCAAGGGTTGCAAAACATTTGCTCAAAATCGTACGGGGAATGACGGACGCCACTCTAGAGGCCGAACTGGGATGCTGTCTAAGACGCCGTGTTCTGGTGTCGATTTTCACCTTGCCACCCCAGCGTCCCAACATGTCCCAACTAACTACGGCTCGTGTGCCCCAGTTTGCACGAACCCAGGTCGCTCCGGTAGCTCCCTTCCTGTCAGACCAAGGCTTCAAGGGCTCAACACGGCGGACTTCAACGGCAAGATGGCCGCGGGCTTAAAAGCTCAGCCGCAACCCATGCAACAAACTGACTGAATCCCGGTTCTTCCAGCACAATTCCCATGGCTCACACCTACCATCTCGCTTTTTTCACCCCCCCGCGACATCACACATCACACTGCTCTCACTCTTCGCCCATAAAACACCGTCTCCCAACCTCCTGCGCGTCCCCATCCCACGCCTGTCCGGGAACGCGTCCCACAGTCGCTTGGTGCTTCCCGACCGAGGCGGTGATCCGAGAGGTGGACCAGCCCGCCCACCGTTACCGTGTCGAGTGCGCCCACGGTCAGCTCCGACGCTTGCAGCAGCGGTGGGCGGGTGGGCCGTTGGGGCTCGGGCGGCTTGAGCTAGATATTCCATATAATCAAAAAGAGGGCTAATTAATAGAGATCCTAGAGTCAGAACAAATTCATGTATCTTGAATCTATCCCGTTTGCGTTCCTGCGTTGGTCTCAGGAGTGAAGTTCGAGAATGTGCTGTGCTGAGCAGCTCGAAGGACCGGAGAATTCAGCACCCCGAGGTGGTGGGTCAGAGCCCGACGGTTCGACTATCCCAGGCCAGTGTACCCCAGGTTACAGGTCTTAATCCCATCCACCTATTAAAACACACCCCCCCCCCATAAGATAACCTCGGTCTCTTTTAAATAGGGGGTCCCTGAAATCGGGGTTGTCCAAAATAGGGTCACCCGGGAAGAGCTTCGAAACCAAAAAGTCACCCAGGATATTTTTATATAAACTCCTGTTTATTAAAGTCGTATCTCAAAAAACCTCCAGATCGAAGGGTCTTCTTTTTCCCCTACAAAAACCTCTATTAGAATAGTGATTCTTCATTAGACTAACAACCAAATTCAGCTTTCGAAAGGTGATGTCGCTGTGCCATGCGGTTTTGCGCGACCTCGGTGGAAAGTGCGTTTGCGTGAGTCCGTGCCATTGGGGGAAGGAAAGCCTGATGGTGTAAACACGGCGTGTCATGGTGGATAGACAGAGTGGACAGAGGTGGACAGTTGCGGTTGCTTTTGGAACCTAATTAACAAAGCTCCTTCAAAATCGGCCATGTTGGTAGTTTAGTAGCGGCTTTAAAGCGCGGTATTTTATAAACACTATAGACGCATATAATATAAGCCGTATTTAGGAAAATCCGACATGATTTTTTAACTGGCGTCTGCTTTTTATAGGCACTTGGGACTTTAAGGTCACTTAACCTCTCTTATCATCCAAAGCTATTGGGTTGTGGAGGAAAGTGGTTTCTTTCACGGCTCGGGCCTTTATTGGTCCATGGGATCGGTTGCGGGGGGACAGAACCGGGTAACCATGGAAGTGGGAAAGTCCTTTGGTATGAAAATGCTCATTCTTTTGACATGCTATCCAGTTCGATCATTTTCACGTCCCAGGTCCCAAGCCCCAAAAAGATCATCGATTTCAATCAAGCTGGCCATTTGCAAGTTATGGTGTAGGAGTCTATGACCCTAGGAGGATGAACTCCCACATGCACTCATTGGAACTAAGATTTTCATGAACAGCTCGGCGCTGAAACCTCATCAAAGCCCCTTTACGTTGGCCTCCTATGTTGGCTGACATTTTTTCTAATTCGTTTTCAGCGAGCAGGGCCTCAGCCGCTGCCGGCCAGAAAAGCGGGTGGGCCGTTCAAAGGCCCGAGCTAGTGGGACACTGGACATGACCATGCATGTGGATAGTGATGTTGAGGATTCCCTAAGTTATACTCAGTATATCTCAATATGGTATGTTCGTTTCCCCATGTTTCTGTTTTAACTGTAATGTTCTGTTGGCCACCTGGATTGCATTCACATGCTCATTTGAATACCCAGGTCCCCAATAGTATTTTGTGTTGACGGTTGATCAGTCCAAGACGAGACATGATCCTAGCAAGATGGAAAAACATGGTTTGCCCATCGCAGCACTCACAATACTGACTTGGTCAGCCCGGTGACCAGGGCAGTCGGAGAAGCGTGACAGGTGGACCTGAGGTGCCAATTGGCCGCTCACGAGGGACGAAGCTAAGACATGGCCGCCTTTTGGGCCGCGGAAGTCTTCAAAACCGAACCCCCCCGAAGCATAAGGTGGCTACTCCCTCAGAGGTTTTCCGAGGTGCTTGTAAAAAGGAACGAAAACCGAGCCAGTGGGTCCGAAAGCTGTTTTCTCTTCGCCACCAGGTGACGAGACGTTTTGGTATGTTTTGGTAATGTATGACTCTGTATGGCTCTTGATTAGATTTCACCTCAACCCCCATAAGAAGAGGCTTTTCCATCAGGTGGGGGCGGGGGGTTTATTAAGCTGTATTCAGTTAGTGCCCCTCCTCGGAGTTTTTGTTTTCTTGTGCCGAAAGTTTTCTATTTTCGGAGATTGTCTGAAGAGACAACCTATTATTCGTGTACTGTAATTTCTTTGCGAGTCACGGCCACTCGCAACTCGCAACCCAATGATTCTCCACGGTACGCGAGACGTTTGCTTTGGCGGACTCAGACGTTTCGTGTTTGGTTGGTCGTGACGTCGGCACCAGCAGGTTGCTCGCAGGATGTGATTGAGTTCCTGGGGGGCCTGGTGGGAGGGGGGGTGGGCCAAAGGTCCCCTCCGACCTGTCAGAAACCCCTTGAAGTTGGCACACCGACTTGCAGATCTCAGATATTCACTCGATTCATGATTCATGGTCATTTGTGGGAGAGAAAGCTGGTGTTGGAGGCTCTGAAAGATTTGAGGGGTGCCACCGTTCCGCGGAAGTTCCCTCAATAGAATCTATTTGTACTGGCTGCAGACAAGTGGCCAAGTGTTCCAGATGAGACAAGCTAGGGGACCTGGTCCCAAGCTAGCTTCCTCTAGATCTGAAGTCTTTATTCTTCTTTCTTTTGCCCCGTTATTTCGTCTGGCTAGGCCCAGCCTAGTTCGGGCAGCCCTTTAGAGCTCTTTCAAGCAAGTCCACGATCTTATGCGAGACCTGCGAGCCCAAGGTTCGTGGAGGTCGTTTTTTGGAAGGTCAGAGGGAATACAAACAGCTTGGGGCCGTTACGCGCGTGAAAAGCGTGTGGCTGGGAGAAGATTCACTGTTGGCTCAACATATGAGGGCAGTGACCAGTGACCCTGTTTGGACATGATTATGTACTATTATGTATGGGTTTGATGTTTTGTCATGTTTTGTGGTGTTGCAGTCCAACTCTCATTTGTTTCCCTCTGCCACTGCCCTCCCTCCTCTAGTGAAGGCGCCTGCTTCACTAGAAAAATTCAGCTGCATCACGGGTCTGGCAAGGCCGGCACCAAAGACTCTCAAAAACTCCCAAAAACCCAACTCCGCTGTCGATTCAAAAAGGGAGCTCGAGATGGTTCAGCAGCGTTCGAAACGAACCGCTCCGCATGCGGATCTTCGGATGTTTAGTCCTTCCATGGTTCGGTCGTTGAATTGAATGGACCCCCCTGCAGACGAGAAAGAAACCCCTGCAGACGAGAAATCGTTTCTTCAGACAATGATCCTCCACATTTTTATATCATTTTAAGAACCCATTGTTAATCTGCAGGAGGCAGTGCACTCCTTGGAATTATCATGGTTATGTGGATATGGCATGATATGGCATGGACAAGAAAGGATGAAGCATTGTCTTTGATGGCCAAAGATGACCATGAAATCACCAAACCAGCAGGTTTCACTCCAGGTTCATGATGATTCCAAGGACATCACCTGCGGCTGAACGTGTTCGAATGATGGATGCCCACAAACCTGCGAGCAATCAAGGTGTAACGGATCTGGCGCCGGGGACGGCGAGCCTCGGTGCCACCGCCATGCTCTCGCTTCGGTTGGGCCTCACACGAAGCGGGTTCAGAGCACGCTGCGTCAGAACCATTTGGATCCATTTGGCACTTCAAATCCATTTAGACCTCCATATGCCTTTGGCCCGAGGGAATTCGATGGGCTTCATGGGTGCATTTCAGCCTTTTAGAGACTGACTAGTTTCACTATTACTGTAATTATCATACGTGAACATATGTGAACATGTGTGAACATGCATGAACCATTTACTGTGAAGCCTCAGGTGAATTCCGCACCACCTGCTGCTTTGCCTGAAGATTGATGTAAGGTGGGTAAGGTAAATCCTACACTCCTGACTCCGTGGCACGTTCTCGCCGGTTTTGCGGGCGACCTCCGTCTCGCGGGGCGGGGCGCGCGTCTCAGGCCATGGAGCACCTTCCCCGGCCGTGTTGGAGCTGTGGCCGAGCGTCCCGCGCACATGGCTGGAAGAACGTGCCGCCCAAAGAAGAAAAGAACACGCGCGGAAGTGGTGCGGAGCATGGCGGAATTGGGTCGGTGTGGGTTCCAGAGATGCTGAAGAGCAGCGATGTTTGAAAATGCCCGATGTTTGCAACAATATTGACATGACACCAAACCTCACGCAGTGTAAAGAAGCCATGTGCTGTTGTACAAGAGCCTATGAGGCCCTCGAATTGTTTCACCTTAGTTCCCCGTGTCACCGTTGAGCTTCCAAGCCCATATTGCAGGACGTTTCGGCAACCGGTCAGAACATGTCAGAACAGAATGCCCATAAAGCCTCGGTACCAGTTGCTTTGCTTGCGCACACGCGCACACATACTAGTACAATGACCTCTATTTTGGACCACCAACCACCCAAAATATGGCCTTTTCCTATCAAAACAGGGGTCAGTTGGGTTCCAGGTATATATATATATATACCAGCTGGAGTACCAGCTGGTCAGGAGGGGACGGCTCCGGAGCCGGTCTCCACCCTCGGAGCGACCAAGCCAGAAGTTCCCGTGAGAACCCCCGGACGTCGCGTAATGGTGGAAGTCGCTGCGCTCGAAAGAAGAGGGAACAACACCCAGACACGACCAGTCTAGGACTGCCATGTCGGACTGCCTTCAAAACGGCCAAGGGTGGTGCTAGGGGGGTCAATGGATCAGCATATATGGCAGTCCCATGGAGTGTCCGGGACCCGGAGCTTGACCATCGTGAAGTGCGCCGGGCGTTCGCGACCTCATTCCTGCGGTCGGCGCAGGCTGCGGAGGCGGTGGAGGCCGGCGAGTGCGAGCCCTCGGTGGCCTTAGGTGGGCGACCGGCCTGGGCGGTAGCCTCGGTGGTCGAGAAGTCTGGGATGTTGGGGTGAATGGATGAGAAGTGATTGCAACAATGTTGTTTTTCATGCTAACACATAGGGGTTGAAGTTGGGTGTCAAGTTCCTGAAAGGAAACGCAACAAAACCTGGAAGGGACCAGAAAAACCCCCTGAACGGGATTCAACGTTCTCACTTTATTATAATCTTAGAATCTAAGACACACAGTGGACAGGTATGTTCAATTGTTGTCGTTTGGTGAAACTCAACTAATTTATGTCGCTTGATTTAGTTTTAGTAGTTTTTAGTCGTTTTCTGAAAAAGATACTGCCGCTTCATGGGTTTGCGTGCCACACTGGAGTGCACCAAAAAAGTGTACACACAAATTGCACCGATTTGATGCCGTTTTGGGGCCCTTTTGCGCCGTGTCTTGTTTTGCGTTTCTCTTGCGGGAAGTGTCACTGTTGGTAATTTCCCCATTCTATCCAACATCCAAAAAAGAGCTGCACTACAGAAATGTCCGCCACCTGCCCCAAGAACTATGTTAACCAACAGACATACCAAGGAAGATGTAGGTAGGACATTGAGCTATGCTTGATGGACAACATCCTGCGCCACTTTGTGCAGTGCACTGGTGGGCGTGCATAATTTTGTCATATTTCGTCCATCGTTATATATAATATTTTATAACATAATATAATATATAAATAACCATTAGTATGTCCCAGAATCAATGTTCGAATTGACCCTACAACATGACCCCACGCAGTTAGGTTCTCAAGATGTATCTATAGCAGTTTTCATCATGCCGTGATACGGTATCATACCTTTACCTTGTCAACCTGCCATTCCCACGCACCTGATGTTTCCAGATGTTTCCAGGTGTTGCGTTTGAAAGATTTGAACTCTTTTCTTTGGCACTTAAATGGGCAAACAACAAATGAAATGCATTCACTAGCAGGAGTGCAGCAAGCCGGTTTCGAGGTATGGTGGCACTCTTTCATTTCATTCACCTGCGTGGTTCCTACATGTTCCCTCACGGTACCTCACCTCCCACTTGCCGAGTTCCGAAGACTTCAGACGGATCTCGCCAGGTCGTGGTTTGGCGGCTGCCGAGGAGACTGAGGCCCTGGCTTTGCAAAGCCTGCATGCACGGCTTCAGGCGCGAGAGAGAGTTGAGCATGGAAGGCCACTTCAGGGTCAGCATGGATCAGCATAACATAGCTCAAACTAGGATGCTCCAGGCAGACAGGTGTTGATGTAGTGAAAGAATATTACAGTACGTAGTTACCCATATAGACAATAGAACAAAGAGTACTTGCTAAGTATATAAGTTTGTCTTAGAACAGGGGAACCTCCAAGCAGATTCGTTTTCGTTTACTTTTGTTTTGTCCCAGCATGTCAGAAGTTTCTATGCACGTCCCAATGTGAGAGGACCAATGATGCGTTGGACTGACGTAGCTCAATTAATATCAATGACATTCATGAGACTTCATGGAGACAATTCAAGGCGCAAAAAGGTGAGCAGCAGTTGCTCTGGGCCTACCATGATACATCACAATACCATGCCATAGCTTGAGCCCTTCACTTCTCTTTCAAGCCTATTTCACTCCGCGACTGCGTTCGCCAGGCGCGCGACTGCGTTCGCTTCGATGGGGGCGCGCAGGCGCTCGAGCAACGGGTGCGGCGCCTCTGTCGGAGCCCGGAGCGTCCCCCCCGCGTTCAGCCAAAAGAAAACGGTGCGGCACCGGTGAATCGACATGAAGAGAGACCACCCCCGAGATAAACAGGTTTTTGAGACATCTCTAGGGGTCACGTTGGGGTCATTGAGCCAGCAGCAGGACGGTAGGAGCCTTTTGAGAGGTCGTCAAAGACAACAAAGGATGACAAGGGGCCTCATCATTCACTAAAAGAAAAGCGGGCATCAGGCCAAGTGCAAGAGCCATGGCAGATGATTGATTTTGCTGATTCACTGAAGAGGCGGGAGGAACTCCTGGCAACCTATTTTTGGAGGGGTAGTAGGTTGGCAAGCCTAGTCACCAATAGTTTCTATATATACAACATAGCTGGACACTGTCCAATACAATATGGCTCAATTAAAGGTGACTCAGGTGACATTCTACCATCAGTGTAATGAACCGAATTCCTATGTTGAGATTGCCGGTTTAATTACAATTCTGAGATGGCTGGTTTACAAACATCTCACCCAACCAACCAACTTGCAATGAACTGACACCTGAATGCATTGAATCTACTCAATTCCTATCAGATGTTGCTGCCTGTTCTTCGCTCACCGAGGTCCGTGAGACACGAGCCAGGGCGGTGTCAGCAGCCAGGGGCCCACACCACCGGTGAGCCGAAAACCCGAAGAAACGGGATCCGCTTTCATGAGGGATCCGTGCTTTCGAAGGTGTCAACATGTGTCAACACAGTGCAGGAACACACCATGTTTAAGACAGAGGGCCCACAGGAGCTCTCTAGAGCCATGACATGGTACAAAGTCCCCGCTGAAAGTCCCCGCTCATCCTTCCATGTTTTTTTGTTTCTGTGTTTGTTTGTACTTTTGGGAGGCTTCTGTACTTTGGGGAGGCTTCTTCGTGCCAAATTCTACAGCCCCACCAATGCCCGCCCTCTTGAATTATGACCGCCTGATGCGCTGCTTGTGCATGATGAGCATATTGAATACCATTCAATCTTTGACCCATTTGGAAGTTCAAGAAGAGGCATTCATGTACTGCACCATATGGTCGCAACGGTTTCATGCCGTCCCGCCGGGTGCTTAGGTCCGGCCCTGGATAGAACTGCTGTCAGACCGACGGGAGTGTCATCAAGTGCGGCTGCTGGGCGGAAGTCATCGAAGATGAGTCATCGGTAAGTTTTGTGGTCCCAAAATCAGGTTCCAATGTAGAAATATCCAAGCACCCTTGAAGGGGTACCAATAGATTGTCCATCATGAAAGGATTCAAATCTGTTGGCAAGGAGCCTGGACCCACTTGGAACCACTGCATGGAAGTATGACCCTTTACAATACCACTGAGTGCTGTCAGGTTGTCAGTCATTCAGGTTTGTAACGTCACCACAATCTGCTGGGATACATGCATGATCACACATATATAATTCATATTATTTCATTTACAATATATATATATATCCCTCTCATAAGATCATACCATATATATAATATAAGATCATACCATATAAGATCATATTATATATATATGTGTGTGTTATGTGTTTCAATTTACGCTTGCAGATAACTACATTGAGTATATTGTGTGTATATAGAACATATTGGCGCCCGTGTGTGTGTGTGTGTCATACTCTGTCCAAAAGAGTTTTATGAAGAGCAGGGGCGTGTGACACTCCTATCCTATCACACGCAACGAAGCTGTGGATAAGAGTGGGAAGGGAAACGTGGCCAGTTTCCTGTACCTGCGACCTTTTGAACTATTGACCACGCTGTCCACTTCTTTGGTTTGCTTCCATGGTTGTTGTCATGAATAAACCCCAAAACATCCCCCCCCGGCCGCTTTCAGCAGCCGATGAGCCACCGCCACCGCCGCTTTCCGCGAGAGTTTTTTGCGAGCTTGTTGAGAACACTTTGTTCAAGCAGCTTCAAATGCTTGGACGCTCCACCTTTCCGTTGAGCCATTCCTTTCCTCTGGGAATTGAGTTAACTGCAAACCAATTTTCGATTGCGTGTGTGTGTGAACATTTTCCTCAAACCTACCCCGTTTGAGCAGATGACTAGATCACCGCGAGAGTGCGGCCCATTGGCCCTGGCCGCTCCAACAGCTCAGCTCGGGAGTTCCTTCACTTCCGCCCCAAAAGGGCTTGTGGCCTACATTCTTCTTTGAATCGGCCCTGCCGTGTCGCCCAAAACGACCGGAATCGGGCAGTCTCATTCGGACGCACTTTGGTTCGACTCAGCACCTTCGGTTGCCAGGTGGGTCATCCGGTCGTCACACCTGAGGCAAGCAATGGAGGTGCTACTCAAAGAGACGCGGGAAGAGTACAACTCCACCCTCTCCATGTGCGCATCCGATCGGATCGCGCGAATGGATTGATGATTGGAACGGACCCGGCGCTCAAGATATTTGGGAACCAAGACCATACGGCTGTAGGTCACAACCCACCAGGAAAGTTCACCTATGCTCCAGGTGAACAATGACTCAACCCCCATGTGCTCCATAGATGGCCTTAAAAAATGGAGTAGAGGGGATACCCGGACCCGTGGATATCCCTGTACAACCTGGATATCCCAAGGGTACCGGGGTCGGCCGACCCCTCGAACCCTCCTGACCACGAAACCAATTCGCTGTAACGGCACACCAATGGCCGGGCGTATGAAAGCCGTCGGTGGCGGCCACCGAGCTGATTTTTGGGGATGTCTCGTTGGAGCGAACATGAAGCCCCTGAAACCATCGAAGTGGAAGGATCATGCGCCTGAATTCCATGTTCGTTGGCGGGTAAGTTATAGACTCTTGATTCCATCGATTGATATACACTTCCCAGTGCATGGTGGTAAAACCACGTGGTTATACCAATCAACCGTCTACAGTCCAGCTCATGGTGAACGGGGGACTGTTTATTCTTTCGCCGGCGAGGAAGACCGCCAAGGCGGAAGTGGTCCAGGAGCTTCAGGAGCTGCCAGTGAAACGGCTAGTGGCGGTTCGTGACGGAGCCAAGAAAGACGCTTCCGAAACGATGAGAACGATGGAACAAGTAGATGAGATGAGAACACATCCCCAGCAATGATCAATACCCCGGACAGACACTGGGAATGCGTGGGCCACCCAGGCGCCTCTTGGTGCTTTCCAATCCGCAGGACCGGGGCAGCCAGCATGAATGGACAGTGAAACAGCTCCAAGATGCGGTAGAGCTCCTTGAGGATTCGCAACTCTGCGTCTCGCCTCTCCTCGGTGCGTCGTTCTTTCCATCGTCGGTGCCAGGACGGTCTGGACAACGGTGTTGGTCGAAAGGTCGCCGAGAGGCTAGCTATAAGTTCTCCTTATTTCTCCTTGCTGTAGCAATGTAGGCATGGTGGAAGTCTTTTGCCACTTGGTTTGGGGCAGAGGAAGAGCGAACTTTTCGCTTTCAGTCCTGATGAGCAGGGAGTAGAACGGGAACATGATCAAAACGTTTTCTTTTGTGTCCGGGTTCTTTGTAGTCCTTTGCTTAGGGGGCTGGATCCAGCAATTGACAGACCTATCATGTTTTTCAGCTGCCACGCTGAACCCCCCTCAAGGTATTTGACAGGCAGACCGCCATTCCTGTATCTTCAGTTCAGCTGAAATCCGATGAACAAATCTACCGTCTGAATGTTCTTGATTTCATAGTTCTCTGACTTAGAAAATCATAGTTCTTGTCGCTTGTTCAGTTTGATCGGAGTGCTTTCCCGAGTTCCGATGTTCCGGGAGAAAGAAAGCCTCACCCGGATGTCCTTCTGTTGGATGTTTGCTTTCCGAAGCGGCCAGATCTTCGCTTTAGACCCTCGTGGCATTCCAAGCCCAAAAGTTCCACCTCCAAAACTTCCCCACTTCCACGGATTCACACAGGCCTTCCACGGGTCACGGGCGCGCCGTGCTGCTCCGCCGTTCCTTCCGCCATCCACCGCACCCCACGTCGACCCACAGGAGCGACGTCTCGACCGAGACGAACGGTGCACCGAGGTGAGGCGTCGGCCCCGCGGGACCTGGAACTCTTCTTCGCGGATGCCTTGAGCCAGTCCATCCCCGAGGACCCGCGGGGAAACCGCGGAAGCGAAAGCGGGTGCTGCTCCACTCGGCCCCGACCACCGAAACGGAAAAAGAAGCCTTCAAACTCAGTATCCACATGTATTCACGGTGCGTGACTAGAATCAAGATCTGAATGCAAGAAATAAGTCCAAGTCCAAGCCCAAGCCATTTTGGGCCATTAGACTCCGACCTGGGCATCTACCGTCCTCAGGAGCTGCAGCTTCGTGCTGGGCAGAGCCTGGAGGCCTTGGTCCGGTGCGGTCAGGCAGCGCAGCCGGGCTCCCCGGCGACGAAGCGCAAGCGGTACTCGGTGGAGCACCCAGCACATCACACTGACATGGACAAAAATGCACTCATTTGGGTACAGAGAGAGGAATTTGAAGTTACTAATTTATTCTGGAGTATTTTTTGTTTGTGTGTGTGTGGGGGGGTGTTTAGTTTTAATGTGTTTCAATGAGTATATATTTAAATATGATATATGTTTGTTTGTTCTGTTCTTCTCGGGGTCCAGTCGCTCCCGCGCGTCTTCTGCATGTCCTGTCTCCGTGTCTCCTTCGCCGCCCAGGCGCGTCCTCCAGACGATGGACCGGAGGTGTCCAGGTGCGGAGCTCAGCGCGTCAAGGACCTCTCAAGCCTACACAGGCCCGATCACAGGCCCGCATACTGACTCTTGATGAATCGGTTCTTCTTTCACACCATCATGAAGAGATTTGCCGCTAGATTTGCCATATGTTTTTTGCCATCCAATCGGGATTCAGTCTATACATTATATAGATGGATTCAGCAAAGAGTCCTACATAGATGGGTACAGACCATGCATCGACTCGATGACGATCTACTCCGGCTCCGGTGCCGTCAGGTGAGAGTGAGCCTTGCAGCACGCCCTCCGTGGAACGCAGTCCTGAGGAGGGCCGAGTGGTTTTCCAGCGATGGCAGACGCATGTCATATCTTCAAGCCTCAAGTGCCCCACAAGTGCCACAAAAATGAGGCCCACTTGTCAGTGGCGGGATGCATATGGATGGATCATAGGCCGGTGTGCTTCCATAGATCAACACCGACACCAACACTCAGCACCCACGGCAGCCAACTCCCCAGTCCCGTCGGCGGTTGACTCGAACCCCCCCCGCAGGTCAGTGCCCATGATGCACCCCTCCAGGCACGTGGCGGATCGATCGAACGTGGCGGATTGGGGATCCCATGGACCCCCAAGGACGATCCCATGGACCCTGACCGCGAGTTGGTAGAGGATGATGTACTTGATTCTGTAGATGCCCCCAAATAGAGAAGGGCGACAAGCCAGCCTACCTTGCAAAGAGGCAGGTGACAAGGTGGCCCCGCAACAAACTGCACAAGCGAGTTGGTAGAGGAACGCCGTCCGACGACCAGGGTGAACCACCTGGGTCCATGTTTTTTTCTCTTCGGTCGTGTAACAGCATGGAGCTCAGCCAGGTGGCTGATGTGACTTTGAAGCTGGTGCCCTCCGAGGTGGGGCGAGCTCCGTGCCGAACGTCTGACGAGCGTTCTGGAGTCCTTGGAATTATAGAGACGGATAGAGACGGACTGACAGAAAGAAAGAGAGAGAGAGAGAGATTCACCTGGTTTCACACGACACAATTGATGAAGCTTGACAAATCCTTCTAGTGAATTGTCAAGCTTCATGTGTCTTGTGTCGTGTGTTACGCCTGAAAACAAGCGCTTTTCATCGGTGGGCGTTAAAGGTTTGTTGATCAGTTCGGGTTCGGTGCGCCTTCGGACCCCGGACGATGGCTGAGCCGCCTCATTGACTCAGCATCCAGGCGCCCGGGCGCCCGGGCGCCGGTTTGGAGATGCAATAATGTCAACCTCTGATTAATCACTGTACTAGGGGGCCGCCCCCCCCCCCCCCCTGAAAGACCTCAAATAGATAAAAAGACTGTTTTCAACTGTTTAGTATTGGTAGAGATTTTTCCTTTTGTATAAGAATCTATAAAGGAAAGGAATAGAAGAAAGGAATCCATAGGGATACCTAGGGCCAGGGGTGAAAACATTTAGCTTTATTTGGAGGTAATTTATAAATCTGTTCTGGGATTTGCTTAGCTTTATTCAAGGGATATTTATTAATCTGAATCTGAAGTGGACATTAGGTGGCCCCGAGCGCCCTAGCAGTCCAACCGACTGTAGTTGGCCGGTGCCGAAGTAAAGAATACTCCTTGGTGGGTCACCGCGAGAGATCCCTGAAATTCCATCAAGACCTCTTCAAAGACAGTCTTGAGTCTTGGATATAGTACGGTGCACTATTATAGAATAATATCAGACATGACCCCCAAAAATGAGGGTCTTCTGGAACATATCGTATTATTTTCTATATAATTGTGCACCGTACTAAGACATGAGATTTGTTTCTAGGAGTCCAGGCTGCACCTGATTCATCTTCACGGGCGGAGACGGGACTGCTCAACCCGACGGCAAGAACCCCTCCCATCCGCCCCCAAGGGGGACGCCGTGGACAGAGCTTCCCAGTCGGATGAGAGATATGAGAGCGCATCTCCGCTTAAGAAGAAGGCCGATTGGGATGCGGACATGTGTGTGTTTTTGTAATTCCGGTTTCAGCTGGCGGTCATTGGCCAAACCTCTTGAATGGGGGGCATGGAGGGTACGTACTCAGTACCAGTGGTGTCCTTTTGGGAAGAGTAGATGGGTCGGTTTGGTACCATTTACCTATTGGTTGTACACTTGAGGGTATCCTCTCTAGTAGTCCACTAATAGTAAAGGGCCATCTATGCTCAGTACTCCACTCAACAAGAACAGGTGGAAGAAAGGTTCAGTGCGGGGTGCCAGACCATATTTTGAGCCTAAGGCTCTGGAGGCATTTGCCCATTTGTTTTTGGATGGCCGGGATCAACGCATGACCACGTGGTCGTTCGACCCAAAGATGTGCTTGGCATAATTTGTTAATTAGTTTGTGCAGTGACCTTACCGTCGAACTGCAGGTTCGCGGTAAAACCACAACACGTGGTTGGATTGATAGAACAGGTGGAAGAAGGCGGACCTTTTTTCAGTCCAGAGAAGCCGTTCGTGGTCTTCCTTTCCCGAGACAGAGTCTGCCAACCTGGAGGGAAGGCTCATTCGCCAGAGCGAGAGGAAGCCTGGCTGGCTTCTGGCCATCATCGATCGGTTTGTTGGCCTTTGGACGAAGATGGCCCAGATGCCTGGAATCTTAAGGGTCTATATCTACTGCACTGCTTCAATGTTGAAACATACTGGAACATCATCTCGGCCCAAAATCTGGATGCGGCAGTCAGACAAAATTGTTCTCCAACTCCTGCCCGGTCCTACCCAGGAAAAGTGGATTGGCTTTAGATCGTTGAGCCATTTTGAGTTCTTGGGAGATTGGGTTCCCCACTCAAAACCATCTGGACGATTCGGTTCACCTGGTTTGTGACTGGTCGAAACGGCCACCAGGGAGTCAGAGTGGGTGAAGAACCACCAAGGTACCACCGCAGTCTGCGACTCTTGGCGGGCAGGCCACTCCTGGTGAACCAGCTGGCGCTTCTTTCTTGGCCCCTCCCGAGCCAGACTCCGATGTCAGCGGCTTGCCAAAAGCAAAGCGCGAGACGATGGGAATCGAAGACTTGTGGTTTGGAGGGTCGTTCTCGATGGACCTTCTGAGGATGTAGTTCCACATACACCTGGTCAGTTGAGCTCAGCTGCGGCTTTCTGCAACACTTACCAGTGATTCCGGTGGCCCATGTGCAAAGTCAGCTGAAATACATTTTACATTGTACGCGTATGTCAATTTACCTAGCATGGGGTGCCAGTGAAGGGGTGTGTTAAAGCCACTTTTGCATATACACAAATGCATTTACAACCCTGTGTGCCACCGGTTCTGATCAGATGTAGCACCAGTTATATACATGTACATGATATAGTTGTGTATAGATGTATGTTTCACTGCAGCCGTTTGGGATTTGTTTGTGTTCATTTGGATTTACTTGATCGCATTGAAGCGTGAGCTAAAATTCCACTAACCTTTGGGACTGTGACTTAGGGTCACTACGTTTGTGAGCTTAAATTCTCCGTGCAGGTTCGGAACTGAAAAGAACCTAACACATTGCTGTTTTTTACCGACCGTGTATCCGGACCGTGAAGAGTATGACCTGCACTTGATGCATAATTCAATCTTGTGGATGTTTCAACCTTGTGGTTCCTTTCTCCACTTGACCTGTTTGCTGGAACGTTGGGACTTGTTGCCTGACCTGACCATATATATACTGTAACTATTTCTCAAAAGCCCAAACAACAAAACCAGTTGTGACGCCACAGTGGTGAATACCTTAGATCTTCTTCAGAAGATCTCAGGTGTTGTTTACATTTTAAAGGGTATTAAACGGTGTTTTGCTTCATCCTATTGCTGGGGCGCGTGGAATCCCCTTTGGACATTGTGAGGGGCAATACTGAAAAAAACAATACGACGGTTTGGGTCCAGCAGAGCGGATGTGAAGGCACCTAGAACCTGAGTGGGGCCAAAACCATGAACTTGTCCCATCAAAACAAAGGTCAAATGGGTTCGAGAAGAGAACACGAGGATGAAGCCGAAAGAGCGAGAGACATCCAGAGCATTGAGATGGCTCTAGAAAGCCTAATCCTAGAAGACGGAGAAGATGGCCACTGCCATGGAAGGCATGAACTTCCACCACCTGGAAGGTGAGCGCGCCGCTCCTTTGTTTTTTTCGATCTCGGTCGCGCCCGACTTGTGATCGATTAGATCATGAATGTTGGGCTGTTGGCATTTGCATGTTTGCCCATACCAACCAACGACCTGACCATATATATATATA